>JARQOC010000002.1:398958800-399461961 GCA_033576535.1 Allobates femoralis
TTGCATTTCATTTGGAAATCAAGGTCCCAGAGTCTGGAGGAAGAGTAGAGAGGTCACAATCCAAGCTGCTTGAGGTCTAGTGGGAAGTTTCCATAATCAGTGATGGTTTGGGGAGCCATGTCATCTGCTGGTGTAGGTCCACTGTGTTTTATCAAGACCAAAGTCAGCGCTGCTGTGGCGCCCCGCAACGAGTGCGTCACAAGGGAGTATTGCAGCCGCAATATTCTCTGACAAAGCAGTGCAATAGTTAACTCTGAGATCCAACCCAACATACAACACCTAGAACAGAGGACCAATCCTAGGTCCTGGTGGGTGGAGTGTTAGGGTAGTGTAGGAGAACACACAGTAGTCTAGAGTCAGTCAAGTCAGAATCTAGAACTTGGAGAGGAGCGGGGGCTCCGCACCCCGTGCGGGCCCCTGGGCCGTCACCGGTCGGGTGTCCGCACCTGAGGCCTTAACTACCGGGATTGGGCATTTCTACACGGGTTCCCAAAAGACTCCCGTGCCCACACTCACAGCCGGTTCACTGGTACCGAAGCTGGCAGCAGTTCACCTCTGTCACGCGAACCAGCCCCGTGGAGGAGCAGCTTTATAGGAGCACCCCACCACCAGCCAGTTTCCAGTCGTCTAACCAGCGGTGTACCCACTGAGGGATCCAAGGCTCCCCAAAGCATCCAGAACGTACATCATGGATAGGGCATTGAAGCAGCCTCCCCGTACCCGACCTGGTATTCCTGGGCGACGCTGGCAAAACAAACTAAGGAGGTAGAATGAAGGTACACTGCGGATCTCTGAGGAGCACTATCACTGCTGAGTCCACCCGGTCTTCTACTCAACCACTGTAAGCCATGTACTGCCTGCTGGTTACAGTAAAGACCCGTTGCAGAGACTATCTGTGTCCGTGTCTCCTTATGAACTGTCCGTCATTAACTAAAGGTAACCGCAGCTGCCGCACAACATCTTGAGCAGCTCCAGCCTCCGGGGATCACCGTTCAGCCTGTGGGGAGCGTAACATCTTGCTGCTGTCCATCACCCCGGAGGTTCCGCAGCGTCGGTAGCCCTTACCGAACTACTCATAGGTGGCGTCACGAAGAAAACAAATTAAACCCCCCTTTAATCTGTTCCCGTAAGACGTCCTTAATTTTGATCTGCACTACACCGGGCCCCACTACCGGCAGGCGCGGTCCACCCGTGACAAGGAAGGAGAAGAATCGCCTGTATCAACCGGAGTCCGCCGGCCACGGTGAGTCACTGCCGTCTACCAGGACATTTTAGAGCACTTCATGCTTCCCTCTGTCAACAAGCTTTTTGGAGATGGATGGAAATTCTTTTCCTCAAGAACTACAAGGGAAAGATTTGAGATTAAATATAGGGTCACTTGCATCTTTTGTGGTGTACTTGTTGGAGTACATGTGCGGCCTCCAATATGTAGGCTGCATGGTACAGGAAATGCACAATCGGCTGAACAAGCATAGACATAACATTAGGGTAGGATACCAACTACATAGTCTCTCTAGACACTTTAATGTTGTGCATCAAAGAGACCCCGTAAATTGAGCCTTACCATTATAGACAAGGTGAACAGTAGAGGAAATAATCCTTTGACTAATCTAATTAAGAAAGAAAGTTTTGGATCTACAAGCTGGGGTCGTTAAGCCCCGAGGGACACAATTTAACGCTAGATAATGTGGCTAAATAATAATGTTGGAAGATCCTTTTAGATTGTATTTATTGGGGATATATGCACGTTAATAATGTAAGAATTGGATAATATTGAAGTACTGTGGGACTTATTGAGACATAGAGACTTATATACAGTCAAGGCCAAAAGCTTTGAGAATGACACCAAAATTATAGTTTCACATGATCTGCTGCCCTCTGGTTTTTATTTGTGTTTGTCTGATGTTTATATCACATACAGAAATATAATTGCAATCATATTATGAGTACCAAAAGGTTATATTGACAGTTAGAATGAGTTAATGCAGCAAGTCAATATTTGCAGTGTTGACCCTTCTTCTTCAGGACCTCTGCAATTCTCCCTGGCATGCTCTCAATCAACTTCTGGACCAAATCCTGACTGATAGCAGTCCATTCTTGCATAATTAATGCTTGCATTTTGCCAGACTTTGTTGGTTTTTGTTTGTCCACCCATCTCTTGATGATTGACCACAAGTTAAGATCTGGGGAGTTTCGAGGCCATGGACCCAAAATCTCTGTTTTGTTCCCTGAGCCATTTAGTTATCACCTTTGCTTTATGGCAAGGTGCTCCATCATGCTGGAAGAGGCATTGTTGGGCGCCAAACTGCTCTTGGACGGTTGGGAGAAGTTGCTCTTGGAGGACATTCTGGTACCATTCTTTATTCATGGCTGTGTTTTTAGGCAAGACTGTGAGTGAGCCGATTCCCTTGGCTGAGAAGCAACCCCACACATGAATGTTTTCAGGATGCTTTACAGTTGGCATGAGACAAGACTGGTGGTAGCGCTCACCTCTTCTTCTCCGAATAGGCTGTTTTCTAGATGTCCCAAACAATCGAAAAGGGGATTCATCAGACATATATACGAATTTTGGGGATGTGAGTGTATATAGTGGGTAGCGGTTGGAGAATGATGATAATTATGGTCATTTAATTTTTAATAATAATTCATTTTTAATTGGTTTTAAAGTATGGATTCTAATGTGTTTTATATGGACTTTTATGAATTTACCGTATATGGAATTATATGTATGTTTTTTAATTATGAATTTTTATGACACATAATGTGCTTTCATGTATCATGTATACATATCAAATATATTTTATTATGGATCGTAGGAAGCCTGAGACCAGGGTATTTGGATCATCAAGGGTTAAATGTTAGAAACTTACAATTAACCAATCAGACTCCTGGGGCCGGGCTTCCACTCATTATATAAAGCATTTCTGTGATAAAGTCCCTTATATCACCTGAGGAAGACGGCTGTAGACTGTCGAAACATGTTGTGGTGTATAGGGAACATCTTCATAAAGGTTTGGATGCTTGAATATAAGATTAGTAATCCTCTCCTTCTTAGTGCTCTATTAGATCGCCTTTTACTTTGTTTATAAACATCTATAACAGGAAGTTCTTTTCCTATTAATCACAGTTGTACAAGGGTGTCTGAGGCCCACAGAAGGAATAGACTCTAGAAGCTCACTCTACAACTATATGCAAATACCTGTTAGCAGTTATTATAGTGGAGAGTAGACTATAAAACACAGGTGGCTCCTGCACATCTACTGTGCGCACACCATATCTGTGATGTACAATTATGATAGCTTGCATTAAAGGGGATCTTTGATGAAAACAAGTTCTCTAATTCATGGGAGCCATGGCATTAGTGATAACTAGTGATGGGGAAACCAATACTGGACATCTATTGTCTGTGCACGGACCTCAGGCACTGAGTTTGCGCTCAGCTATCACACTGCTTCCGGGTCCCCTCATTAAACCTTATGATTACATCCCCTGCTTCCCCCACCTTCCCTCTGTGAAAGTGTCTGTGATTGGTTGCAGTCAGACTGCGCACCCACCCCTTGTGCCAATGTCTGTGATTGGTTTCCCTACACATTAGTGTAAAAATAATTAGTTTAAAAATAACCCTCATTGGGTCCCCCGTGTATTGATACACAGTTCAGATAATGCATACAGCTAGAAGCTGCAGCCCCCAGCGGTGTGCTTTATCTTGGCTGGGTATCAAAATATGCTGAACACCACAAGGATTTTTAATTATTTAAATAATTAAAAATAAAAAAAATGCATGGGCCCCCCAATTTTGATAGCCAGCCCAAATAAAGCAGACAGCAGGGGGCTGGTATTCTCTGTCTGGGGAGGCCCATGGTTATTTGTCCCTCCACATGCTAAAAATAGCCTTCCGCAGCCGCCCAAGAATTGGCGCATACATTGGATTTACCCTGCTCCTCCCGATTGCCCTGGTGTGGTGGAAATCGGGGTAATATAAGGGGTTAATGTTAGCTGTGATTTGCCAAAAAATCACAGATGCCGCATATCCCTTAATTAGTAATGGGAGAGATGTCTATGAGACCCTCCATTACTAATCATGTAAGTAAAAATAAATGAACACAAAACATAGAAAAAAATCCATTATTAAAAAAAACACCCTCTTTCTCCAATTTATTTACCCCCAAAACACCCCTTCCGGTCTGATGTAATCCACACGATGTCCCACGTTGAACCTGGCTCTGCAGCTTAGGTAACACACTTACTGAGCCACAGCTGTAAGAGCGGTGACATTAGTGAGTTCACCTGAGGTCACAGCTGCGTGGTTCCCATGGTACCCCAGTTGTTACATCAGGTGAACTCACCTGAGGTGAACTCATTACAATGTGTGCAGAATTATTAGGCAAATGATTATTTTGATCACATGATACTTTTTATATATGTTGTCCTACTCCAAGCTGTATAAGCTTGAGAGCCAACTACCAATTAAGTAAATCAGGTGATGTGCATCTCTGTAATGAGGAGGGGTGTAGTGTAATGACATCAACACCCTATATAAGATGTGCTTAATTATTAGGCAAATGCCTTTCCTTTGGAAAAATGGGTCAGAAGAGAGATTTGACAGGCTCTGAAAAGTCCAAAATTGTGAGATGTCTTGAAGAGTAATGCAGCAGTCTTGAAACGGCCAAACAATTGAAGCGTGATCACCGAACAATCAAGTGTTTCATGGCAAATAGCCAACAGGGTCGCAAGAAGGTTGGGCAAAAAAGACGCAAAATAACTGCCCATGAATTGAGGAAAATCACGCGTGAAGCTGCCAAGATGTCATTTGCCACCAGTTTTGCCATATTTCAGAGCTGCAACGTTACTGGAGTATCAAAAAGCACAAGGTGTGCCATATTCAGGGACATGGCAAGGTAAGAAAGGCTGAAAAATGACCACCTTTGAACAAGAAACATAAGATAAAATGTCACAACTGGGCCAAGAAATATCTTAAGACTGATTTTTCAAAGGTTTTATGGCTGATGAAATGAGAGTGACTCTTGATGGGCCAGATGGATGGGCCAGTGGCTGGATCAGTAAAGGGCAGAGAGCTCCACTCCGACTCAGATGCCAGCAAGGTGGAGGTGGGGTACTGGTATGGGCTGGTATCATCAAAGATGAACTTGTGAGACCTTTTCGGGTTGAGGATGAGTGAAGCTGAACTCCCAGACCTACTGCCAGTTTCTGGAAGACAACTTCTTCAAGCAGTGGTACAGGAAGAAGTCGGTATCGTTCAAGAAAAACATGATTTTCATGCAGGGCCATGCTCCATCACATGCATCCAACTACTCCACAGCTGGCCGGCCAGTAAAGGTCTAAAAGTAGAAAAAATAATGACATGGCCCCGTTGTTCACCTGACCTGAACCCCATAGAGAATCTGTGGTCCCTCCTAAAATGTGAGATCTACAGGGAGGGAAAACAGTACACCTCTGGAACAGTGTCTGGGAGGCTGTGGTGGCTGCTGCACGCAATGTTGTTTGTAAACAGATCACGCAACTGACAGAATCTATGGATTGAAAGCTATTGAGTGTCATCATAAAGAAAGGTGGCTATATTGGTCACTATTTTTTTTGTGTTTTGTTTTTGCATGTCAGAAATGTTTTTTTCTAAATTTCAGATATCCTCCTTAGATAGCCAAATCTAAAAAAAACCATTCCAACTTCCAAAAATATTAAGCTTTGATATTTGAGTCTTTTGGGTTGATTGAGAACATAGTTGTTGATCAATAATACAAATAATCCTCTAAAATACAACTTGCCTAATAATTCTGCACACAGTGTAAACTCAATTCTGACATTGAGTTCAATGGTGTTGGATTACCAGATTGTTGACTTCAATGGTGCCATATTACCTGATTATGGAGTGTTTACTGAGTTTTTAGTGCAGTTTTGTCACAAACCTGCATGCAAATCCTTATGCCAGCAAAGTCAATGAGAATTGTGATGTTTTGTGCACATGTAGTATTCATTTTCTCTTGCTGATTTGGTGCAGAAATAAATCTGCAGTATGTCAATTCTTGCTGTGTTTTTGTAGCATATTTACACCAGAAATGCATCAAAAACACACAAAAAAAAGTAAAAAAAAACTCATTGTGTTTTTTAATGCATTTTTATTACCAGAGGATGCAGTATTGGTGTATCTTTTTGCAACCAAATACTAAATAAGCGCACGTAGCCTGACCCAGTCATCAGGCATTAACATCAATGAGTTCACCTGAGTTGAGTTCATAGAGTTCAATGAGAAAATTCTGCACCAAAGCTGCATCTCCTGGCAAATAAAATGCACCAAAAACGGTGTTTTTCATGCATTTGGGGTGGGAATACCCTGCAAGATTTGACATGCTGCAGATTTATTTCTGCAAGGGAAAAAAAAGCAACATGTGCACAGAACTTCAGGATTCTCATTGACTTGGCAGATATAAGGATTTGCCTATATTTTTGTTACAAAACTGCACTAAAAAATGCAGTAAAAAAGTAAAAAACACGTTTCATTTTTGGTGCATTTCTCTGGCAAGGAGATGCAGATTTGGTGCAGACATTTCTCATTGAATTTAATACTGGATTAATCTCCGATCGAATTACCACACACTCTTAGGCCGGCTTCACACCATGGTTTTGAGCTGACAGCACTGGATCACCAGAAACTGTGGGCAAATATGCCCTCCAATCCTGTTTTATTGTCGGATTAGTTTCTGTTCGTTTCTGCTGCTGTCCGCGGTGCTGAAATCTCAGCCTGCTTGTGTTGTGGCTACTGTCCTTGGTGCTGAAATCTCAGTCGTCTGTGCAGTGCTGCTCTCTATGGTGCTGAATGTTCAGTGCAGTCTTTGAAATGCTGCTGTCCATGGTGCTGAATGAGCACGGCAGCATTGCAGAGCCTGCGCTGTTCTGGAATCTGGGAAACAATCAGATTTTTTAACGGATCCAGGCCGATCCAGTGCCCATAGACAACCTTATTATGGGCGCCGGATCGCCCCAGATCCGGGACTATCCGATTTTGGCTGATTTTTGGCAAATAATGATGCTGACTCCAATTTTGTGTCTGATGCAAAAGCGGACAAAATCAGATCAGGGAGAAAAAGCACAAAATCGGATGGCCAAATAGGACCAATCCAGCACCAAAGGGACACGTGGGGGGGAAACCTGATCAGGTTCGGTCCAGTTCAAACCGGACCGGACCTGAAACCTGAAAGCCGTGGTGTGAAGCCGGCCTTAGTATATTTGCAAGGTGAAGTCTTTATTTCTAAATACAGGATTCGGAGATTAGCGTGTGGGTTATCCAGAAGCCTTTTGCCAGCAGCTCGACAGCCTACACAGTGTGCATGCCATTGCCTAATCCCGGTAATCCATTAAATAAGGTAAAGTGTGCATGCTGGGTATTTGATTGCAGAGATTTCTGCACCAAATCTGCATCGCCTGGCAAAAAAACGCACCAAAAATGCAACATGTCTGACATGTTCATCATGCATTTGGGGTAAAATATGCTGTAAAATACAGTAAGGATTGACATAATGCAAAGTTATTTCTGCACCAAATCTGCAAAGGACAAAAATAAGCAATATGTGAATAAAACTTCAGAATTATCATTGCCTATGCTGGTATAAGCATTTGTATGCAGTTTTGTGATAAAACTGCTCTAAGGCCACGTGCACACACTGAGTATTTGATGAGTTTTTTACCTCAAGATTTGTAGACAAAACCAAGAGTGGAACAATCATAGAAAAAGTCTAATAGAAACAAGTGACCACTTCTGTATATATTCACCCACTCCTAGTTTTGGCTACAAATACTGAGGTAATTGGAAGTACACTGAGCTGTAGGCTGATTTTCTGCTAAGGGAAAAAAACAACAAAAAAAAAACCTCTTTATATCTGATTTTCTAGCGAGTGTGACCGCGAGCTTAGTGTGACAGAGCGCAAGTGTGACAGAAGTAAGTGTGTGACTTGTGATTCAGTGACTTTGGATTCAGGGAGTTTGGAAGGGAGGAATTACTGAATTGTTGGTTGTATTTTATTAATACTTTGCATTTTTTTACTTATCATTTCTGTCTAGTGCAATCCCCATTAGGAAATGAGCTCCATGATTGGCAATGCCATCCAGTGTACATCTTGCCACATGTATGTATTCCTTGAACAGCCGGTCGAGGGTGCATACTGCTGTGTGAGATGTGAGTACGTTGTGCATTTGGAAGCCCAGATACTGGATCTAAATGAACAACTAACAACGCTGAGATCCATAGACAATATGGAAAGGAGTCTGCTGCTCACTGAACAGCTGCTCAATGGGATAGATGTGGGGGAGGATGGTAGTATGGAGCTGCAGGACCGTGAGGTAGCTAGCTGGGTGACAGTTAGAAGGCGGGGTAGAGGGAAGGGTGCCAGGGAGGCTAGCCCTGATCTGGCACACCCCAATAAATTTGCTATGTTGGCAGATGAGGGGGGTGTGAGTTCAGGTACAGCACTGCTGCAGCAGGGCATGACCTCTGAAAGCCAGAGGAGTGTCTGCTCCAGTAAGGGGGAAAACAAGAGAGTAGGGCAGGCCAGACAGGTGCTGGTAGTGGGGGACTCAATTATTAGGGGAATAGATAGGGCAATCTGTCACAAAGACAGGGATCGTCGAACAGTGTGCTGCCTACCGGGCGCTCGAGTCCGGCACATCGCTGATTGGGTTGACAGATTACTGGGAGGGGCTGGTGAGGACCCAGCGGTCATGGTGCACATTGGCACAAATGACAAAGTTAGAGGTAAGTGGAAGGTCCTTAAAGATGATTTCAGGGAATTAGGCTGCAAGCTTAAGGCAAGGACCTCCAAGGTAGTATTCTCTGAAATACTGCCTGTACCACGTGCCACACCAGAGAGGCAAAGGGAGATTAGGGAGATAAATAAGTGGCTCAGGAATTGGTGTAGGAAGGAGGGGTTTGGGTTCCTGGAGAACTGGGCCGACTTCTCTGTTGGCTACAGGTTCTATGCTAGGGACGGGTGCAGCTGTGCTGGGAGAGAAAATGGCTAGAAGGTTGGAGGAGTGTTAAAACTAGGGATTGGGGGGGAGGGTATTCATTGTATAGGAGGGGAAGATAGTGTAAACAGTAACCTGGGCACAAGTAATAAAATTGGGGGTGGCATGGGGGGTGGGGTTAGAACAGTCAATCTAGTAGGAAGGAATAGAGGTAAAGAGAGATGCATAAAGTGCATGTTCACTAATGCCAGAAGCCTCACCAACAAAATGGAGGAATTAGAATTGATTTTGTTGGAAAATAATTATGACATGGTGGGGATTTCGGAGACTTGGCTGGACGAGAGCCATGACTGGGCTGTTAATTTACAGGGCTATTGTCTGTTCAGAAATGACCGTACAAATAGGCGAGGAGGAGGTGTATGTTTATACGTAAAATCATCCTTAAAACCCATCCTGCGTGATAATATAGGTGAATCTAATGGAAATGTAGAGTCCCTGTGGGTGGAGATAAGGGGAGGGGGAAAAAATAATAAATTACTGATAGGGGTTTGTTATAAGTCGCCAACAATAATGGAAGTGGAGGAGAATATCCTCATAAAGCAAATAGATGAAGCAGCGACTCAGGGAGAAGTCATTATTATGGGGGACTTCAACTACCCTGAAATACATTGGGGATCAGAAACCTGCAGTTCCAGCAAAGGTAATAAGTTTTTGAAAACTATGAGAGACAATTACCTTTCACAACTGGTTCAGGACCCAACAAGAAGGGGGGCACTGCTGGACCTAATATTAACCAACAGGCCGGACCGCATATCAAATATACGGGTTGGAGGTCACTTGGGTAATAGTGATCATAACTTAATAAGCTTTCAAGTATCCTTTACTAAGACGTGTAGTAGAGGGGCTACAAGGACACTAAACTTCAGGAAGGCAAATTTCCAACGGTTGAGAGATGATCTTAGTGCAATAAACTGGGACAATGTCCTGAGACATAAAAGTACACAACACAAATGGGAGATGTTTATTAGCATCCTGAATAGGACCTGTGCACAATATATACCCTATGGGAATAAGCATGCTAGAAATAGGAGGAAACCACTATGGCTAAATATAGCGGTAAGAAGTGCAATATGTGACAAAAAGAAAGCATTTAGGGAATTAAAGCAAGTAGGTAGTGATGAAGCATTAAATAAATACAGAAAATTAAATAACATTTGTAAAAAGCAAATCAAGGCAGCAAAGATTGAGACAGAGAGACTCATTGCCAGAGAAAGTAAAAAGAATCCCAAAATATTTTTTAACTACATAAATAGTAAGAAACTAAAAAATGATGGTGTTGGCCCCTTTAAAAATAGTCTGGGTGAAATGGTGGATGAGGATGAGGAAAAAGCCAATATGCTAAATGACTTTTTTTCAACAGTATTTACACAAGAAAATCCCATGACAGACAATGTGATCAGTGATAACAAAAAGTCTCAATTAAATGTCACCTGCTTAACCCAAGAGGAAGTACGGCATCGTCTAAAAATCACTAAAATTGACAAATCCCGGGCCCGGATGGGATACACCCCAGAGTGCTGCAGGAATTAAGTACTGTCATAGATAGAGCATTATTTTTAATATTTAAAGATTCCATAATAACAGGGTCTGTACCACAGGACTGGCGTATAGCAAATGTGGTGCCAATATTCAAAAAGGGGACAAAAAATGAACTTGGAAATTATAGGCCAGTAAGCTTAACCTCTACTGTGGGTAAAATCCTTGAGGGTTTTCTAAGAGATGCTATACTGGAGTATCTGAAGAAAAATAACCTCATGACCCATTATCAACATGGTTTTACGAGGGACCGTTCCTGTCAAACTAATCTGATTCTATGAAGAAGTAAGTTCTGGACTGGACCAAGGAAATGCAGTGGATGTGGTGTATATGGACTTTTCAAAAGCTTTTGATACGGTGCCACACAAAAGGTTGATACATAAAATGAGGGCAATGGGGATAGGGGAAAATATGTGTAAGTGGGTTAAGAACTGGCTTAGTGATAGGAAACAAAGGGTGGTTATTAATGGAACACACTCAGAATGGGTCACAGTTAACAGTGGGGTACCACAGGGGTCAGTGTTGGGCCCGCTTCTATTTAATATATTTATTAATGACCTTGTAGGGGGCATACAGAGTAGAATCTCAATATTTGCAGATGACACTAAACTCTGCAGGGTAATCAATACAGAGGAGGACAATTTTATATTACGGAAGGATTTATGTAAACTAGAAGCTTGGGCTGCTAAATGGCAAATGCGCTTTAATGGGGATAAATGTAAAGTTATGCACTTGGGCAGAGGAAACAAAAGGTATAATTATGTGCTTAATTGTAAAACACTGGGCAAAACTGTCACTGAAAAAGACCTGGGTGTATGGGTAGATGACAAACTCACATTTAGTGGCCAGTGTCAGGCAGCTGCTGCAAAGGCAAATAAAATAATGGGATGCATTAAAAGAGGCATAGATGCTCATGAGGAGAACATAATTTTACCTCTATACAAGTCACTAGTGCGACCACACTTAGAATACTGTGTACAATTCTGGTCTCCGGTGTATAAGAAAGACATAGCTGAACTAGAGCGGGTGCAGAGAAGAGTGACAAAAGTCATTAGAGGACTAAGGGGTCTGCAATACCAAGACAGGTTATTAAACTTGGGGTTATTTAGCTTGGAAAAACGAAGGCTTAGGGGTGATCTTATAATAATGTATAAATATATGAGGGGACAGTACAGAGACCTTTCTAATGATCTCTTTACTCTTAGGCCTGAGACTGGGACAAGGGGGCATCCTCTACGTCTGGAGGAAAGAAGGTTTAATCATAATCACAGACGCGGATTCTTTACTGTAAGAGCAGTGAGACTATGGAACTCTCTGCCACATGATGTTGTAATGAGTGACTCACTACTAACATTTAAGAATGGCCTGGATGCCTTTCTTGAAAAATATAATATTACCAGTTATATATACTAGATTCTTTGATAGGGTGTTGATCCAGGGAATTAGTCTGATTGCCGTATCTGGAGTCAGGAAGGAATTTTTTCCCCCAATGTGGAGCTTAGTGTTGCCACATGGGGTTTTTTTTTGCCTTCCTCTGGATCAACATGTTAGGCTATGGGTTGAACTAGATGGACTTAAAGTCTTCCTTCAACCTTAAAAACTATGTTACTATGTTACTATGTAATAAACTCATCAAATACTGAACATGTGCACGTGGTCTAAAAACACATAAAACATGCCACTTTTTGGTGCATTTTTCTGCCAGGATTTGCAGATTTGGTGCAGAATTTTCACATGGAACTCAGTGAACTCACCTCGTAATTAGGTAATCTGGCACCATTGAAGTCAATAATCCAGTAATCCGGATTAATTTTATCTGATGAAGGCTTGTTATATGTTAAGCCAAAACGCGTAATAAAACAAGAAATTATTTTGGAAAAATTTGCCATCCCTGTGATCCCTCTGGTAGCGCTTCAATTCAGACCAGAAAAATTACAAAAATGTAAAAATTAAATACTCACCTCTCCGCCGGCTGTCCTGGAACCCGAGGGGAAGACTTCCGATTGCTGCAAGGACCTAAATGATCTGATTGGCCAGTAGCGATCAGCTGATGTGTCATGTGACAGCATCTACTGATTGTGACGTGACATCATCAGCTGAGAGTTTAAACCGCCTGCCAAAACTGATATATGGTATATATGGTATATGTCCCCACCATGGGCTCATCCTGGTATATCTCTCACCCAGCCTGGTATATATTTCCCCATCCTGGACCCACTTGAGTATATACAGTTGTGTGAATAAGTGTTTCCCTTACTGATTTCAATATTATTTTGCATGTTTGCCACACTTAAATGTTTCAGATCACCAATCAAATTTAAATACTAGACAAAGATAACACAAGTAAACACAAAATGCACTTTAGAAATAAAGGTCTTTGTTATTAAAGGAAAAATAAATCCAACCCTAGAGGATCCTATGTGAAAAATCAATCCCTGCCAATTAATTGTGGTCTATTACATCTTTGGGAAGCTGAATACAATTTCCCTAACCACACCAGGCCTGATTACTGCTATACCTGTTCTCAATCAAGAAATCATTTACTGTAGATAGAACCTGCCTGACAAAGTGAAGTAGACCAAAAGACCCTCAAAAGCTAGACATCATGCTGAGATTCAAGGAAATTCAGAAACAAATGAGAAACAAAGTAATTTAAGATCTATCAGTATGGAAAACTTGTCCCCCATCCTGGTACATCTATTCCCCATTCTGTATTTAAAAAGAAAACAAAAATCATATACTCACCTAATCCAGGATATATGATCCTGATGGGTCTAGAGCGAGCAGATGATACCAGCACGCTGGGACATTCTGTACGTACATTGGCACCATCATCCTGGTGTTCTGCATATATAGCCCTGTGGTCTATAGAACAGAGAGCGGCAGTGCAGGGAGCTTGTGTCTCCCTGCTCTATCACAGAGGTTAACCATATTGGCATGGCAGCATAGTTAACAGTGGTAGTGGACGCCTATGATCTCCTCCCCTGGCCCGCCTCCCATAGCTACGCTACTGCCTACATGTGAAGATAATGTAATAGCTCATGACGCTCATTTGTCAGATTGAAAACTGCATGATTTTTAGGTGTTTTTTTTTTGTTTAATGGATAATATTATGGAAAAAAAACAAAAAACATTACACAGTAGGTAATTCTGTTGTAATGCCACATTCCCTATCTTATCTTCTTTAAAAATATTAAGCATTGCAGATAAAGGCAGCTGTATTTCCCAAGCTGTATGCCAGTGTGTGTGAGCAGCGCCCTATATAAGCTTTATCTGTGTGCAGCAGCTCTATTACTAAGCAGCCACCTCCTCCATGAACCATGAATGTTAGGTTGAGTGATGTCTCATTGTATCTGTTATGTCCTCCTTTATCAAGGGGGCTGCTGCATCCTGTGAGTGCATTAGTTTTCTGACCTATGTGGGTAAATATGGCTGCCTTTTTTCTGCTATGGTTAATTAGTTTATTATGGCCTTTTGCTGTGTTTTTGTTTTAAAACATTATTTCAGTCAATGTTATAAATAAGGTTTGTTTTATTCTGGAACCTAAAAATACAATGTATTCTCTAATGAGTGAAGAAGTAGTAGTAAAGGATTAGGATTTCCAAGGGATCAAAAAGGATCAGGATATCTAACAATATAATACTTTCCCATGAGAAATTAGCAATATAGGATGTAAAATTATCAAAACGTAACTATTTTAATGCATTCCCATCTTGATGCTCTATTCTTTTGTTTGATTTAAAATGAATAGGTGAAATACAATTGATATCCAAGATATCACATTTATAACACAATTCAAGAGTATATTGGTCATGTCACTGTGTCATTGAGACATAGCAATGGTGTAACAAATAATAATAATATGGAACAACTGGAAAAAAGATTAGTGACAATAGGCTTAAGGACAAAAAAAAAGATGGGAAGCAAAATAAAGGAGGATAAAAAACTTCGGCAAACTTGGAAAAGTGTCCGGGTAATGGATTAAATAGCAGAATTAGATTAGGTGTGAGTGAGCCATGGGTGGAAGGTTGGAAACACATTATCCTACTTACATGAGAGTCTCTCGGACGAGACTCGGATCAATGACCCTGAACGGCTTCTCCCTCTCTGGACGGGGAGTCTGGAGCTGCACAAAAACACAAGCAGCCGACACTCCCGTCCAGAGAGGGAAAGGCCGTTCAGGGTCACAGATCCAAGGCTCGTCCGAGAGACTCGCATAAATAGTGTGTTTCCACCCAAAGACAGATAAACGCAAGTCTTGGATGTCAAATTGCGTGATTCTTGTCATGCTGCCTAGTGTCCACAGCAACCAATTTCTCTATATATTGATTGTTAGTGGATACTGACAGTCATTCTGTATGCCTATTAGTTATGTGTAAGTATATACTGTATAAATGGGCAGCAGGTTGGCAAAGCTTAATAGGCCCTACTTTTACTTGAGAGGCTCCTGATCCTTGGCTTAGGGTTCGATCACATCTTCGTATTATAGCGGTGAGTGCAATGTAAAAAAAAATCTCATTGTTGTCACTCCAATGTTAATCAAAGATATCTTGGGTACAAGATGGCTACACTTCAGGCCCACAGGGCCTTTTTCCAGGCTGGAAAAAGAGCATGTGGGCCCGAAACGTAGCCATCTTGTACCGCAGGCCAGAAATAAAGGCATAAGATCGTCATCAACCATTGGAGTGCTGCAAATGCTTAATATCACTATATATTATATATGTGAAAAATAGGAACAGCACAGAAATCTTTTACCTTTTGAAGGTGCACACTTTCCAAGCACCAGCCAAGTGTCCAGTAATAAATGAAAAAAGAGAACAACAGCACCAAAATTGTTGTGGACTTTTCTATTGTCCAAAGACTGCCCAGTGGCGTGGCAAAGTTTCTGATGTGTAATCCTTTCTCAAGCCTGAGAAAGGATTACCCATCCAAAATGTTGCCACACCATTGGGCAGTCTTTGGACAATAGAAAAGTCCACAACAATTTTGGTGCTGTTTCTCTCTTTTTTCATATATAATATACACAGAATGGAGAAAAAATGTATTTAGTCAGCCATCAATTGTGCAAGTTCTCCCACTTAAAAAGATGAGGTCGGTCTGTAATTGACATCATAGGTAGACCTCAACTACGAGAAAACAAATCCTGAAAATCACATTGTCTGATTTGGAAAGAAGTTTTTTTTTCAAATTTTAGTGGAAAATAAGTATTTGGTCAATAACAAAAGTTCATCTCAATACTTTATTATATATCCTTTGTTGGCAATGACAGAGGTCAAACGTTTTCTGTAAGTCTTCACAAGGTTGGCACACACTGAGGTTGGTATGTTGGCCCAGTCCTCAATGCACATCTTCTCTAGAGCAGTGATGTTTTGGGGCTTTTGCTGGGCAACACGGACTTTCAACTCCCTCCAAAGGGTTTCTATAGGGTTAAAGGGAACCTGATACCTGGATCTAAGCCCCTACACTATCACTACCTGTCCCTGCACCTTCCTAGCTGCTCCCTATATATCCTTCTCTGAGCTAAATCTGCCCTATAAAACAGCAGAAAAATAACTTCTAACTTACAGCAGTCCCTAAGGCTGGGGAATGAAAAGGCGGGCCCAGGCTCCACTCTGCCCCTCCTCGATGCAGCAGCACACGCCCTGCTGGGCGGCGTTATTCTTTTTTCATCGCCACCTCCTCCATTTGGAATCTCCCACCCACTTTACACTGTAAGGTAACGGTCAGGATCGGCACGACAGAAGGCAGTGACTCAGGTATTTACTCACACAGCACACAGTTTAATGGCACAGTTCAGGTATTCACAGACCTCCAGGTTCCGGGGTGCAGCCGAGTACAACTTCATACAATCCCAACAGCTGATATAGAAGCTCTGTACCTTTCCCCGGGTAGGCTATGTTAGGTCAGCACACAACCTTTCTCTCCTCACCATCCGCTCATTAGCCTCATGAACGTCCACTCTGAGAGCTCCCAGGCTGTATTAAATCTTCACACAGCTCCCTACACAGCTGCGAGCTGCTGTCCTGACACACTCCACCCCCTCCCCACAGCTCAGGGCAGCTCATATCATCTCCTATTCACCTGCACACCTGGGCATCAGTGCTTTCAATCAGCACTCAGCTCCAGCAGCAGCTAACCCTGTGTGTGCTGCTACCGAGCAGAAGATACAATCTCCCATATGCTGTGTCCCGGTCAGGGACACATCGAGGTCGCATCACCACAACATGATAGGTGTAAAGCAGGCAGGAGATTCCAAATGGAGGAGGCAGCGATGAAGAAAGAATAATGCCGCCCAGCGGGGCGTGTGCTGCTGCATCAAGGAGGGGCAGAATGGAGCCTGGGGCCGCCTTTTCAGTCCCCAGCCTCAGGGACGTCTGTAAGTTGTAAGTTATTTTTCTGCTGTTTTATAAGGCGGATTTAGCTCAGAGAGGGATAGGTAGGGAGCAGCTAGGAAGGTGCAGGGACAGGTAGTGATAGTGTAGGGGCTTAGATCCAGGTGACAGGTTCCCTTTAAAATCTGGAGACAGGCTTGGCCACTCCAGGATCTTAACATGCTTGTCATGAAGTCACTCTTTTGTTGCCCTGGCGGTGTGCTTGGGATCATTGTCATGCTGAAAGACCCAGCCACGTTTCATCTTCAATGCCCTTGCTGATAGAAGGAAGTTTGCACTCAATCTCCCGATACATGGCCCCATTCATTCTTTCATGTACACTGTTTAGTCGACCTTGTCCCTTGGTTCAAAAATGTAGGGATGGACAGTGTTTACGGACGTGCTCTGCACTGTTCAGACCATTAAGGATCAGTCGATGTTCATCACTAAAGCTTTATTTCCGACGCGTTTTGGAGTTAATCCCAACTCCTCCCTCAGGGAACAGTAGTCCCTGAGTCGTGTTCCCTGAGGAAGGGGCAAGGAGTGGAGCACCTCGGGAGTTCCAGATCTGACTGCTGGGTCCGGCGGATCTCGTCAGAGCGTGGGGCGGGGCCTATCTTCGCGCCCTTGCACTGTAACGCCCCCTTCCTTTCCCGCTCTGTGGCGCAGCAATGGCGGTTCAAATTTACAGTTCACAATCACAGTCAATAAATGGCGCACAGTACACGGTTGCACCGGGCACGGGATCCTGTTTGTGATGCCAGAATCTGTCCAGCCCAGGCCCTAGGGTACTCGGATCACGCAGGCGCAGTCTGGAGGGGAAGTCACAGGTAGCTGTGCCTGAGGCCGTGGGCCCGGGGGATGCAGATGAAAAATGAGTGGAAAGAAAATAATAAAAATGTCTGTCGTGACACCACCTGTAGGGTTCCGGTGATGGCACCAGCGCTGCTTGGGCTTCCGGGGGATGGGCAGCAGCAAGGTGGATCAGCAAGCGGGGGTCCCCGGGGCTGTAAGTTGTAGTGAGGGTAATAGGGCAGCACAGTCGTTTCTGTGCAAGGTGGGAGTAGGGGAGCGCAGTCAGTGTGGTGCAGATGGAAGGAGGGACACGCTCACATAAAAGTCTTTTGGTACCTTTACTGGTGTTCTGTACTGGTACACTCATCCGGAGTTGAGGGAAACACCTTAGGATCTCCACAGCGAGTTGGGTTGTAGGCCTCCTTGTCTCAGTTGCTCTGCTTGGAGTCTGGCAGGCATGGAACCCGACCAGACCGTTGCTTCTCTCTCTCTGTGATTCTCCACACCCGGGTTGTTGGTGCTACGGGCGTCCTGGAAGCTAAACCTCCTTGTGGTGCTGGCTTCTCTGCGGGGCCTATTCTCTCTGTTCCTGCAGCTCGGTCCCAGTAACAGGAACTCTAATGGGGTGAATCTGTATGACTCTTCTGCTCCCTTCTTGTAACAAGTTTCTCTCCTCTGCCTTCGACCCCTACTCTGCGGGTCTACCACTGTCCCAGGTGGTTGCTGGTATGGGCCTAGCACGGCTCCAGTACCAGCTCAGCTCACTAAGCTCTTCACAGTTCTGTAGTGACTGCACACTCTGCTGTTGTCCCTCCAGAACCTGTCTTTATAGGGGGAACTGGCTTAAAGCAACCAGTTGGGCTCCCCCTACAGGCCTGGGGTGAAAGGTTTTGTGTGTTAGTGGGTTACTCGCTGTGTGAAATCCCTCAGTGTCCCAAGGGAGTCTGTGGTGACCTGGCACAGGGTGCCACCTTCCCCCTATTTAACCTCAGTTCTCCCGGACTGAGCAAAAGTTTTCGTTACAACATATGTATTTAATAATGGGTATTTACAGAGTCTTAAACTGAAAACATTCAAAAATCACTGAAAAAAGAGGTAAATATGAAAAAGCAGTCCTTAAGGCACTAGTCCATCTGCAGCAGGCTGAAAAAAGGAGAAAAAGTAGTTTTTAGACACACTAGTCCTGTGACTGTAGTCCGGGTTAAACAAACGGGTAAAGGTAAAGTCCACCAGTAAAGTCTCTGATGGCTTTGAACACATTTATGGTACATTTACACGCGGCCACAGGAAGGTAGGAACAGGCAGGCATCAGACACAAATTGTGCCTGATGCCTTGAAAAGACCACGATGTGGCTGCGTGTAATTCAGGACTTTTCTTCCTTCAGGGAAGACACAGGAAGGAAAGTCCTGAATTACACGCAGCCACATCGTGGTCTTTTCAAGGCATCAGGCACAATTTGTGTCCGATGCCTGCCTGTTCCTACCTTCCTGTGGCCGCGTGTAAATGTACCATTATGGGTTAACACACTTTATACTTTACACAATTTCCCTATGGGTGTCTCTGCTTAGGAGGCCGGGTCTTACCTTCTTTCTCTACCCCTGGCACTTTCTATTCCCAACTTGATATGCTTGGGGCTGTGCCCAATTCCTCCACCCTTCTATACACTACTATTCACATTTGCGGACTAAAGTCACTATTTACATTTAGTTACTAGCTACTGTGTTACTTTACATTTTACACCCACTCTCCATATCTAGATGGGGCCTGTCTTTGGGTAGTGCGACATGACCTACGTGGACTAGGTGTTGCATGTGTACTGACTTCTCTTTGAGGTGGTAATGCAGGTAGCTGTCTGCGAATTCTTGGTCTTACTGTAAGACTAGCAGGTTCACCGATTGAAGGAATCTCTGGTTCCGGTACAACAGGCTGCACTTCTTGCAATTGAACGGGTTCTTCTGGTCTTCCTGGTTCTGGTATTGGTTCTGGTTCTTCTACAGGTTGGATTGGGACTTGATTTTCCACAGGTTGATATGGGGATTGGAACAGACCTTCTCCACATTATTGGATCCAACTGGATAGTCTGTATAGGACGCGTTGATAATGTAAATAGTGCCGGGCAGGCATAGCTGCCATTGGGTCCGACTGGATAGTCTGTATAGGACCCGTTGATAATGTAAATAGTGCCAGGTGGGCATAGCCGCCATTGGGACCCACAGGGCCCGTTGATAGCGTATATAACTGTAAATAGTATGATGTACAGTCTGTAGAACTGTAGTGTATTATGTGATATGTGAACTAAAGTGTTTATGAGGAATGTCCTATGTGTTATACATGCTACCTGGTTTAAGTTATATGTGTGGTGAAAAATAAACGGGTGAACATTTATTACTTTTAAGCACGAGTTGGTGTCAATTACGCTACAAGCGAGTCCACCGTATGTGCTGGGCATGCACTCCCTCACATTGTATATATATACAGTGTTTTGTGAAAGTATTTGGCCCCCTTGAACTTTTCAACTTTTTGAAGGCTTCAAACATAACGATATTAATTCAAATTTTTTTGTGAATAATCCACAATAAGTGGGACACAATCGTGAAGTGGAACGAAATTTATTGCATATTTTAAACTTTTTTAACAAGTAAAAAATGAAAAGTGGGGCATGCAATATTATTCAGCCACCTTTACTTTCAGTGCAGCAAACTCCCTCCAGAAATTGAGTGAGGATCTCTGAATGATCCAATGTTGTCCTAAATGACTAGTATAAATAGAATCCACCTGTGTGTAATCATGTCTCTGTATAAATGCACCTGCTCTGTGATAGTCTCAGGGTTCTGTTTCAAGTGCGGAGAGCATCATGAAGACAAAGGAACACACCAGGCAGGTCCGAGATACTGTTGTGGCGAAGTTTAAAGCCGGATTTGGATACAATAAGATTTCCCAAGTTTTAAATATCTGAAGGAGCACTGTGCAAGCAATCATTGAAATGGAAAGAGTATCAGACCACTGCAAATCTACCAAGAACCAAGACCCGGCCGTTCCTCTAAAACTTTCTTCTCGAACAAGGAGAAGACTGATCAGAGATGCAGCCAAAAGGCGCATGATCACTGTGGATGAACTGCAGAGATCTACAGCTGAGGTTAGAGAGCCTGTCCATAGGACAACAATCAGTTGTACACTGCACAAATCTGGCCTTTATGGAAGACTGGCAAGAAGAAAGCCATTTCTCAAAGATATCCCTAAAAAGTCGTGTTTGAAGTTTGCCACAAGCCACTTGGGAGACACACCAAACATGTGTAATAAGGTGCTCTGGTCAGATGAAATAAAGATCAAACTTTTTGGCCACAATGCAAAACGATATGTTTGGCGTAAAAGCAATACAGCTCATCACCCTCGAAACACCATCCCCACTGTCAAACATGGTGGTGGCAGCATCATGGTTTGGGCCTGCTTTTCTTCAGCAGGGACAGGGAAGATGGTTAAAATTAATGGGAAGATGGACAGAGCCAAATACAGGACCATTCTGGAAGAAAACCTGTTGGAGTCTGCAAAAGACCTGAGACTGGGACGGAGATTTATCTTCCAACAAGACAATATTCCCAAACATAAAGCAAAATCTACAATGGAATGGTTCAAAAATAAACATATCCAGCTGTTAGAATGGCCAAGTCAAAGTCCAGACCTGAATCCAATTGAGAATCTGTCGAAAGAGCTGAAAACTGCTGTTCACAAACACTCTCCATCCAACCTCACTGCGCTCGAGCCGTTTTGTAAAAAAGAATGGGCAAGAATTTCAGTCTCTTGATGTGCAAAACTGATAGAGACATACCCCAAGCGACTTGCAGCTGTAATCGCAGCAAAAGGTGGCGCTACAAAGTGTTAACTCAAGAGGACTGAATAGTATTGCACGCCCCACTTTTCAGTTTTTTATTTGTTAAAAAATATAAAATATGCAATAAATTTCGTTCCACTTCACGATTGTGTCCCACTTGGTTTTGATTCTTCACAAATAAATTAGAATTTATATATTTATGTTTGAAGCCTGAAATGTGGCAAAAGGTTGGAAAGTTCAAGGGGGGCAAATACTTTCACAAGGCACTGTATATGCCTATACACCTAGCATAGTTTCTTCTGGTGTTTCCTGCTTCACTTGTCTGCCTACTGTCCTGGTACTTACTGTTTCACGTGCTATCCATGAAGATCTGCTCCACATGCCATTGCCTTCAGTCTGTTTGTACACCTTGACCTGCAGTATGGAGAATCAACCTCACCAGGTGAACCTATAACAGAATAGTCAGAATATGGATTCCAAAGGTGGATCAGCATCAACACCATTGCTGTTGCATATGAAGAATTTAACTGGACTTCCTATACAACTTGCTGTTAGCCAATGGGAGGCTCTGCAGAATTTGTCAGTCAACATAGATGCAATGCCTCAAACTCCTGCTAATACACCTCTGGCTCCTTATCACCTTCCACAGTCTAATTCTTTTCTGGGATGTTCAACATCCCTGTGCCCCACATTCCAGAGCTTCATCATCATTTTTCCCAAAGGCTGTCTTGGAATCCATGGGCCAGAAGAAATTGTGATCAGCCAAAAATCCATTCACCTTACTGAAGGATTTTCCCTTTATTGTGGTGAAGAGGATCATTCTCATATAAACAGTTCCAACCTAAAGGCCAAACAGGAAAAAGTCAGAGCTTAGGCAATGGATGATCACCTTGAGGTTAACTCTATCCTCTGCTAACAAAAAACTTTTCTTCAGTTCCTCTGTGTTCATAGGATGAGCCTTTATTGATTCCGAAGATGCAAGAAATTTTATTAATCTCCCTCTGGCCAAAAGGCAGAACATTCCAATTGTTTTTTTTTACAGATGCCTCTGAAGCTAGACTCTATGGGTACCTTTACACGCCGCTACAACAGGATGGATACAACCCGCTACAGGCTACGATTGTAGCTTGCGTCGTCAATATAGCCCGTAGTAGCGTGTGTGTGAAGACGGTAGGAGGCAGCCGAGCACTGCTCTGAAACAGGTGGCTACAAAGCCGATTGCAGCGAGCTGTATCGGCGTGTAAAGAAGCTACAGAAGGGATGTGTCGACACCAGGCAATGTACCTGGTATGTAGCTGGGGCATGACACAGGCTCCGGGATACCGCCCCCCTTCAGCGATCATTGGTGGAAGCTCCTGCGTTTACGATTGGTAGTCGCTGCATAGGGAGGCATATTTAAGGAGCTGACCAGTCACACTACACAATTGCTCGAGCGTCATGTATTAAACAGCCTCCTGCGATGCCTGCCCAATCATGGGTTTCTTGCTTTGTCCTATCATCGTACGGACATCTCGTAATCCACAATTGTGGCACGCCTATGTGCTGTCCCTGCTGCACCAGGTCCGCCCATATTAGCTTGTTGTAGCGGTGTGTAAAGGAGGTAAGATGAGCTACAGATGGCTACTTGAGACACCCGGCGATGTATCTAGCTATAGATGTAGCGTAGCGCACCTTGTGGCGGCGTGTACAGGTGGTGCGTTTCCCGTTTGTAACCGTTTGGGCGTGCTCGTGCACGTGAAGTAGCGGCGTGTAAAGGTACCCTATGAGTGGTTCCACAATTCCTAGTGGTCATATTCAATTCCGCACTGAGCATGTAACTCCCCAGATTACATGCATTACATGTTCATGTTATTTCTTTTTTTTTCTTTATTTTATTTCAGTTTTGACATTTTCTGATGCACCACTGCTTTTGAGACTTCCATGGCCACATTCAATGATTGGCTGGCAGACTACCCACTGGGGATCATTTTGTTTTCAAAATTGCTTCAGAGCTTTACCTCTACCACCTTCTCTGAAACTCTGCTCTGTCTCCAATTTGCCTGCAACTTCCCAGTGCTTTGCAGATGTCTTTTCTAACGCAAAGGGCCAAAATGACTACTACATCAGCCAGTTGACTGTGCCATTCCCCCTTTTTTCAGGTACTGAACCACCCAAAGGAAGAGTTTATCCTCTATCTCTCTGAGACTAAGGTGCTGTCTACTTACTTTAAAGAGAATCTGGAAAGGGGTTTTATCCAAAAATCTACATCTCTGGTCAGTGCAGTCTTCTTAAATAAAGAAGAATTATTTTTCTCTGAGACTTTGTATAAACTTTAATCATCAAAATAAAATCGTCATTGAAAGACCATTAACATTTGCCAAACATGTCAGAACTAGTCTTCAGGATTAGGCTGAGCTCACATGTACAGTAATAATCTGTTAGAACAGATCCTGCAAAGATCCGTCTAAAAAAATTGTGCAAACACAACTTTTTTATCACTTAGTAAATAATGGATTTCTGCAGGATTTTTTTTTTAACATTGAAGTCTATGGAGACAATTCCGTAAATGGATTGCTGTTTAGCCATCAGTTTGTCTTTCATTTGCAAAGGATCCGTTTTTTGCTTACAGGATCCATTACAAATGGAAGTTAAATAGCAATCAGTTAACAGATCCATTCTCCATAGACTTCGACGTTAATATAAATGGATCCTGCAAAACCTTTTTCCACTGGATCTCTGCAGGATCTATTCTAGCGGATGCTTACAGGACATGTGAACGCAGCCTTACAAGTGCTACCATCTTTACCAAATTAGAACTCCATGGAGCTTATAACCTACCGTATATACTCATGTATAAGCCAACCCATTTATAAGCTGACCCCCCTACGTTTGCCCCCAAAAACCTGGGAAAACCTATTGACTTCTGTATAAGCCGAGGGTGGACCCCAGCACAGGTATACAGCCCCCAGCAATGTGGTATACAGCAGCCTCCCCAGTGGTATATACAGGCCCCAGCAGTGTTACAGCAGCAGCCGCAGTGGTATATACAGCAGCAGCCCCAGTGGTATATACAGCAGCAGCCCCAGAGGTATATACAGCAGCAGCCTCAGAGGTATATATAGCAGCAGCCTCAGAGGTATATATAGCAGCAGCCTCAGAGGTATATATAGCAGCAGCCTCAGAGGTATATATAGCAGCAGCCCCAGAGGTATATATAGCAGCAGCCCCAGAGGTATATATAGCAGCAGCCCCAGAGGTATATATAGCAGCAGTCCCAGAGGTATATATAGCAGCAGCCTCAGAGGTATATATAGCAGCAGCCCCAGAGGTATATATAGCAGCAGCCCCAGAGGTATATATAGCAGCAGTCCCAGAGGTATATATAGCAGCAGCCTCAGAGGTATATACAGCTGCAGCCCCAGAGGTATATATAGCAGCAGCCCCAGAGGTATATATAGCAGCAGCCTCAGAGGTATATATAGCAGCAGCCTCAGAGGTATATACAGCAGCAGCCCCAGAGGTATATATAGCAGCAGCCTCAGCCTCAGAGGTATATACAGCAGCAGCCCCAGAGGTATATATAGCAGCAGCCCCAGAGGTATATATAGCAGCAGCCTCAGAGGTATATACAGCAGCAGCCCCAGAGGTACCGGTATATATTGCAGCAGCCCAAAGGTATATATATCAGCAGCCCCAGAGGTATACAGCAGCAGCCCGCCTGCCACCCCCATCAGTATACAGGCGCCCCCCCCATCAGTATCCAGGGCACCCCCCCCTTGCTGCCGCAAACCTGTAAAGTAAGATCATTATACTTATCACTGTCCTGTCGCCGCCGTCCCCACTCTGCATCGCGCTCCTCCGGCTTCATCCGCCTTCTTCCTCTGGCGCACAGACAATGACGTCATTGCCTGCGCCCACCAGAGGGGGAAGCCGGAAGAAGCCGGATGAAGCCGGAGGAGCGCGATGCAGAACGGGGACGGCGGCGACAGGACAGTGATAAGTATAATGATCTTACTTTACAGGTTTGCGGCAGCAAGGGGGGGGGGCCCTGGATACTGATGGGGGGGCGCCTGTATACTGAAGGGGGTGACGGGCAGGCGGCCTGCCGTATGACTCGCGTATAAGCCGAGGGGGGGACTTTTCAGCCCAACTTTTGGGCTGAAAAACTCGGCTTATACGCGAGTATATACCGTAATCCGTTTTAAAGAGAAAAGGATGGAAAGCTGTGTTCTCATCCATGATGGTCACTATGAATGCTTTTTCGTATCATGCAATGCACCAGCTGTATTCCGGCACTTTAATGAGATCTTTCATGATGTCTTGTACATCCTAATCTATGTGCATGACATCTTGATCTTCTCCAGAGACCTAGACTAACAGTCTATAATGTTTGCTGTGTTCTGAAGATTAGTTCTTCCACAATATTCCTATTGTTTATACCGTATTAGCCAATAAATAGAAAAATATTAGAATCTGAGAGTCCTTAGCGGTTGATACATTTTAATGGCTAACTGAAAAGATGGTAAGCAAAGCAAGCTTTCGAGACACTATAGCCTCTTCATCAGGCTTATAATGATACAAATTCTGAAGACACACACATATATACATAAGCAGGGTAAGAGGATGCTGTAAATACGACAGGTGATGTAAAGCAGAGTCAGGCTTGGGAGGGGGAGAGGAGCTGTGGAGGTAAAATCAAAATTCCAAGATAAGAGGAAGAGATTGTATTATTGTTTTATGGTTAGTGGCCTGTGGAGACCTGAAAATTCCTCAGTGAGTGTAGAAAGCTATAAATCCATGCGAGACAGTTCACATAAGAAGTGTCAAAAGTTCATTGTCCTCTAACTGGGGTATGTTCAAAGATGTGATATCCCCAAATGCTCTTTCAATTGATATAAAAACGCATAAATCCATGTGAAGCATTTAGTCCTGTTTTGAATATGTCAAAGGTCATTATCAATTAGTATTCCCAAATTCTTCTCTCTTTCTGAGATTTGAAGTTACTTTTTAAGATGAGCAGATTCATGTCTGTTACCCTGTGGTCAGAGCTGCAAAAATGGTTTGCTACAGGTAGATCCATATGCTTTTTTTTTTATTGTGTGGTGATGAGAATTCATTCTTGTTCTGAATTTTTGCCCGGTCTTCCCTACGTACATGCCACCTGTTGGACATTTTGTACATATAGTTAAATACACCACATTGCTTGTGGTTCAACTGAAGTTACCTGGGATCTTGTAGTCCTGATCTGTCCTGGGAATCTTTAGATGTCTGTTGTCATTATAAATGGACAGCTTATGCACCTGTTCTGGTTGCAGGGAAAGGTTCCTGTTGCTGCTGGATTGGACAGAGCACTTCTGACAATGATGTTTTTTAGATTCGGAGATTGTCTAAAACAGAGGTTCCCAACTCCAGGCCTCAAGGCCCGCCAACAGTACAGGTTTTCAGGATTTCCTTAGTATTGCACAGGTGCTAATGTGATCATCTGCACAGGTAATGATTCCAAGCCCTGTGCAATACTAAGGAGAACCTGAAAACCTGCACTGTTGGTGGGCCTTGAGGCCTGGAGCTGGGGACCTCTGGTCTAAAACACAAGAGTGGGGGATCCAGAAATATTGATTTTATTCGGGCATCTTTTTGTAGTAGTGGTTGCAGTTTCCGTACAGTTCCTGTTAGCACCTCCAGACTTGGATTGTAGGTGACCACAAGAGGGACCCGGTTTGTTTTCTTCTCTAGTTTTGTAATGTAGGAGATGATTTCTTGATATTCCACTGAGGACTCTCAGATTCTAATATTAATGTACAAATCATCCCAGCAGTTTCTCCAAAGAAATTTTCTTTTGCAGAGCAGAAATATTTTTATTAGGAACCATGAGCTCTCACTCATAAAAAGTCCTCTAGAAGAATGTCGACAATTACTTGAAGGAGCTATGTTTTTTGGAGACCATCTTTATGGACTATAAAAATCTGAAATGTCTTCAGTATGCTTGTAGGATGAATCTTCGCTAAGTTCGAAGGTTTCACTTCTTTTCGCAAGTTGACTTCATGCTCACCTACTATCCTGTCGATTTCTGCAGCTCCTTAGATTCATGTGACACCTCTGAAAATGCGCTCTCACATGTAATTAAACTGGAAAGTACCCTTTTTTAAATCTCTTTCTTCAGTTCTCCATATAAAGGACTATGCTGGGAAGTCAAAGCTTGGTCCCATTCTTCTCTCTGGACATCTAGGTGTTAAACTGCTTAACTCCATTTATGTTTCTGCTGGTGGCCAAAATTGAAATATGTCAAATCTTTGACATCTTGTCCTGTGTGTGCAGTTCCAACCCTCTTCAACAGGCATCGGTCTGTTGTGCCTCTTTCTTTACCACAAAGACTCTGGCTGAGACTTCCATGGACATTCTTACAAATCTTGCTGAGGCTCATGGGTTTACTAGCATTAAGTTCATATTAGATTGATTTTCAAAGATGTCTCTATTTGTTCCATTGCCAGGACTTCAATCAGGGCCAGGCATTCCTGTCATCCCCTCTTGGCTGTGATCCATGCCGGTTTTTGCAAGTTGTTCACAAAACTCCAGTGACATCATCACCCAATACCTTATAAGGTTGAAACAGACACACATGTATCTAAATATTCAGTTAGTTTGGTACTCAGTTGCAGTGTACCATGGACTTTGTCTAACCAACCAGATCTCTGAGCTATCAATTATCTATATGAACTCCTGTTTGTTTTGAGAATCTGCATTTAAGTACTTTTTAGGTCAGAACTACTGCTAACCTTTCTTGTGCTGTAAGCATCATAAACACTTCTTTGGATTTATTCATGTTAGGCTGCTTTCACATAACGATTTTTGCCTTTCCGATGCTGTCCGAAAAAAATCGGACAGCATCGGACCGATTTTCAGACCCCATGTATCCCTATGGGGATCGGACCGAATCGGATGTGCACTAAATGCCATCCGATTTGGTCCGATCCGATTCTGTCCGATTTTATTATCGGTGCTAAAATCGGAGCATGCTCCGATTTTAGCACCGAAAATAAAATCTGACAGATTCGGATCGGACCAAATCGGATGGCATTTAGTGCACATCCGATCCGACCCGATCCCTATAACATGGGGCCCTATGGAGAAGGGTCCGAGAAAACATCTATGTCTCCTCGGACCCCGTTTTACTGTACTGAGCATGCTCAGTACAGTAAAACTGCTCCTAACTGGGAGCACAAGTGTTAAAAAAAAAAAATAAAGTTTATTCTCACCTCCCCCCGAGCCCCCGCCGTCTTCCGCCATCTTCTGCCATCTTCTTCTAGGCTCCCGGTGGCTCCCGCAGGCTCCGGTGTCAGCAGAGCGCTCCCTCTGCTGTTCAGGACCTGCGGTGATGTCAGAGTCACGTGACCGCGGCTTCACCATGGTGAACCCGCGGTCACGCGACTGTGACATCACCGCAGGTCCTGTGTACAGCAGAGGTACACCTCTGCTGACACCGGCAGCCTGCGGGAGCCACCGGGAGCCTAGAAGAAGATGGCAGAAGATGGCGGAAGACGGCGGGGGCTCGGGGGGAGGTGAGAATAAACTTTTTTTTTTTTTTTCTTTTTTTGCAGCCCGGCGCCGATTTTATGCCGGAATCGGGTGCCTATTTGGCACCCGATTCCAGGCATCAGAAGGGAGCCGATGCTGTCCGATTTATATCGGACAGCATCGGCTCCCTTCAAATCGTAATGGAAAGTAGCCTTATACACTACAAACGTTGCTGCAAGTTCTGAACTGATTTCATCTTTAGCTCATGTGTATGTCTAGCTTTGTATCTTCTGGTGTATCTTGCTCTACTTGTTGTCCTAATCCACATGCAATACAGCAAGGTTATCGTCTTGTGTCCATTTTGTCCACCCTGCATGGCGGAGAGAAGACATGGCACATTGAGGGAGCAACACACACGAGTAGTAGAATAGTGAGAATTATAACTTTATTACTGCAATAGACCAAACAAATTTAAAAACATTTAAAACCATAGGGTGCCACTGAAGAACACACTGCTGAACATATATACAGAATACAATGCTGGCAAAATATGAGCAGGATATGACACAATATCGGTGATCACAACAGGTTAGACAAAATACAGGATTGAGTTGTAGGGAGAGACCCGAGGTTCCTTGATATAGATGTGATTACCCATAACACTGTCCACCCTAAATTGGGCTAGCAAGCGTATTTATGTGAAATATTGTGGTGAAGGAGCACTAGTACTTCTCGTACCGGCTCTCATCCCCAACCCTCGGGTCTCTCCCTACAACTCAATCCTGTATTTTGTCTAACCTGTTGTGATCACCGATATTGCGTCATATCCTGCTCATATTTTGTCAGCATTGTATTCTGTATATATGTTCAGCGGTATGTTCTGCAGTGGCACCCTATGGTTTTAAATGTTTTTAATCTTGTTTGGTCTATTGCACTAATAAAGTTATAATTCTCACTATTCTACTACTCGTGTGTGTTGCTCCCTCAATGTGCCATGTCTTCTCTCCGCCATGCATATCTATCCCCCTTGGCACGGTGAGCGACCCCTCCTTCCCTTGATATAATTCAGATCATTGCGGTGCACCCTGTTTTCTGTTAAAACATTTTGTCCACCCTGACCTGTGGTTTAGAGAATCCATCTCACCAGGGTGATGACACGCCCCCGGGCTGGGGGGCACTCGGAACAGGGCCTTGGGTCACAGGCATCGAGGCCCGGCTCCGTGACTCTGGGGTCGGCTAACAGTTCAGGAAGTTTGTGGTTTGGGCATAGTTGTCGTGACGCCACCTGTGGTATGCAGCTATTAGTGGCCGCGGCTGTTGTGCGGGACCTCTTGGGATGATGGGATGGCAGCTGTGATGGTTTCGCTCCCCATATGCCGCGCGGGTCCCCAGGACAACCGGTATAATATATGGCAGTGGTAGGCCTTTGTGGGTGCAGGACTGAGGGCGCGGAATGACTGACAGACACATGGGTTGAAGTCTCCGTTACCTTTACTGGTAGAAGTAGCAGGTTCATCCAGGGTACTGTCTACAAGAGTTGTTGGGAATCCAGGTGGCCTGTAAGCAAGTTGGGATTTTCCTCACCCGGTGAGTTCTGAAGCGCTACTGTTGCGCTACTCTTGGTGGGTCCTGGTTGCCCGTAGCTAAGCTGCGACCCTCTCTCTCCTGCGTACAGTCTCTTTCCCATATGACAGGCAGCTCGAGCCCTCTCTGGGTTACACTCCTCTGGCTGCTCTCCCTGACCTCTCTAGTGCTGCTGTGCCTCCTAGGCGTCGGTGTGGGTGAGAAACTTGGAATCCCCTGTACTCCGGTGTTGGCTGCTGGACCTAGAGTCCCTCACAGCCTTGGACTCCGGTGTCCGCTCTGCACTGAGGTGAGCCTGGCAACCGGCTCCACTTCCCAGACCTGCTTCTCTACTTCCTCAGACCCTCTCCTGTGGGTCCCTCACACTGGCTTGTCTCTGTCCTGGGACGAGCCTTATCGCTGCTCCAGTCCAGAGGACCGCTTCACACTCCTTCTAGCAACTGAACTGCCTAACCCCGCCCCCAGGCCAGAATTTATAGCAGGGGACCTCCCATTGGACTCGGGTTTCGGAGCTACCTCTTCTGGCCTGGAGTTGGGAAGGTGTTGTGTGTGGTGGTTTACCTGATGTGGAGATCCTTCCCTTGCTTCCAGGCATGGCATGGTCCCCCGGGGGAGGTGATCCCATCGTGGAAAGCAGACTCTGGTGTGCCGCAGTGAGACCATAACATTTGGCTCATACCAACTTGCCTGTATGGTCTTCTGCTTTTACATCTGCATGATGTACTTTGTTTGGCCTGTAAATGCTAATATTTCAATAAAACATATTTTTATTGTTTTAATGGCAAATAACAGCAGTTTCCAGTAGGCCATTGAACTGAGAGTCACTTAGAAAAAAAGATACATACATGTTTGTCTCTTTTTTTTTAGAAATTCCTTTCAACTCAGTGACCTACTGGAAACTGCTGTTATTTGCCGTTGAAGGGAATCTGTCAGGTCAAAAATCCATGTGTAACTGAAATAATTTTCTAATTCTTTTCTCTAAGCTCTTTCTAGTCATATATGTCTATTATTTATGCTTTCCTCCTATACTGTGTAAACCTCAAAATAAAAGATTAATTCCATCTGTCAATCACAATGAGTCCTCTGCTACCCACTTCCCAAGGAATTAATATTCATATATCATTCCACTGTCCTGCCCTTGTGTGATTTGTTATGCTGTGTGACTCATTGCAGGCCAGAAAGGAGGGGGCGTGGGGTGTGTGCTTAGCTGAAGCTCTGACCTCTTCATATCATTGTATTTGAGGCATGTGTGTAGTGTGTGCAGTCTAAGATATTTCTTTCTGTTTATAAGAACATTTGATCATTTGCTCAGCAGATACACACACTGCATGTCTGTAGGAAAACCAAAATTCATATGAACAGATATTTTACAGACACCACACAGTGCATGACAAAACACCTCACCCCTCTCCCACAGATTGCACAGTATTTTCAGTGACTTCAGCACAGAGCACAAAGGGGAGGGACAGAACACCAGCTTGGGTGGGTGTGGATATATAAATTACATTTAGACAGAAGAACCAATCAGCTGTGAAAGTAATGGACAGGACTAATGTACCAGCTGCCTGCAGGGTGTGAAAATGCTTATAGCAAGGAAACTGCAAAGAGTAGAATAATGATTTTATATGTTTTTAAAATGTCTGCTCAGGCACTATTCAAGGGTAGTATTAGTATCATACTGAAAAAGGACCTGACAGTCTCTTTAAAACAGCTCTAGCCACACTTCTTAGACCTTTTTTTGCTAAAGTAGGCACCTCTGAAAACTGTTATTAAATTTGTTGTTTGATACATAGAACAAATAATAAAACAATAAAAAGAAAAAAAAAGTTCCTTCAACTATCACATTATTTTGTTTTTAAGTCTTTGTAGTGCCAAAATGGGAAAACCAAACAGCAAGTTGGCTCCAGAGATGTTACAAGACTTAGTGCAAAGCACAGAATTCTCAGAGCAAGAATTAAAGCATTGGTATAAAGGATTCCTGAAAGATTGTCCATCCGGCATCCTTAACCTACAAGAATTCCAGCAGCTCTATATTAAGGTATTTATTACCAACACATGCTACTCATACTATAGCATATTATATTAATCACAGATTTGTCTGCAACACAAAATACATCTGAAAACTAGTAAATGAAACCAAATAAAATATACAGTACATCTTCTACAAAGTATCTGCTTATATTTTACTTGCAGTTTTTCCCATATGGTGATGCTTCCAAATTTGCTCAGCATGCCTTTCGTACATTTGACAAGAATGGGGACGGTACTATTGATTTCCGGGAATTCATCTGTGCCTTGAGTGTCACATCACGTGGGAGTTTTGAACAGAAGCTAAACTGGGCATTTGAGATGTACGATTTAGATGGAGATGGGAAGATTACAAGACTGGAAATGCTGGAGATTATTGAGGTATGAAACATTAAAGGCTGTATTGTATTGCAGAACAGTATGGGAAGAGAAAAGTAAATGCATGAATGGATATTAAATAGGTTTTCAAGTTACAGCCAATCTGAGAAAAACATGCCTTTATGACATCATGGGAATTATAATAGTAAATGACACAATATTTTGTTAAACCAGAAAAAAAAGATTCTCTAGTATCAAGGCCAATAATGCTAAGTATCTATACTACATAACTGTAAAATTCTGCAGGTTAAAGGAAAACTGTCAGGTCAAAAATCCATATGTAACTGCTATTTTCTAATTCTGTAAAACAAGCCTTCTTCTCATCCCTAATAACCTCCCTGTCCCACAATCCCAAACAGCTTTTTTAAACTTTCAATTCCTTACTCCGTCCGCTCACTCCTCCCTCTCCCCTTATCTCTGCTGAAGACTTTGTCTCTTTCTTCAAGCAGGAGATCGATAAAATAAGAGACATCTTTGACCCACTGTCCCCACGGCTTCCCCACTCACCTACACTGCCTTCTCCTTCCATCAGCTGCTTCTCCCCATAACTGAAGATCAGCTTTTCTCCCTTCTGTCAGTCACACCTTACCACCAGTGCCCACAATCCGCTCCCATCCCACTCCATTCCCAGCCTCACCTCAGTCTTCATCCCAACCCTAACCCATCTCTTCAACTTATCACTTACTACTGGTGTCTTCCCCTCCGTCTTCAAACACGTCTTGATCACACCCATCTTCAAAAAAACCTTCCTCGACCCAACATCTGTTTCTAACTATCGCCCCATATCTCTTCTCCCCTTCACCTCTAAATCTTGAACCATACGTCCATTCATTCAGAACTGTCCATTCACCTCTCCTCCTGCTTCCTCTTTGACGGACTACAATCCGGTTTCCAACCCCACCACTCCAACGAAACAGCCCTAACCAAAGTCACCAACGACCTATTGACCGCCAAGAGCAAGCTACACTACTGCTTTCCTCCTCCTCCTCGACCTATCTGCCGCCTTCGACACTGTTGACCATTCCCTCCTTCTTCAGATTCCAGAATCTCTTGGCATCACTGATCTAGCCCTCTCCTGGATCTCCTCATACCCAATGGACTGGACTTTCAGCGTTACCCACTCTCACACCTCCTCTTCACCCTACCCCCTATCCATCCGTGTCTCCCAAGGCTCGGTTCTGGGACCACTACTATTCTTCATCTATACTCTCGGCCTAGGACAACTCATTGAGTCCCATGGTCTCCAGTACCAAATCTACTCCGACAACACCCAGATCTACCTGTCTGGGCCCGACATCAACTCCCTACTATCCAAAATTCCACAATGCCTGTCCGCCATCTCATCCTTCTTCTTTGCTCGCTTTCTAAACTGAACATGGACAAAACTGAGTTCATCGTGTTCCCCCCAAGTCACTCTCCCCCACTACCCGACCTATCCATCCTTGTCAATGACTGCTCACTCTCCCCAGTCCCCCACGCCAATGTCTCGGGGTAATCCTTGAGTCTTCCCTTTCCTTCAAGCCTCACATCCAGGCCCTCGCCAACTCCTGCCGACTCCAGCTCACAAAAATTTCCCCGGATTCGCACTTTCATTGACCACGACACTGCTTAAACACTTGGTTCATGGTCTCATCATCTCCCGCCTTGACTACTACAACCTCCTGCTTACTGGCCTCCCCGCTATCTCCCTTGCACCTCTCCAATCTATCCTAAACTCCGCTGCCCGACTAATGCACCTGTCTCCCCATTACTCCCCTGTCTCCCTGCTCTGTCAAGCCCTTCACTGGCTCCCCACTTCTCAGAGATCCCGATTTAAAACACTAACCATGACATACAAAGCCATCCACAACCTGTCCCCTCCATACATCTCTGACATGGTCTCCCGATACCTACCCTCACGCACCCTGCGATCCTCCCAAGAACTCCTTCTGTACTCCCCTCTCATCTCCTCCTCTCACAACCGCATTCCAGATTTCTCCCACGCATCTGCTATACTCTGGAACTCTCTCCCACAACATCAGACACTCGCCTACCCTGGGAACTGTCAAAAGAAACCTGAAGACCCACGTCTTCTGTCACCATCAAGCCTACAACTTGCAATGAGACCCTACCCCCTCCTACTAAATCCCCACCCTTCTCTCTTAGACTGTGAGCCCTCGTGGACAGGGTTTCTCTCCCTCCTGTATCTGTACGACTTGATTGTTCATATATAATGTACTTGTACTTGTCTGCCCTTTCCATATGTAAAGCTCCATGGAATCTAATACCGCTATATAAATAAAAAATAATAATAATTCCTCGCTCTAAACTCTCTCTATTGATGTATTTCTTTTATATATATTCCCTTCCTATCTTCTGTAAACTTCAAATAAAGAGATTCATTCCATCTGTCACTCACAGTGAATGATCCACTTAGTTCTCTGCTGTCCACTCCCCATGCATGAATATGCATGTCACATACTCACACCACATCACTGCACAGGAGATCACTGGGGAGGAGGGGCTGTATTCTTCTCTCTGCTCTCTGTGTCTGCTGCCAAGAAAGCGGTGAAATACAAATCAAACTGTCACAGCAGGATTGCTGCTTTCAGAAACAGATGGAGTCTAGATAAGTCAGATTGGCAATAGCTCTCTCCCTCCTTGTCTTCATCAGACAGAACAGAAGCTACTGAAACCTGACACTGCACTGTTAGCAAAGGGTGGAGAGTTGAATCAGAGAATTGAGGCCATGTATGTTATGAGAAACAATATGGAATAACTTACGAGCTGATGTCATGGCATAAAGTGTGGGCGGGTTGGTTTCAGCGATGTTGGTCCTCCCATGAAATCCAGAAGTTGAGAGAATCGAGTAGAGGGATAGAAGGAAAAGATAGAGAGAGAAAATGAAGATTCTAGAGAAAATAAACAGAACTCAGTTAGTACAAGCATGATCACAACATGGTACGCTCTCAGCGCAGTCCTAAAGGAGTGCTTTTGTAGGTTGTTCACCACTTGTCTATTTTCAGACAATATGGTTGAGAGACCGACGGGCAGGTCTCTAAAGTGTATCATGTACAACATGGAAAATATAACAAAATATAACTTGTTATAGGCTGCATATATAGTCTATTTTTGACCTTCAACAAGAATATGAAAGTAGGGGGGGAGGGTATGTGGGTGTGTGAGGGAGTAGGAAGGAAGGGGTTAGGTTTGATGATCAGAGGATAGTTGCAGCTTATGTGTTTCATAGGTTGGTAACCTCGGTGTTCGCTGTTTACAAAATCTATCTAAGAATGCCAACAGGAGTCGGGAAGTCGTGGGGGTTGTGAGGGGAATGGGGGTGGGCGTGGGGAAGGGGAGATGGAGTTAGAAATGGTGATCAAAAAAATTTCCAGCTTATATGTTAATATGAGTCAGATTAACCATTAGATATAAGAATCACAAGTAAAATTAGTTAAAAAAAGGTAGGACTAAAATCCTTGAACCAGTGGGAGTTGTCCTTTCAGTGTTATCAACTAGTAAGTAAAGTGGCTTCCCTCGAACTGGGAAGGGAAAATTAGAAACAGATGAAATTCCCGAAGGTTCCATTCAGTCGGTTGGGTCGTCTCCATCCTGGATCCCAGCCGATTTGGCGGATTGACGCTTGGACCTTTGGGACTTAGGTGTCAAAGTCATCAGCCAAGGAGGAGGGTGCTGGAGAGGTTTCAAAAGGTAGGCTGAATTGACTGCTCCCAGGTTTGGGTATTGGTCAAGCACGATATTGAGATCTTTTCAAACATTTTTAATGTCTGCAGAGGTTCTAGCTTGATACCTCTTTTCATTAGCAGTAATGGATATACCGAATGGGAACAACCAACAATAAGGAAAGTGTCTCAGGTGTAGGTATGTAGTGAAAGGCTTTAAGAGTCTACGCTTGTTAAGGGTGATTGCCGAGATGTCTTGGTAAATTTGGATCTCCAAACCATTGCATGATATATTAGTCACTTCTCTAGCTCTACGTAGTAGTAGGTCTTTGGTTCTGTAGTCAAGGAAGCGGCAAATAACATCCCTAGGAGATTCTCCTGGAGGCAGCTTTGGTCGCAGCGCTCTATGGACCCTCATCATCTCAATAGTTGTTGGATCATCTGGTGATAGGATGGAGCGGAAGACTTCTGTGATGGTTGGGGCAAGAGCATCTTGGCTGATTGATTCAGCGATTCCTTTCAATCGCAGATTGTTACGTCTTTCCCTATTCTCATTGTCTTCTAAGATCGTGAATATCTGATTAAGGTGATCCTTATGTTGTTGGAGACCTGTCAGAGAGGAGTTAGAGTGCTGGACTATATCTGAATGGGAAGACCCTAATGATTCAACTCAGTGCCCCAATTGCGAGAGGTCCTGCTTGATATCGGAAAGATCTTTGACAACGGGCTCAAGGGCTTTACTTAAAATTCTTTTGATAAAGGATCTGGTGACTTGAGGATTTTTGGAAGTTTCCTCCATCTCTGTATCACTCTCGGGTTCTGACTCAGTGGGGTCATCTGCGAGTAGCAGTCGGGATGTTTTAGATATTGTGGACATGCCGGCTTGTTTCTTTAGAAACTTATCTAAATCTGCTTGGGTAGAGGATTTGGCGGTTGATTTAACGGGTTTGCTTGTGGATTTCACCATTTTAGGAGATTGCTAGAATTAGATCATACGTGATTCTTGTGTCCCGTCAGCCTCCCAGGTGTGCTCAAGAGGCTTTACATGATAAGATTTTACCGAAAGTTACAAGAAGTGAGTAGATGTGTGGGGATCCAGAAGACGGTACAGGGCTGGAGAGCCACTAGGGCACTATATGCAGTCAGAAAGGATGTTAAGTCAGTTTACAGCAGTAATTGTAGAACAGAAATTGTACAGTCAACTGCAGCAGGGTGGTATATGGGATATCATGATGAGTATCCCGTTTAAGGAATCAGATTCCTATGGTGCCGTTGGGATGATCACTTCAGAACAGCTTGCAGCACCTCAGGCTGTCTTTGTAGGGTAAGGGTATCTAACTGACTACAGATGGATAGTATAATACCTGTAGAATGATGTCCTGTAGAAGCCGATGTGATATAGGATCCAGGAGATAGTGGAGTACCGATGGTCACAGCTTGGGATCCAGGCAGCAGCTCTATGTGGTGTAGAGACAATGCAACGATGTGTCCCTCCTTGCCGCTCAGCTTGTGGGATCAGGAGCTGCGTGCGGGGAACGGGTGCATTGAGACGGCACCGACGAAGATGCAGGGGATTCTCTCTGCCTGTATGCCTCTATGACCGTCCGGTTGGGCGCCCCACCGGTAGTGGGGGCCTACTGCGGGCTCAGGCACTCCCCCTCACAATCAGACCCACCAGTTCCGCTGCTGCCCGGAGCAGGTGTCACAGCTCAGGCCGCTCGGCTAGTGCGATCAGTTGCTGCAGGTGGGGATGTATCGGGACCACCGCCGGTTCAGGGGTGTATTGCTGCCTGTTACTTTTGCAGCTGTCCGGGCCAGTCAGGTACTCGGCCGGAAGTGAGGGCTTACCACTGGCTCCGAGGATCTCCCCTCACAATCAGGTCCGTAGGTTCCACTGCCGTTTTGTGCAGATGCTATGGCTCCGGCTCCAACCACCGAGGGGAGCCCAGGATCCCTGCACCTAAGGGCTTGCAGGTAGATTACCGGCGTGGAAGAATGGCGGGTTGAAGCCCCTAAGACAGCAGCGTACACGGGGGTCCGGGTCTGTCGGATGGTGATTAAAGGCTCCCTTTGTTGTTAGACTCAAAATGAGTGCAGCTATTTGTGCCACGATGATTAATCTTCCAAGTGGCTGTAGAATTGTGGTCTGGGACCACATCAGAGTCTTGGGATGCCTAAGATTTGGGGCTAGATGGCAGGAGCCCTTCAGATGCGTCCTTCCTGGATCATGGCCATCTTGTATCCACCGACAAAAGCAGGATTCAACGATAATCAGAATGAGCCTTCATTCCAGCCTCAGGGCTACATTCGGAGACCAAATGAATAACAATGTTAAAGGAACATCGGTGTGGTCCTACGTCTGGGATTATGGTGTTGTGTGGCTTAATGTATTGTGGCCGAACCCCTATAATCTTCATTCCAGGTATACGGCTTTGAGTTACATTGATTTGTTAATGTAACCAATGATACGGCCATTTCTCAAACGTGTCCTTGGAATTGTTTTTCATCACTAGAACACCAGGCCGCATGTTGTGCATGCTACAGTGAGCAGCCAAAATGGGCAACCATGACTTGCAGCATCTCCGGACTTTTCTCTCATTAAGCACGTCTTGGATGTCATTGGTCGGCAAATGCAAAAGGAACTGCCAGCAGTGAATCTTGATAATCTGTATGCCCATTGCATTCAGCGTGACCGAACATTCCTCAGACAACTATTAATAACCTCATTGATAGCATGACAGGTATTTCTGCATGTGACACTCATGTTCAATACTAAATAAATTGAGATATTTTGAAAATATTGATTTTCTTTTTTATCATTTGTATATCATTAACATGTCTATTGATATTGTGGTTTCTGTAATTCCACAACTTTACCTTCTTGGTGTAGCAATTTCCATGTTGAGAAATGTATAAAATGTTTAACTGCAGTAATCTGAGACAAACAAAAACCAAAGGCTATGGAATGCTCCTTGACATTTAATACACATTATACTGTAGACAATTGCAGCTTTCGTATAGACACAATCTGATATCTTATTATCCATTGCTGAATCTACGTTAAAGGTTTTGGTCTGCCTACCACTTTATTTATTTTTGTCCCCAATTAAATGTATACCCAACTAATTCATTAGTGGAATGATTACAAGACAATAAATCAATATTCTGACAGCATGGGAACAGTTTTATAAGGAAAATTTCCTATCAGTCCTGGTTATTTTGTTGTTCAGGCTGTGTTCACATCTGCGCTCAGAGTGTACTGTGTGGAAATTCATCCTCACATAGTTTTGGTCCCATTTTCATTCTGCACCTGTTTTAAGAGTAGAGTCTCGCATTACTGCTTCTGTAAAACAATAGCCATGGAATGGATCTTCTACTGTGGGTATTCCTGAAGGGGCATTTTGTTCTTGCTATAAATAAATGCATTGTTACAGAATGAAACACATTAAAGGAGTTGTGTCATATGAAACATCACTATTCCACAGGATAGTTGATAAATGTATGAATTCTGGGGTTACCATCAGGAATCCCACCACTTACATGAAGGAGGGTTTCAAAGTCTCCTGTGTCAATATGCCACTTTAGTAAGGAAGTAGATGAACTCTAGTGCCACCTATTGAAGGTAGCAATCCTACAAGTCATAATTGACTCTTTAACAAGCCTTTTAATATGATTTAGGATTTGTGCCAGATCAGAGCCCCAAACTGCAGACGCAGCTTTTCGAAGCGATTGCCTCTCATCAGTGCAGCCTACAACATTCTGATCTGGCTGCATAAGAGGCTAAGATGAGATCTGGGGGAATAGCTATTCTCCTTAAGGCCCAGTTACACACACAGATAATTGTGCAGAGATTGTTGGCAGATCTCTGGTTGCAGTGAAATCATGGACACATTGTTACATTTGTACACAGCCACAAAATGGAACAATGTGTCCATGATTTCACTGCAACCAGAGATCTGCGGACAATCTCTGCACAATTATCTGTGTGTGTAACGGGACCTTTATGGAGATGAATCTACCTGCCGGCATGAGGAGTCTTTTAGCCGCAATGGTCTTCTGGGAAATATGCGAATTGTCACTTCAGTGAGGAAGTAGACTCTTAGGAGGAGCATTGCAGCTAAAAGACTCCTCATGCCGACAGGCAGATTTATCTCCATAAGGAGAATAGCTATTCCCCAAGACCAAAGTTCCCTGTGGGAATGAAGCATTGGTGCACAGTATTTTTCTCCACTTGTTCACTACTCCCACAAACTAAATGGAGCAGTGATTACGAAGGTGCACTGCCTCTAATTACAAAGCTACGTTGACAGTGATCTTAGCTGTTTGACCTTCAGTGATCCATCATTTTCATAGCTCCTGGATTTGTGATATTTTTTTATCTAACTCCTTTAAATAAATTGAATTGAAATGTCATCTAATAAATTACAGGTTACTAATTGTTATCTTTTCTCTCCCTGTTTAATCCTCAGGCTATATACAAAATGGTCGGCACTGTAATTATGATGCGCATGAATCAGGATGGCCTGACTCCACAACAGAGAGTTGACAAAATCTTTACAAAGATGGACAAGGACAGAGATGATCAAATCACCCTGGAAGAGTTTAAAGAGGCAGCAAAGAGTGACCCCTCCATAGTGCTTCTTCTGCAATGTGACATGCAAAAATAGCCTCTTCTCCACCTTCACGGCTCTGTTGAGCACCCTGCATGCACCTCACTACCTTTCCCATTCCACATCCTCCTGGGACTTTCTTCCTATTCAGTAACAGTCCTGATCTCATGAAAGATGGAGGTGGTGAATCAACTTCTCAACAAACGATGATATGAGACTGACAATGCCGACCAGTATAACACACACGCACAGGAAGATACACACATTGGTACACAATTTCATGTGTACAGGATTTCAGCTCAATCATGCTCTTTTTTGGCTTAAAGTTTAGATATTATTTGCATAATATTACACATATATATCCACCTGTCTCTGTCAATGTGTAAGGTAACAAGACAAGTCTAGTTCTTCACAGTAAAAATGTTTACATTTACTGTTTGATTGGTCATGGATGAATTCAGCAAATTTGTTTGGCCCTTCATATATAAGCAGTGTAGATCATACAATTTGGCAACTGCTTGAAGCTAAGCACTGGGATAGAAGTTATTTGCTATCAAAAGTTGCAGTGTTTTCCATCAGTCAGCCTGCAGTGTTGGCTTATATTTGGTCACCCTACATGACTATATAGAGGAATTGTTTAGAGGAGTTGTCCCAGATTGCCAATTTACCGCTTATCCACAGGATAGATGATGAGTTGCTCATCGCTGAGGGTACAATAGCTGGGACCTCATGATTATAAGAGCAGGAGTCCCAAATCCCATGTGTTTATGAATAGATTAGCAATGCACATGTGGGACCATCACTCCAAAATCTATGAAACTAACAGATGTAACTGTCATTGGCATTCCAACACATTTTACATTGAGCTACAGTAGTAATTCTGAGCCGAAATATCAAGCTGTAGGAAAATCAAAAGTCCTGTAGGCTCCCTGGTTATAACTCAACATTGCTCGGCTTCTTACATCAGCATCTTGGCTCATGTAAGTGTATAAGGGAATAGCAAACTATTGGATACCATGCAATTTCCTCAGACATGAATTTGTGTGCATGCAAACTAGAGGTAAATTTCATATTGCCAATTAAGCAATTAACTTTAGGAACATAGATATCAGCATTAAATAAATCGTAATTAGGTCATTTTTACATGCAACGGCACTTTTTTTGTGCAGAAAATCAACTGTGCTTAAGCAAAGTGGTTGTGATTTCACAAAAACTCATGCCCGTTGTGTATATAAAGACCTTGCGTAATTAGGGGGGGGTTTGGTGGCTTTGTCCGTATTCACTTATGAGGAGTCTGAAAAATGCCTGTAAAATACCAGTGGCATTTTTAAGTGCATAATCACTAAAGTGCACTAAAAACACAAAAATGTTTTGTCAAATCCACAACTACCATGCATATATATATGAAAAGGGAAAACGAGTTTAAAGCAAGGGTACAAAAAGGCAGCAGATGGCATAGGAAAACCTTAGGAAAAAATGCAGCATTTCCTCTACATGGAAACAAGGCCTTGGACATGGGGGGAATATAGGAGGAAAAAACACAAGGTTTACAAATATGTTCTAAGAACTGAATGTTATTTATGTCCACATAAGTCACAGTAGATTGGCTGTGGATGCATGGCATGAGCTTTTATTTTGCTTTACATATAAGTAATTTGCATGTTACTTAAGTGGAATACCAACGTGCAATTCCGTATCATTCTTCTTTTTTTATTTTTTTAATGTGCATAGTCACAGTGTCTGAGTGTTGTTAAATGTGAATTTGTGGCAGATACCACATAGGTGATTGATGAAACTGTTCTTTTTTTCATAGAGATCCTAAACCACCAAGTGCATGGCAGACACATATTTGGAGCATTATTACCACATAGCTAGATGATTTGAGAGACGGCTCAGAAATTTGTTTGCTACAAGACTTCTATGGCAACAATATTGGACACGAATTCCACTACATGCCGAATAAAAAGATTAGCAAACAAAATTGAGCACTAATTGTGTTGCTGTGGATAACATATTGCAATTATACCGAAAAATTGTATGTCAGCACTTTAGGGCTTGATGGCCCGTTAACTGTCCCCATGACTGTCCCAGCAGAAGGTTCCTAAACCTTGCTTGCTCTGTGTGTGAATGTATAGTCTGAACAGTACAAGTTGACTTGGTATATTTTTCTATTTGAAAATAAAAAATATATTAAAATCATGAAAATATTCTTTTGCATTTTGACTAAAACCCATAAGAAAGTAATGTTCAAAGTACCACAATTGATAATAAAAAGATACACTGATATGTGTAATTTTACACACACAATATATATATGCATCAGGGACCTTAAAAAGTATTCATATCCCATAAACGTTTACACTTTTTCTTCACGTTCCAACCACAAACTTAAAGCACCACTGCAGCGTTTTGGGGGGGGTGTGGGTATTTTGATACTGGCGTTGAGCCTTAAATGTAAGCGGGATACCCCAATATTACACCTACCCACCATCTTAATGCTCTTTTGGCGCCACTCGAGTCCCGAGGAGCCGTAGTTGGACATTATGTTGTAAGCACTTAATGTAATACTGAATGCCAATACGAAGCCCTCATAGAGTTGCATTGATATATAACATCCGGCGAGCTCCATGAAACGCTGGGGTTGTAACACGTCAAAATCATCGGAGAAAAAGATGTAGACAGTGGTTGATGAGTATAATACAGAGGTTAGTGGATTTACATTTAAAGCACCTCTGGTGCAAATAAAAGAAATGCTGGAATGGTGCTTAAAAGGATTGGGATTGTATGTGATATACCAACACAAAGTAGCAAGTATTTGTGAAATGCAAAGGCAATATGTGTGTTTTCTAAATATATTAAAACGATAAATCTGAAAATTATGGGCATTTTTATTGAGTTTCACTGAGTCAATACTTTATAGGACTACCTTTCACTGTAATTACTTATTTTGGGGAATGTCTCTACAACCTTTCCACATCTAGAGATTGAAACATTCGCCCATTCCTCTTTGCAAAAAAGCCTAAGTCAGAGAGATTTGAGTTTACATTTGGACTTTGACTGGGCCATCCAAACACTTGAATGTGCTTTGTTTTAAACCACTACATTGTCAGTATGCTTAGGGTCGTTGTTTTGCCGGAAGGTGAACCTATGCCACAACTTCAAGGCTTTTGCAGTCTCCAACAGGTTTTCCTTCAGGATTGCCCTCTGTTTCACTCCATCCATGTTCCAATCAATTCTGACTGGCTTCCCTTTCCCTGCTGAGGAAAAACATCCCCACAGCTTGATGCTGCTACCACCATGCTTCACAGTGAGGATGTTGTTTTCAGGGTAATGTGCAGTGTTAGTTTTTCACCACACAGCATTTTGCATTTAGCCCAAAAAGTTCTATTTTGGTCTCCTCTAACCAGATCACCTTCTTCCACATACAGGTTATGTCCCCTACATGGCTTTTTGCAAACTGCAAACAATTTATGGAGGGACCATGAGCCTCTTGACTGCTTCTCTAATCAGTGCTCCCCTTGCTTGGAATGTCAGTTTAGGTGTATGGCCATATCTTGGTAGGTTTACAGTTGTGCCATGCTCCTTTCATGATGGATTGAACAGTGTTCTGTGAGATGTTCAGAGCTCTGGGTATTTTTTTTTTATAAACTAACCTTACTTTATTCTTCTCTTCAACTCTACTCTTCTCTACAACAATCCCTGTCCTGTCTGGTGTGTTCCTTGGTTTTCATGATGCTGTGGAACCCTAATGTTTTCAATCAAGCATCTGAAGCCTTCACAGAACAGCTGTAGTTATCCAGAGAATAAAATATACTGAGGTGGACTTACTTTACTAATTAGGTGAGTTCTGGAGGAAATTGGTCACTCAGAATTTAATTTAGTGGTATCAGACTATATGATTCTGAACACAAATGCACGTCACAATTTTCAGATTTAGATGTTTTGAATATTTACATAACCATTTATCATTTCCTTTACACATCACACAAACTTGTTACTTTGTGTTGGTATATCATGTAAATTTCCAATAAAATACATTTCATTGGCGATTCTAATGAATGCACCGATTTCTGGGGCAGATGCAAGGATGCTATTCTGTAGCCTGGGCAACTTAACAACTATGGGCCTCACCAAGCTGAGAATAGCAGCCCCCCTCTGCCTGATTTTTACATTGGTTGGCAATCAAAAATAGGGTGAAGCCTACACTTTTTTCAATTTATTTAAATAATTAAAAATAATAATAATGGGCTCTCATGTATTTTTGATTGCCAGTCAAGGTAAAGCCAGGCAGCTGAGGGAGGTAGCCCGTAGCTGCTCACTTATTCTGTGCTGAGAATCTAAAATACAGCAAAGCCTGAAGTTAATTTTTTTAAAGTTATTTATTTGTTTTTACAAAATTATGACAGCAGGTTCATTGCCAATAGAAACTAATCACAGACGCTGGCACAGTGGCTGAGGACAGCAACAGCCAATCCCAGACATTGTCACAGAGAGTGGGCGTCTGTGATTGGCTGTTGAAGCCAGTACAGTGAATAATTAGGAAGTTAATGAGCAGCCCAGAAGTACAAGCGTGCAGTCCTCGGTAAGTATGACTCTGATATTTAATCACTATTTTGCTTATTTTTGTAGCCCCCCCAGCCACCATTTTATAACATTAAAGTCCGTGTTCAGGCTGAAATTTGGGTCAAGTCCGGTACCGGACCCAGACTTTAAAAAAGTCTGTACGGATCCATCAAACATTGCGCATCGACAAGCTGTGACACTGCCTCTACCGTCCAGGATTTTGAGAAAATGGTCGCCCGCCATCACACATTGCCGTGATACTCTCTCAGCCCCGGGCCCTCAGCTTTGTCCCACTGCCCACATCCTCCATGGACTCTGCCTCCGGCACCTTCAGTCCAACCCTTGGGAAGCCATGGTGGGTTCAGGATGGGAGAGCTATCTACAAGGTTGGGGGACATATATACCAGGATGGGGGCCATGTACAAGGATATGATACATATATACAAGGATGGGGGGCTATGTACAAGTATAAGAGACATATGAACTGATTGTAAGATGGACACTGGCATTATAAGATGGACCCAATTTATCTTTAAAAATTATTTTTTTTCTCTTATTTCACCAAATTTGGGTGCGTCTTATAATACAGTGCATCTTATAAAGCGAAAAATACGGTAATGAGTTTAACATTAACTGTGCTATTTGTGCCAAAGGCACCTTTTTCTTATCTGTGTGAGCTAAATAAACCATTGGTTCAGTTACCACTGTCTACTGTGAGGTAGCGTTTCCCTGGGGGCTCGCTTGGCAGCGTAGAATGACACCAAACCATGTTTTTAACTGTTAAAACATTTAAGGAGCAGTTTATTATCACTCATAACTGCTCATCACATATAAAATACATAATACACTCACATAACACCATAATCAACATAACATTACATACAACAGTACATTACATTGCACATATACCCTTTTGAAAAGGCTGATATACCCAGGAGTATTGGTTACAGCTCCATCGAACACCGTCAGCACTAATCATCGCTCTATGGCGGATAAGGCCGCCTAGCCTTATCTACACCAGACATGGCAGAATTTACATCAGAACACATACATAGCAATATTTACATCTTAAGCTATAGTACATATTCCTATATTTACACTAGACCCTTATGGACCCGCAGGGATCTGGTACGCAGCCGATACACCCCTGTTGACACAGGCCACCCGGTCTCAGACAAGCTCTTACACTGCACACATCTCATACACTGGTCAACGGGACCCTGATGACCTTACAGTCAGTCCCAATGGTGGTAACTGCCCACATGGCACTATATACACAGGACAGTCTGTACAACACTCAATATTACAGTGCTTATTACACACAGAACATACGGGTCATGCACAGTCCCACAGGGTTCCGGGCACAGCCGGTACACCCCTGTTCACACATAACAGTCTCTGACCCACAGCCAGGCTCTTCCTTATATTCAAACCACCCAAAGGGGTAAAAGGCCCTCCAAAGCTAGAGATTACTTCAGAACAAAAATTCAATAGGAGTAAGGCCAGATCAATTGCAATATCAGTTTATTAAAAAAACAACAAAACACTGTGTAAAATGACAATGTCAAATGGTACGCAGAAGGAAGACCACATGAAACAAATAAAACCATAATCCAGCTCAATCATCAGGTATACCAAACAACAAGTATAGTCACAAATAATAAGTGCCCCAAAACTGGGGGCACCAGTATACCAAAGGTGAAAAACGCGTCAGGGGGCGGTCGCAGTAAGGTAAAATGGACCCATGACTGTAACCTATACTGATTTTTCACCTTTTTTATACTGGTGCACCCAGTTTTGGGGCACTTATTATTTGTGACTATACTTGTTGTTTGGTATACCTGATGATTGAGCTGGATTATGGTTTTATTTGTTTCATGTGGTCTTCCTTCTGCGTACCATTTGACATTGTCATTTTACACAGTGTTTTGTTGTTTTTTTAATAAACTGATATTGCAATTGATCTGGCCTTACTCCTATTGAATTTTTGTTCTGAAGCAGGCTGTTCCTTAGCCTAGTTCCCCTTGGAGTAGCTCAGTCCATGCATACAGGCTGCTAATGTGCTCACAGCCACTACACAGAGTTCCTGCGGCTCTACACTGTCCCTCCACACATTCTGGGACACACACCGGCATTGGTGTAGGATACTGGTCAGAACCAGGCGCAGACCTGGGTTTAGCTACCTGAGCTCCAGGGCAAGCCAGGCATCCCCAAGGACTCCTCAGCACGTGTCTTCCAGGTCGCCAGCCGCTTCCAAGTCTGCCATCACCAGGCCAAACCTCCAGGCAAGCGGCTGCACCAAACACACCCTCGCGAGCCCCTCCAGGGTCAGCCAGTCTTCCCAACTACAGGTGCTGCAAAACCCTCTGCCTTCTGGTCTCATGGCTCCACTCATCTCCACAGGACATGGACTCTTCTCCCTCAGAGGCTCTGTTCTGCTCTCACACAGACTGCTTTCCCACAGACTGAACTCCTTCAGAGGCTCTGTTCTGCTCTCACACAGACTGAATTCCACCACTCACACACACCTGGCAGGTTAAGTCCTGCTCACCACACCCACCTGACACACCCCCTTGGCTGCTAGCCATTAGCCTTCTCTGGTTCCTACACAGCTGCTCATCTATGTGCCTGATCTCTACAGCTTTCACACAGCTCATGTTAACTCCCTTTGTTCCGGGTTGGTTCACACAATGCTCTCAGCCGCTCATTAGGCTCATGAATGTTACATATATTGACACACTGGGTGCCGACATGATTACCCATGCACCCACGGCTCAACCCAACTCATGTGCACAGGATCCTATACTGATTCCGTATGTGAGCAACCCCGGCCATGGTGACATGCCGGCGGTACCTCACACTACTCATTCCTTGTGCTGTTGCATTCTCTCATGTGGTTACACATATTCAGGGGCTGAGGAGCAGGAGAGTTGCTGGTAAAGAAAATCTTGAACAGGAACTGTTACCCTTTAATAATTCAGCTGGACCCATTAGTGACACACAGGGATTTGGGTTTACAATCCGATACATGGGCGGGAACATTAAGTGAGGGTGCTCCGCCAGTGTGATGCTTGACTCCTGCTTTTGGCAGTTACCCTGGCTGTCTTCTCCAGTGCTGGTTTGGTACAGTTGTGGCCAAAAGTATAGACACCCCTGCAATTCTGTCAGATAATACTCAGTTTCTTCCTGAAAATGATTGCAATCACAAATTCTTTGGTATTATTATCTTCATTTAATTTGTCTTCAATGAAAAAACACAAAAGAGAATGAAGCAAAAAGCAAAACATTGATCATTCACACAAAACTCCAAAAATGGGCCATACAAAAGTATTGGCACCCTCAGCCTAATACTTGGTTGCACAACCTTTAGATCAACCGCTTCCGGTAACCATCAATGAGTTTCTTACAATGCTCTGCTGGAATTTAAGACCAAAAAGAGAGAGGGGGGGGGGGGGAGACAAGAGGCGCAATAGTGCCCTTATCACTAGACACTGATATGTGCAAAGGTGAGAAATCAAATCCACTCACCTAGTCCAGTTGTGAGACCCACAACTGACTTGAATGCTTGTCAGTAATATCCTGATGGCTCCTGCTGGACTTCCACTCGCCACACTCACGTGTAGATGCAACTGGATGTTTGGGGAAGAAAAGTGTACAATAGTCCGCGCTGCCAGGATCACTCACTTCAATAAATGCACGAGCAGTGGTTGTTCAAACAGATCCTTCTTTATTCCGACGCGTTTCAGTGCCCTCCTGGCACCTTCATCAGGGATACCAGGGTATCCCTGATGAAGGTGCCAGGAGGGCACTGAAACGCGTCGAAATAAAGAAGGATCTGTTTGAACAACCACTGCTCGTGCATTTATTGAAGTGAGTGATCCTGGCAGCGCGGACTGTCGTACACTTTTCTTCCCCAAACATCCAGGAATTTTAGACCATTCTTCTTTGGCAAACTGCTCCAGGTCCCTGATATTTGAAGGGTGCCTTCTCCAAACTGCCATTTTTAAATCTCTCCACAGGTGTTCTATGGGATTCAGGTCTGGACTCATTGCTGGCCACCTTAGAAGTCTCCAGTGCTTTCTCTCAAACCATTTTCTAGTGCTTTATGAAGTGTGTTTTGTCATTGTCCTGCTGGAAGACCCATGACCTCTGAGGGAGACCCAGCTTTCTCACATTGGGCCCTACATTATGCTGCAAAATTTCTTGGTAGTCTTCAGACTTCATAATGCCATGCACATGGTCAAGCAGTCCAGACCCAGAGGCAGCAAAGCAACCCCAAAACATCAGGGAACCTCCGCCATGTTTGACTGTAGGGACTGTGTTCTTTTCTTTGAATGCCTATTTTTTTTGTCCTGTAAACTCTATGTTGATGCCTTTGCCCAAAAAGCTCTACTTTTGTCTCAGGTAAGTTTTGGCAAACTCCAGCCTGGCTTTTTTATGTCTTGGGGTAAGAAGTGGGGTCTTCCTGGGTATCCTACCATACAGTCCCTTTTCATTCAGACACCGACGGATAGTACGGATTGACACTGTTGCACCCTCGGACTGCAGGGCAGCTTGAACTTGTTTGGATGTTAGTCGAGGTTCTTTATCCACCATCTGCACAATCTTACGTTGAAATCTCTCGTCAATTTTTATTTTCCATCCACATCTAGGGAGGTTACTCACAGTGTCATGGGCTTTAAACAGTAGACACAGGAACATTCAGGTCTTTGGAGATGGACTTGTAGCCTTGAGATTGCTCATGCTTCCTCACAATTTGGTGTCTCAGACAGTTCTTTGGTCTTCTTTCTTTTCTCCATGCTCAATGTGGTACACACAAGGACACAGGACAGAGGTTGAGTCAACTATAATCCATGTCAACTGGCTGCAAGTGTGATTTAGTTATTGCCAACACCTCTTAGGTGCCACAGGTAAGTTACAGGTGTTGTTAATTACACAAATTAGAGAAGCATCACATGATTTTTCTAACAGTGCTAATACTTTTGTCCACCCCCTTTTTTATGTTTGGTGTGGAATTATATCCAATTTGGCTTTAAGACAATTCTTTTTGTGTTTTTTCATTGAAGACAAATTAAATGAAGATAATAATACCAAAGAATTTGTGATTGCAATCATTTTCAGGAAGAAACTGAGTATTATCTGACAGAATTGCAGGGGTGTCAATACTTTTGTCCACAACTGTAGATTTTGACACATACCCAGGCAAACCCTGGATGAGGATGAAGTTGAATTGAACTTTGTTGAATAAATGAGAAGTGGCACTCACCAGTAGGTTCAGTTGCTAAGTGGACTTTATTCCAAGTGATAGAAGGTTACATTGTGCGGGAGGGTTCGGCAGGGTGGGACGACGGTCACCGTTTCGCGCAGTTGCGCTTCTACGGGTCCAGTACAAACAATGACGTGGATTCCTATTCCTATATAGGCAGAGTTTCCCGCGTCATTGTCAGAGTTTAAAAACAAAATTGATTTGCACAACAAAATACTGAGTAGCAATACAAATATACAAACACGTTTAACCATCATATTAATAAAAGCAGAAAAAGCATGAAATTTAGCATACTACAAAATAATATATATATAAAAAAAAGCAGACCGTTGCAGATACCTGGTGGTTGCCAGGTTACTATAGAGTACACAGTGGAAGAGGGGTGTTTCGCCCCATTGCATAGGGTACTCGGGTATCAGGAGGCAGTGAGGGGGTTAACTTTGTCACGGAGAATGGCGGCTGCGCCTGAGCCCGTATCCTGGGGGCGATGCTCTTGAAAAGGGGGTATTTACAGGGATTATGTACAAGTTAGTCGTGATGCCACCTGCAGTACTTAGTGATATGTCACCAGACCCACCACAGGCCTCCGGAGGTCGGTGGTATTGCGGCAGTGATGGTATAGTCCTCCGCAGGCAGAACTGGGTCCTCCGAGGCAGCGTAGTGAGGGTGAGCAGGTTGTAGTGGAGCTGAGATTGTGAGGGAGAGTGGGAATAGTCTGTAGAGGGGCACGGTGGGTGAGAGGAACAGGTGCACGAACACAGAGGAAGTATCTTTTACCTTTTTACTGATGTTTATCAGGTAAATGGTCCAGGGCACTGACGGGTGACCGGGCTGCACAGTGGGCTCCCACAGCAAGTGGGTATAAGGCCTCCTTTCCTTGTGAAGCTGCTGAAGCACAGTCTGCTATAGCCTGACTTGCCTCCACTCTCTTCCTTTTGTCTGTCTCTCTCCTTTTGTGCGGTCTCCGGGATGACCTTCTCTGGACACTGCAGCGACCTGCTGTTCCTGGCTCCCTCTCTTGACCCTCCTGGGAGACCGGGTAGCTGGAGCTTCCACGGTGCAACGGGGTTTTTTGTGGGCCTGCAGTTCCCCACAAGTGCGAATCCCCAATATCCGGCTTTCCTGGAACAAACCCTTGTCTTGAGCTACTTGTTCCTCACTTCTATTCCTGTTCTGAGCTCCCTGACCATTTTCGGTTGGTGGGACGCTGAAGGGCCACTCTGGGTCACTGGCTCGGGCCTGTACGCAGCACCGAACACCAGGACTTCCCTGCAGCTCTTCTAGCGTCTACACACCCTCTGACTAGCTCCTCCCCAGCAGACTAGCTCCTCCCCAGCAGCAGTATACAGTATATAGGGGATCTTGCCTAAGGGCAGCAAGTTGAGCTCCCCCTACTGTGTCAGGGTGGAAGGTGTTGTTCGTAGTAAGTACCTGCTGTGGAAACCCAGCTGTGCATTAGAGAGATCTGTGGTTACCTGCGTGAGCAGGGCGCCACAGGGGTCATTACGACTGATCGGCCAAACAGAGCCCTGCCGAGAATTACAGACTCCATAACGCTGGATAACTGCGCCTCCGACGCAATACCTCAAACGCCGAAGAGCTGGAACCCACCGACAAAGCCCGCTGGTGAACCAGAAGCAAACAGATCCCTCAAACAATGTAACTATTAAACAATTGCTTTATTGATCAATTTCTATGAAACGAATGTGGTATTCTTGCAGTTTTTTTAAGAAGACAAAGGTAACCTCACAAACCCTTAAAATCAATGAGCTGCATAAGGACCACTATTTTATTTGATCAATGGCACCTGCCGCAAGTGCCAAAACCGCACTTGCCGCACCTGCCTCAAGCCCGCATATACATTGTATGGGGCTTGCCACAAGTGTGCCGCAAGTGCAGCCGCTATGCGGTAATCGCGGCAGTTGCGTTTTTTTCACCACAACTGCCGCGATTTAAAAAAAACGCTGATGTGAAAGCAGCCTAAGCCACAGAACCAACTAGTACACTAAGGGATTTCCACATCTAGTACCCACATACATACAACACCTTCCACTCCAGGTCTGTAAGGGGAGCATCACTGGTTGTTGTTAAGCCAGATTCCCTATAAATACAGGTGCTGGGGGCTGAGTTGGCCAGAGTGTGCAGCTGCTAGGAGAACTGTGAAGATCAGCTCAGAGTCTAGTGAGCAAAACTGGTTACCGGAGCTGTGCTAGGCCCGAAACCAGTGCACCGCCAGAGCCAGTGTGAGGGTCCAGAGAGTGAGTATCGAAGGCAGAGGCGAGGAACAGTACAGCGGGGGCAGAGGAGCCATACCGGCTCACCCCAGGAGAACACCGGTCACTGGAGTCCGAGTCTGCAAGGGAGAGATTAGATCAGCAGAGAATCCCAGTACACCGTGGAGGTTTAGCTTCCCAGACACCCGCAGCACACACCATTTGAGAGCCAGGAGCCGCAGAAAGGTAGCGGTAGCCAAAAGAGAGCATTCAGTGCAGCAACATGGGTGTGAGAGAGAAGAGAGGTCAGGCCTTGTTTTACACACGCCAGACTTCAGGACAACAGAGCAGGACAAGGAGGCCTATAGCCCACTAGGTGTGGAAATCCCAAAGTGCACCCTTCAACCCTTGAAATGTACCTGCAAATCACCAGTAAGAAAGTACAGAAAAAGATTTTCTTGTGTGTCCATCCTTCCAGCCTGTCCCACACTGCAACGACTGTGCTACCCTATTCTACCATCATACCCTTACAGCCCCGGGGACCCCGCTTCACCTGTAGGGAGCTACAACACCTTGCTGCCACCCATCACCCCAGAGGCTTCAGCAGCGCCGGTGCCATCACCAGATCTACAGGTGGCGTCACGACATTCACCTATAAGCTTTTATCCCTGTAAATGCCCCTTTTTGTTGTCACCCAAGGCCACAGACTCGGGCACCAACCACCCATGAGATCCACTGTACCCCAAAAGCCTGAGATCTGAGTACCCCAGACCCTTGTTGGCCCGCCAGCTTCACAGCAGTTCCAGACTAGTCCAGTGACCTCACAAAGAGAAACCAAGGACACTAAAACTTAGTTTTTAATCACTTACATTTAGCATTAGTATAAGCATCTGTGGAGCCCCAGGCGGGACTAGGGTACTCGGTACCGGACCGGTCGGTAGCTGGGAACGTCACGGGTGGCTTGGTCCGGACCGTGTCCCTGGGCCCTCACAATAAAGGGGGGATTTATTTACAAAGGGAGATGTCACGGGTGACGCCACCCACTTGGTGCGGCCAGTGATGGGGCCGCCGCTGCTGCAGAACCTCCGGGGGTGATGTGAGGGCAGCGGAGGTGGTATAGTTCCAGTGGGGGGAACTGTATCCCCCGGGGCAGGAAGGGTTTAAAGCAGGGGCGGACCCAGACTGTAGTGGGCCCCGGTGCAAGAAATTTTTTGGGGGCCCCCCCGCCCCTCATAGTGGCAACAAAGTAATGTAAACATATAGATTGTAATATTTATTTACAACGCAACCCTCAAAGAGCCCTGCATAAAGTATAAAGGCTTCCTCACACCCCTCCAAATATTATCATGCCCCCACAGAACCCTCCAGATATATTAAAATGGCTTCCATATTATATAATTGGCTATATATATTTTAATACATCATCCATAGTCCTCCATATATTGTAATGCATTCCACGACCCTCCATATATTATAATACACCCGCATAGCCCTCCATATAGTATAAGGCAGTCCCATAGTCCTCCATATAGTATAATGGGCCCTCATATTCCTCCATATAGTATATTGCACCCCATACTCCTCCTATGTTATATTGCACATTACATAGTCTCCCATCACTGTATTCACGGGTTAAAAAAAAAAAAGTAAATACTCACCTCTCTTCTTGCTGCTCCACTCTGCACGTATCAGCACAGTGGCACTCAGTGATGACATCATCGTGCCCCACCATGCTGAGCTGCAAAAAGCAGACAGCTCAGCCAGGACTCGAGTGAAGAATGCTGCCGGCAGAGGCAGCCGGGACTATAGGAACGGGAGCGGCATCCGCGGGGAACTACCACTGGCGCACACACACCTTGTACGCACGTGGCTCCGCTCCAAATGCCTTGTAGACACGCGGCTCCGCTCCACATGCCCTGCGCATACGCCTCCGTTCCGTACACATGCGACTCCTCTACAGGATGCCCCAGCATATGCGGCTCCACTCCATCCACCTTATGCACACGCGGCTTTACTCCATGTGTCCCGCACATGTGGCCCTGCCTCATACTCACGCGGCTCTGCACACACTCGGCTCCGCTACGTACACCTCGTACACACTCGGCTCTGCTCCGTACACCTCGTACACACTCGGCTCTGTTCCGTACACCTCGTACACACTCGGCTCTGTTCCGTACACACTCGGCTTTACTCCGTACACCTCGTACACACTCGGCTCCGCTACGTACACACTCGGCTCCGCTACGTACACACTCGGCTCCGCTACGTACACCTCGTACACACTCGGCTCCGCTACGTACACACTCGGCTCCGCTACGTACACCTCGTACACACTCGGCTCCGCTACGTACACACTCGGCTCTGTTCCGTACACACTCGGCTTTACTCCGTACACCTCGTACACACTCGGCTCCGCTCCGTACACACTCGGCTCCGCTCCGTACACACTCGGCTCCGCTACGTACACCTCGTACACACTCGGCTCCGCTACGTACACCTCGTACACACTCGGCTCCGCTACGTACACACTCGGCTCTGCTCCGTACATCTTGTACACACTCGGCTCCGCTCCGTACACCACGTATACACTCTGAACTCTGCTCCATACACCTCATACACACTTGGCTCTGCTACATCCACACTGTAAATCCCTCCTGACATAAACTTCATCTCATCCAGCACCATGACAACCAGCACAGCAGTCCTGCATACACTGAGGAGCTGATCATGTGACCACTGACTCCTCCCCTCAATGTGACATCATCACAGGTCCTGTAAAAGCATAAAAGCAGTGTACAGAGGAGCAAACCCCCCCCCCTCCCCGGGTCTGTCCTCAGCCTGTGCCCTGTCTTTGGTCCCTTTCCTTGTACCTGGGTCCTTGTGCAGAGCTGTGTCCCCTCATCTGCTGCTGCTGCTGCTGATGCTGAACAGCCATCAGCCATGTGGAGAGAATTTCAGAGGCCCGCGCGCATTGCCAGGATTGGTTGAGTGAGGTCCTCCCCACAGTGCAGGAGAGGTCACATGACTCACTCTCTGCACTGTGATTGGGGCTCTGTCCTTGCTCCTGAGCTGCTGTGAGGGGGCATGGCTGGGAGCTAGAAGAGGCGTGGCCGGCAGCATGTCGGCTTATTCTCCGTGCCTTGAGGGGGGGCCCCCTAGCCTGTCGGGGCCCTGGTGCCGCTGCACCAGTTGCACCACGGTAGGTCCGCCCCTGGTTTAAAGTCTATTGGGGTTATAGATGGTGGAGAAGAGTTGGAGGACACACACTCACGTTTGGTCGACACTGGTGCACTTCCCTTCTTCTCCCGATGCTGCAGAGCTGACAGGCTGGATCTGTAGGGAGGAATTGTCTCTGTGCTGAATCTGGAGCAAAGGTCGCAATCAATACACAGACTCCAAAGCTGTTTTCCAAAGCTTTACTGCAGATGTTGTTGCAGGCTATAGTCCACGGAGTCTGTAATGGGGCTAAGCTCTCTCCAAACCCTGTCCGGGTCGTCAGCGTCCTTATGCTGCACTCTGTGTGTGTGTCCTGGCTGCTGCTATTAGCTGAGCTGCTGGGATTCCTCACGTCTCTCTGTATTCTGCTGGTACCACTTGGCTAGGCAACTTGAGTCCTCTATGCTGTGCTGACCCCTCCGTGTTGCTTCGCTCTGGTACTAGGGGGCATCTAGAGATCCCACTGTTCCTGGATTCACTGTGCTGTGTGTGTCAGACACAGTACCGGATCCGGTGTCCGTCTCTGTGCGTACTTCTGGGGCAAGTGATGGTGTCACTCTAGCTACCAGATGTGTTCCTCTGTCTTCCGTTCTCCTGTTCCTCTGACCCTTGCTAGGTCTGCACTGAGCTAACTCTGCTTTCAGTGTGCTCTTCACAGCACTACACCGTGCTGCACGGTCTGAGCTCTCCCTCATGGGCAAGAGTATATAAGGAAGCAGGTGGTGCTCCCCCTCTTGCCCAGAGGTGGTAGTGTTTGTCAGTGTGTAGTGGGGGAGAGAACCCATGTGATGTTATTGTGGCACATTAACCCATGGGGTGCCACACATCATTAGTATAAGTATTAGGAGGCTGATAATGCGCTAAAGCCTGATGACAGGTTACCTATAAGACCCCCCCCCCCGAGCACACATTGAGTGTTTGGTGAGTTTGTCCTCCGTATTTGTAGCCAAAAAAAAAGAGGGGAACAATCAAAGGAAAAGTATAATAGAAACACGTGGCTTCTGTATTCATCACCCACTCCTGGTTTTAGCTACAAATACTGAGGTAAAAACCTTATCAAATACTCAACGTGTGCAACAGTTAGGAGAACATAAACATGAATTTGTAGCATCGAGAAGCTCTGTAACATGTCCTATGGAAATAAGTAGAATTCTTTTCTGAGTCTAGACATCTTGATTACACAGTGTTGTGCTCCATATGTGAGTAAAACACAGTTCTTGTGAACCCTGAGTTCACTTAGGGCAAATCATGTATAGTTACACGCTCTTTACAGTCTTTGCTCTTTGTCACAGCACGAGAGCTATGAGAAAATGGGGAATCTGGCCTTGTAGAAAACACAACAATTTTAGTGTACTCAGATGCGAAGTCTGTCAAAACGTAGATAAACTCTATCATATACTGTATATGTATAACATTATTAGAAAGGAAACCAGAAAATAATATTGATATACCATATTTTTTGCTTTATAAGATGCACCTGATTACAAGATGCACCCCAAATTTGGTGAAAGAAAAGATATTTTTTTTTATTTAATGTTAAATCTGACAATGCATGCTGGGAAAAAATAATGTCGGCACCCAATGGAGACCTGCGCAACACCCCCGCAGCCCCTGCCTTCTCCCCCAATCACCGTGGCCCCCGTGGAAACCGCATCAGGTACTCTCGCTCCACACCCCCCAAAGCCTACAATCCCCCTTGGTAAGATTTTTTTTTTTTTCTTTTTTTTTTAAGATTCAGATTTTAAGATGCACCCCTTTCCCCCCCTTCCCAATTTGGTGGGAAACAAAAGTGCGTCTTATAATTTGAAAAGTGTGGTATTTTTATTAATTCATTTTGCCTTTCTACTCCAGGTTTAGTGGTACACTAATTGCATACACTTTGACTAAGGGTACATTCACGCATTCATATAAATTGGACGAGTAAAATCCTATAAAAAAAAAGGATTGCACTTGTACCAAAGTTATTTGATGAAGCAATGCAGATCTATGTTTTTTTTTTTCCTTCCATTGTATTCAGCCTTAAAAATTGCAGCATGCTGCGATTTGCATCTGAATTCAATACATTGCAAACAAAAACTCAAGTGCCATACAGACCATCAGTAGGGAATCCAATTTTAACAGATACATGACAATTCTGTAAGATGGGAAACTGTCCATGGTCCTAGAAAAGATTAATAACTGCTGAGTAAAAAAAAATGGATTGCATACAGACAACACATGGATGACAGGTGAGAAAAAATCTTCCCACTTTTCTGAATGAGAATGGGACCAAGTTTTTATACTCTCGTGTGACCTCAGCCCTAGCCATTTTATAGCAAACGGGTTGTCCACCCCCGGAGACATTTTTTTTATGTTACGGTAATTAAATGCATGTGTTTCTGGCTAAAAATAATTTTTGTTTCTGGATATTTTTATAAAATTCAACACTGTTTCTGCAGCATCTGTGAGGCACTGTCAATTGTTAGTTGCAGAACAGGATAACTGATAATCCATAAGTGAGCTCATTCTGATAGTCCAATAGGAGAGTTTAATAAAAGAAGGAGGGGGAACAAGAGGCGCAATAGTGCCCTATCACTATGGCACTGAGTACAAAGTGGTGAAAAAGGGGGTTCACTCACCTGAGGCAGTTGTGTCACCCACAACTGGCTTGAAGGCGTATTCAATGTTTATTACCAGATGGCTGCTGCAGGATTTCCACCGTCCACTCAAGTGTGGAGACACATCAAGTTGTAGGGAAAAAATGGTGTATCACAATTCGCGCTGGCAGCGCGGATTGTGATACACCATTTTTTCCCTACAACTTGAATAGGAGAGTTTGGAGCGCTTTTATTTACCGTATATACTTGTGTATAAGCCGAGTTTTTCAGCACAAAAAATGTGCTGAAAAGTCCCCCCTCGGCTTATACACGAGTATATACGGTAGCCCCAGCTGTATACAGCCCCCCCGTGGTATCCAGGGCCCCCCTTGCTGCACACCTGTAAAGGAAGATGTCAGTATACTTATCGCTGCCGCCGCCGCTCCGCTGCTCGGTCACCTCGCTGCTCCGGGTCTTCACGCTTCCTGTTCCTTCTCCGGTGCTCAGGAAATTACGTCATTGTTCGAGTGCCGGAGAAGGAACAGGAAGCATGAAGACCCGGAGCAGCGCGGTGACCGAGCAGCGGAGCGGCGGTGGCGGCAGCGATAAGTATACTGACATCTTCCTTAACAGGTGTGCAGCAAGGGGGGCCCTGGATACCACGGGGGGGCTGTATACAGCTGGGGCTGCTGTATACAGCTGGGGCCCCTGTATACTACTTATGGGGGGGGTCTGTATACCTCTGGGACTGCTGCTGTATATACCCCCTGGGGCTGCTGCTGTATATACCCCTGGGGCTGCTGCTGTATATACCCCCTGAGGCTGCTGCTGTATATACCCCCTGGGGCTGCTGCTGTATATACCCCATGGGGCTGCTGCTGTATATATCCCCTGAGGCTGCTGCTGTATATACACCCTGGGGCTGCTGCTGTATATACCCCTGGGGCTGCTGCTGTATATACTCCTGGGGCTGCTGTATACTACTACTGGGGCTGCTGTATACTACTGCTGGGGCTGCTGTATATACCCCTGGGGCTGCTGTATACTACTACTGGGGCTGCTGTATATTACTACTGGGGCTGCTGTATACTACTACTGGGGCTGCTGTATACTACCACTGGGGCTTCTGTATACTACTACTGGGGCTGCTGCTGTATATACCACTTAGGTTGCTGTATACTACTACTGGGGCTGCTGTATACTACCTCTGGGGCTTCTGTATACTACCACTGGGGCTGCTGTATATACCTCTGGGGCTGCTGTATACTACCACTGGGGCTACTGTATATATCTCTGGGGCTGCTGTATACTACCACTGGGGCTGCTGTATATATCTCTGGGGCTGCTGTATACTACCACTGGGGCTGCTGCTGTATATACCACTGGGGAGGCTGCTGCAACACTGCTGGGGCCTGTATGTACCACTGGGGAGGCTGCTGTATACCACACTTCTGGGGGCTGTATACTACCACTGGGGAGGCCTGTACACCACTGCGGGGGCCTGTATACCACACTGCTGGGGGCTGTATACCTGTGCTGGGGTCCACCCTCGGCTTATACACGAGTCAATAGGTTTTCCCAGATTTTGGGGGCAAAAGTAGGGGGGTCGGCTTGTACACGGGTCGGCTTATACACGAGTATATACGGTAACTATTTAAGCTCCCCTCGGTGGATATATGACAACAGACTTACACTGAGTTTTTTGGAAAGTTTTTGACGTGGGGTACTTTGGCTGCATCAAAAACTCAGCTTCTTATCATTCCAGCAAAATGATTGGAATGTATGGTAATCACATGCCCACTGTGCTTTTTTATTTACGCAGTGTTATCTGACCTGCGGTGCGTGTTTCAAATCCACGTCAGGTCAATTTCTCTTGGCTGTACACAAGATTACTGTGCAGATTTTCCCAATAGACCCACGTGTTTTTAGTGTATTTGCTCTGCAGAAACACATAAAAAATGCAAGGCTTAATTATGTAAATTAAGTCTTGTCAAGGTCAAATACCAAGAAGTATCAAAAACAAAGCAGCTTTATTTAGTACACCAACAAATGACGAAACCGCAGAGTAAAAAAAGCAATAAAAATACATTTAAAAAAATGCACACAAAAACAAGAAAACTTAAAGTGTAAATGTCATTTCATTGAAAAAAAATAAACCAATACTGCACTGGTTGTTAATGATGGGTCACATAGCAGGGAAGATGATGCTTTTTACTGCCATATGACTTATTTTCTCAACTTTTTTGTGCTCTTTTAAAAACTACATTTTAGGGCTTTGCAGACGTGGCCAGCAGCTGATAGGGAGCAGTGCAATATGATAGCAGAAAAAGGACAAGAGAGATCCTGAGCTGTGTGTGGAGACAGCAGAGAAGGAGCCAGATGACAGATCTGAAAAGCTTGTGCCAAAGAAAGGGCAGAGGAGCTTGCAGTGATCCTGACATTCTGACATTGCTTAGCAACTGTGTTGTGGCCTGAGGTAATCTGATACATTGTCACCTCATGAGCTGCACTCAGCAGTGTGGATGCTGTGTAGGACCCACCCCTCCACCCTTATATGGTTATGTGGCTGTATTCAGTGTGAAGACGGATCTAATTGAGAATGAACAGATGTCTGCTTCAGACACAGTCTAGAGGGGAAACTTTGTGGAAGGTTTATGAATGGTTTTCCACCAGATTTCACTCATAAATTATATTTGAAAGTTTATTAAAATCTCTTGCTCTACATTTTGATCAAATAAAAATGTAAACGACAGTTACACTTTAAGTGAACTAATTTATATCATAGGTGCTTCTGCAACATCAAAAATTCACCAAAAGCTCATCGAGGAACTTACCGTATATACTCGCGTATAAGCCGAGTTTTTCAGACCAAAAATTGGGCTGAAAAGTACCCCCCTCGGCTTATACGCGAGTCAGTGCGGGGGCTGCTGTATACAGCGGTATACAGCAGCCCCCGCATCCCCAGTAATGCAGGGCCCCCCCCCTCATGCTCCGGTCACCTGTAAAGCAAATTATACTGATCATTGTCCCGCTGCCGTCCGCGCCCGCATCTGCCGACATCGCGATCCTCCATCTTCATGCGTCTTCTTCCTGTTTCCTGTGTTCGTCGCTGCCAATGACGTCATTACCGGCGCCGAACACAGGAAACAGGAAGAAGACGCATGAAGATGGAGGATCGCGATGTCGGCAGCGGCGGGCGCGGACAGCGGGACAGTGATAAGTATAATTTGCTTTACAGGTGACCGGAGCATGAGGGGGGGGGGGCCCTGCATTACTGGGGCTGCCTGTATACTACCACTGGGGCTGCTGTATATAGGGGCTGCTGTATACACCAGTGGGGCTGCAATACCACTGGGGCTGCTGTATATAGGGGCTGCAATACTACTGGGGCTGCAATACTACTGGGGTTGCTGTATATAGGGGCTGCTGTATACACCACTAGGGCTGCAATACCACTGGGGCTGCTGTATATAGGGGCTGCAATACCACTGGGGCTGCAATACCACTGGGGCTGCTGTATATAGGGGCTGCTGTATACACCACTGGGGCTGCAATACCACTGGGGCTGCTGTATATACCAACGGGGCTGCTGTATATACCACTATACCATTTTCCCAGGTTTTGGGGGCAAAAGTAGGGGGGTCGGCTTATACACGGGTCGGCTTATACACGAGTATATACGGTAGCTTAAAACTAAAAGAATGCAACAATTTTAATGAACAGAATTGTAAAAATGAATGTTAGCTAAAATACATGTATTTAAGCTAAAAAGTATCAGTCATAATTGTCCCCAGAGGTGGACAGCCTCTGTCTTGATTGTATTGTTATCAAGATAAAACATGTCACTTTCGACTTTCATTCAGAGACCTTGACGTGGACCACATGGATATTTACATCATATCCATTATAGTGAAAATGCTTTATAAAAAAAAAAACTATGCAGCACATAACTATGGTTTCTAGAGTATGTTCTCTAGCATTTCTGTGGCAATTTGTTCTAACTTCAAAGAGGAGAAAACACAGTGAGTCTAAATTATGTTAAAAAAACAAATATATCCACATTGAGGATGTACAAACAGCTGTCAAAACATGAACAAAAAATTCTGGCTTATATCCATTTTAGGAAAAGAAACGTCCCAGCAGATATGGTCCAGGCTATTAATAAAAATTGACCTAATCCTTAAATGTTTAGTATTTTTAAACAAATGTATGTAGCATAAATTAAGAAATAATATGCAAGGTAAAGCAAAGTACAGACCAGTAGAGAATTCATACATCTAAGTTGAATACAGTTCACTTTATACAAAAATCAACTGGTTCTAACAGTTTTATATAAAATAATACGTTTTTTTAATGCGATGTCTAATCCTACTTCTGATCAAATAAATGGGTAGTTCTTAAAAAAAGGAATTTAAAAAAAAAAAAGCTTTATTTTTTTAAAACATTTTAGCAATTCATAATGCAAAAGAAAATAACACAACAGCTGTTCTTAATAAAGTAAAGAGGATTTGTATATATGTAAGGCTAAACGCCCACAGGACACTTGTGCTGCTTTTTTTTGTGCTGCATTTATTCAGCTGCATAACCGCAGTTGTGTAAAAAAAAATGTACAAACGTATTGCGTTTGTGCAGATTACAAATGCAGCACAAATAAAGGGAGACAGACACACACACACAAAGACACTTTCTCACCCTCCCCGGCAAGCCCACAGTGACCTCTGGTGATTTCCTCCTTCTGTGCATCAGCAGGATCTGTGGATAGTTGGGTACGGTTCTTCCAGGACCTTGCACCATGTAACAGCCTGAGTCACATGGGGCAGAGGTCCTGTAAAATCAAGAGAAGGATTAGCTCCAACCACCTAATATTCCCAGGTAAACCGGAAAGTGGCTTGGCAACCACAGGTCCTGTAAGTCACCTTGGGCAGCTCCTGCCAGTGCATGGAAGAAAGAAACCACCGGGGTTCACTGTGGGATCACTGGGGAGGGTGAGTATTGGAGCTTTTTTGTTCTGGAAATCACAGTAAAAAAGCCTCACAAACAGACTGTGGGAATACTAATCCATTTGTGATGCTTTTCGGGGGGGTTAGAATGGAGTCAATGGGGAAACACAGCCCAAAAATGCCCAAGTTAATTGATATGGGCATTTTTGAGCGCATCCGATTTCTACAGCAAAAACGGACCACCCATAAATGCACATGTGAACACACCATTTTTAAAATCACACAGATTTTAAAGTAAATGCTGTGGGTGATGCGTTTTTGCTGCAGAAATGGATCACCAGAAATGCAGCACAAACATCCAGTGGGCATATAGCCTGTATATATACACTACCGTTCAAAAGTTTGGGGTCAGCCAGACAAATTTGGGTTTTTCATGAAAACTCATACTTTTATTTATCAAATGAGTTGCAAAATAAATAGAAAATATAGTCCAGACATTGACAAGGTTAGAAATAATGATTTTTATTTGAAATATTAATTTTGTCCTACAAACTTTGCTTTTGTCAAAGATTGCTCCCTTTGCAGCAATTACATCATTGCAGACCTTTGGCGGGTACTATTTAATGAAGCTGCCAGTTGAGGAGCTGTGAGGGGTCAATTTCTCAAACTGGAGACTCTAATGTACTTGTCTTGTTGCTCAGTTGTGCAGCTGGGCCTCCCACTTTTCTTTCTAATCTGCTTGGAGCCTGTTTGTGCTCTCTTCTAAAGGGAGTGGTACACACCGTTTTAGGAAATCTTCAGTTTTTTGGCAACCTCTCGCTTGGAATAGCCTTCATTTCTAAGAACAAGAATAGACTGTCGAGTTTCACATGAAAATTCTCTTTTTCTGGCCATTTTGCGAGTTTCATAGAACAAACAAATGTAATAATCAAGATTCTCAACTACTGTAGCTCAAAGGAAGGTCAATTTAATAGCTTCTTTAATCAGCTGTGCTAACATACTTGTGCAAGGGTTTTCTAGGGTTTTCTAAACAGCCATTAGCCTTCTTATGCAGTTAGCAAACACAAAGTACTATTAAAACACTGGAGTGGTTGTTGTTGGAAATGGGCCTCTAAACACCTATGTACTGTAGATATTGCATTTTAAAACCAGACATTTGCAGCTAGAATAGTCATTTACCACATTAACAATGTATAGACTGTATTTCTGATTAATTTAATGTTAGCTTCATTGAAAAAAAATAAGCTTTTCTTTCAAAAATAAGGACATTTCTAAATGACCCCAAACGTTTGAACAGTAGGAGGAAGCCAGAGATTTTGTCTTACAATTAAATAACAACAACTGGGATTTAACCTTTACCATGTCTCTTTTAAACTCAGCCCTCCAGTATTTGGACCTATGGGTGCAATTCGCCGACCTGGGGAAATTATACACCACCAGTTATTTCAAACTGCTTGACGTAAACAGTTACCTAAAATTTGATAGTGGACATCTCCCCAGGTGGTTAAGACATGTGCCCTATGGCCAGTACTGGAGGTTGAGAAAAAACTATACCAGAGACATCGGCTTTCAAGTAGAGTCAAAGATCTTGAAAAACATTTTCTTGAGAAAGGTTACCCAAAGAAACTGGTACAAGATGCCTATAAAGGTACCTTCTCACACCACAACCAGCGGAGACATTTTTGATGGCGATATGTCACCCTGGAACTATCGCCGTCAAATTGCCTCCTAATTGCGGCGTGTAATTGGGGAATTTGGAGGTGATATGTCACCTCGCTCCGGTCGCCTGATTTTCGAGCAGTGCTCCGCTGGTTGTGGCGTGAGAAGGTTCCCTTAAAGGACAAAAAATCTAACACAAGAATCCTGTATTTAAAAAGTAACAACAAGAACAGACAGTACAGATAATACATCAAAATTGGCAATGTGGAGCCTCATCACTACATTTTGTGAATCTAGGGGGGTGATCCTTGACCTGATGAAAAAATATTGGTTTGTACTAAAAAGTGATTCGATTCTCTCAGAGCATTTGCCACCAAAACCAAATGTTATTTTCAGAAAAAACAAAAATCTACGTAATATGGTAGCTCCTAGTAATGTCTGCCAAAAAAACTAAGAAAATTCCAGTAATTACAAATAGCAGGGATACTGGTTGCTTTTCATACAACACACCCAAGTGTTTGTGTTGCCAAGTTATTGGCAATGGCGTAAAGAAATTCACCTCTTTTACAGCTAAAAAAACATTTGCAATCAAACAGAGAGTCAATTGCCAGTCAACATATACTGTGCACCTTCTTGAGTGTCCTTGTGGATTGCAATACATTGGACACACGATTCAGACGATGCATGCTTGTCTTAACAAGCATAGGCACAATATCAAAATTGGTTACCAGTTACACAGCATATCTAGACATTATGCTATGTTCCATCAAAAAGACGCAAGTAGGATGAGGGTAATTGTGATCGACCATGTGACTGAAGATGTAAATGACCACCTGGGTACCCTCATTAAGAGAGAAAGCATTTGAATCTACAAGTTGGGGACATTTAGCCCACAAGGTCATAACTTAACTTTAGAAAATGTGGCTAAACGGTAATTAAATATACAGGCAGATAATGAAAGGTTGAAATTAAAAAAGGTTTACCGCAATACTTCTCAGAGGACCATTTGTGATAATGAGGTTGTACTCACTATTTTCGCAATTTTTTTATGATTATGGACTTTTATATATATATGAAACTATTTCTTATATAAATGTTGTACGGTATATTGCATATTGTATATTTTTTATATACCGTATTTTTTAATATTTTGTATTGGCTATTTTAAATATGTAATTGTGTATGGCATATTCTTTGTGATATGTGTTTGTAAGGCGGCCGTCACACGCTACAATATCGTGAGCGATATTGTAAGCGATCACGTGCATGCGCGATCGCTAACAATATCGTTCACATCGCTGGTGAGATGTCACACAGACAGACTCACCAGCGATGTGGAGCAGCGAGATCGCTGGTAACTATGGTACACATCGGGTTACTAGGCGCCGCACGGCGCTTAGTAACCCGACGTTTACCATAGATACCATCTCCCAGCATAGGCTCTGCCGCTGGGAGATCGTTCATCGTGGTGTCACACACCACGATGAAGCAGATTGTTAAATCGTTTATCGCTTGATATGAGCTCCGGCTCTCATATCTGCGATGTCACGATCAAGCGATTTTACATTGTAAAATCGCTTGATCGCACTTAGCGATGCACAAACGATATCGCTTAAGCGATCAAAAAGCAGATCGCCTAAACGATATCGTTCAAGAAATTGAACCGTGTGACGGCCGCCTTAGAGATACTTTCTGATTTTTGCTACTTTTATTGACAATTTAGGTTACTCAGACATTGCAGTTTAAACAATGTGTTAATCTGGTATTGCTTTTGACTCACCCAAGGGCCTATGGGGACTCGGTACCCGGGCGTGAAGTCGCAGGGATGTCACCGGTGGCCCGCCCGGACTCGTGGCCCTAGTGAACAGCCTAAAAATTGGGGATGATTGAAGGGGAATAAAAGTTTGTAAGTTTATCATGACGCCACCTGCAGATTCTGATGATGATCACCAGCGCCGCTTCAGACCTCCGGGGGCGATGGTATTGCTGCATGGATGGTGCAGCTCCATGCAGGTAGAGCTGAGTGCCGGGGCAGAGCAGCACTTGTGGTGGTGCTGCTGAATATGGTTTATGGAGTAGTGCAGCGACTCAGATAAAGGAGACATGGAGGCTGTATGACTCTTTACAGTTACTTTTACTGGAACCGGGTTCAGATTGCAGGTTAGGTTACAGCTTCTTCAGTCTTTAGACGGGTAGCTGGCCGGGTAGTCGCTGAAGAGGGTAAAGTCTTTTTGAGGCTCCCGTAGTATACCTTCTTTAATCTATCCTACGTCCTGCTGCCTTTAGTTGCGCCTGCCCTGCACAGCTCGCTTGTATACCAGACCTGTTGGGCGCTATGAGGTACCCTTCTTCTTTCTAAGGGGCTCGACCCTATTTGGGCAATCCTGGCAGGGCTGTATGTTCTGGTGGGGATTGTCGGGGATGCTGAAATAACCCGTGATGGCCGGTCAACGGTTCAGGCGGTGAATTTGCCTGTACCGTTCCTCGGAGCCAGCATTCCGTTGGTGGACTAAGATTCCCCCGGATTATGGTCGATCCGATACAGGGTTTCCTTGTTCTTCTCCTGGGCTAACTTTTCTCTCAGGCCCCCTCCCTAGGAGACCCTTCTCTCTCTCTCGGACTCCAACCTTGCTTCGCTCCTCACACCAAACTAAAACTGTCCGTGTGCCTTCCCACCACCCCTAACTCCGCCCTCTGTGAATGGGTCTACCAGTCTACCCTGGCCTAATGTGGGAGTGCTGGGATGGGAGCCTCATGCAGACTTTACACGCCCCTGAGATAGGAATACTGCACTCTCTACTGTGGGTGCAGTACCCCTACTGTGGTGTACTGACCAGTGGGGCGCCACACTATGTTGGTATGGCTAGGGTTAACAGTGTAATTAATTTGAGCCTATCACACCATAGTGACCTTTATAAATGTCATTTCCCCTTTCACCCTTTACACCTCTTGATATAGACAGACCAATTCTGTCGAAACGCGTTGTGGAGCTGTAAAGGGGACCAATAAAGGTTTGCCAATTACTCATATGTGCAGTTATTTTCCCTAATGTCCCCCATCCTGGTCCCCTTCTTGAAGTAATTCCCCATCCTGGTCTTCTTCTTGTAGTAATGTCCCATCTTGGTCCACTTCTTGAAGTAATGCCCCACCACTTTTTTTTTTTACATTTTTTGCTTGTTTATTTATTTTTTTTAAATGGCATTTATCATATGGGTTACCACAGTTTTAAAACCTAGGATGTTAGAAGTGTGGCAATAACAGACATACACTTTTTTATTTTAATATATATATAAAATAGCATTTTTAGTGGTAAAAATGTTCATGCCTTTTGAATTTTTTTTTACATGTTATCCCCTTCTTGTAAGCAATATCATCTTAGAATTAGCACCATATAGTAATTTTGGCCAGCATCTCGCAGTTTTATCCCTTTCCTGGTCCCTATCTTGTAATAATGCCCAATCTTGGATCTCATCTTGTAGTTATATCCTCTTTCTGATCATCATCATGTAGTAATGTTCCCACCCTTCTTGTCGCAATGGCCTAATTCTAATCCTTATGTTGTAGTGATATCCCCATCCTGGTTCCCTTCTTGTAGTAATCTTCTCCATCTTGGTTCCTTTCTTTTAGTAATATGCCCATCCTGTTCCCCTTCATGTAGTAATTCCCTATCCTTGTCCCCTTCTTGTAATAATGTTCCCATCCTTGTCTCTTTCTGTTAGTAATGTCCCCGTACTGGTCCCCTTTTTGTAGTAATGTCCTCATTCTGGTCCCATTCTTGTAGTAATGTCCCCCATCCTGGTCATCATCTTTTAGTAATACCACATTCTGGACTACTTCCTGTATTAATGCCATATCAAGGTCCCCTTTTTTTAGTAATGTCCCCATCCTGATCTCCTTCTTATCATAATGTCCCATCATGGACACTTTCTTATAGTAATGCCTCATCCTGGTCCCCTTCTTGTAGCAATGTCCCCATTCTGCTCTCCATCTTGTAGTAATACCTCATCCTAGTCCCCTTCCTGTAGTAATGTGCCCTATCCTAATCCCCATCTTGTAGCAATGTTCCTCATCCTGGTTGCCTTTCTTGTAGTAATTCATCATCCTGATTCCATTTTTAACTTTATATATTTTTTTTTTTAAATATTCAGAAAACTACCGTATATACTCGTGTATAAGCCAAGTTTTTCAGCCCAAAATTTGGGCTGAAAAGTCCCCCCTCGGCTTATACACGGGTCTATACGGTATATAGGCTGCTGTGGTGGGGGCTGTGGAGGCTCGAGGGGGTGGGGGGGTGCTGGTGGAGCCCAGCACTGCCGCCCCGTCTGCCGCCTGAGCCGCCTGAGCCGCGGCACCGGCAGTATTGCCGGCCGCGGCCGTGAGTACTGGGGGGGGGGAGGGTGCTGTTGAGCCGTGGGCGCTGCCGCCCCTTCTGTCCCTCTCCCCGGGTCGCGCCGCTTACCTGCGGTGCGCTCGGGGTGAGCGGCCGGCGCCATGACAGGGAAAGGCTGCGTGCATGAGGTGCCGCCCCCTTCTGCACTGCCGCTCCCCCTGCCGGCTGCCGCCTGAATGACAGGGCTCACATTGTCCAATGGACGGTGCGGCCCTGACTGCTTCCCCTGTCAATCAGCGGCAGGGGGAAGCAGTGCATATATGCCCCCAAAAGCTGGCACTGTCCCCCTTGTAAGGGGCCCCCCCCGCTGCTTATACATTACCATCCCGGTGTTCTGATCGGCGCCGCTCCTCGGTGCTTCTTCTTCATCCTCCAGTCCTCGCTGGCTGCATCCGGGATCTCCGGCTGTCGCAGCGATATGACGTCATCGCGCGACGGCCGGAGATCCCGGATGCAGCCAGCGAGGACGGGAGGATGAAGAAGAAGCACGAGGAGCGGCGCCGATCAGAACACCGGGACGGTAATGTATAAGCAGCGGGGGGGGGGCCCTTACAAGGGGGGACAGTGCCAGCTTTTGGGGGCTGTTGGTACCCCCAGGGGGCTGCTGGGTACCCCTGGGGGCTGTTGGTACCCCCAGGGGGCTGTTGGTACCCCCTGGGGGCTGTTGGTACCCCCAGGGGGCTGTTGGTACCCCCTGGGGGCTGCTGGGTACCCCCTGGGGGCTGTTGGTACCCCCAGGGGGCTGTTGGTACCCCCTGGGGGCTGTTGGTACCCAAAGGGGGCTGTTGGTACCCCCAGGGGGCTGCTGGGTACCCCCTGGGGGCTGCTGGGTACCCCCTGGGGGCTGTTGGTACCCCCAGGGGGCTGTTGGTACCCCCTGGGGGCTGTTGGTACCCAAAGGGGGCTGTTGGTACCCCCAGGGGGCTGCTGGGTACCCCCTGGGGGCTGTTCGTACCCCCAGGGGGCTGTTGGTACCCCCAGGGGGCTGCTGGGTACTCCCTGGGGGCTGCTATATGTACCCCTGGGGGCCTGCTGTATACCACTGGGGCTGCTGTATACTACCACTGGGGCTGCTGGGGCTCCTGTATACTACCACTGGGGCTGCTGGGGCTCCTGTATACTACCACTGGGGCTGCTGGGGCTCCTGTATACTACCACTGGGGCTGCTGGGGCTGCTGTATACTACCACTGGGGCTGCTGGGGCTCCTGTATACTACCACTGGGGCTGCTGGGGCTCCTGTATACTACCACTGGGGCTGCTGGGGCTCCTGTATACTACCACTGGGGCTGCTGGGGAATCTGTATACTACCACTGGGGCTGCTGGGGAATCTGTATACTACCACTGGGGCTGCTGTATACTACCACTGGGGAGGCCTGTATACCACACTGCTGGGGGCTGTATACCTGTGCTGGGGTCCACCCTCGGCTTATACACGAGTCAATAGGTTTTTCCAGATTTTTGGGGCAAAAGTAGGGGGGTCGGCTTATACACGGGTCGGCTTATACACGAGTATATATGGTATATCAATTTATTTACACTTCATGAATACTTGCTATTTTTTGCTAGTAGTAGTGATGATTGAGCACTAAAACGCTCGGACAGCCTTTATTCAAGTAATGAATATAATAGACATCAATAGTAGGGCAGGAAGATCACTGAAATGAATGGAAACAGCACTCAAATGGAAAGTGAACAGCATGAGGAAGATGCCTGGACACATCTCTGACTACCACGTCCCTGCTGTCAGCTAAATAAATAAATAATTTAAAACAAATGACGTGGGGTCCCTCCCATCCCACATTAGATGCGCTAATTCTTTGCCTAGCTCATCCCAACTGCCCTGGTGCAGTGGCAATTGAGATAATATTTTTGGGAGCTGATTTCAGCTGTGTGGTGTTAGCTGGCATGATGCATAGGGGTTAGTAATGGAGAGGTGTTTTTCACCCCCATTACAAACTAAGTCCAAAGAAAAAAAGACACACACAAGAAAATCAAAGTTTATTTGAATAAAGACTCCCCCACACTATCCTTCTTTCACCAATTTATCAAAAATAAAGTTCGTTCATAGTCCACGAATCCAGTTCCGACGACTGTAAATTGCAGTAAAGTATAGATATTCACAGGTGTAACGTATTGACTGCTTTACATAATGGAAGTGCTGCTGCTGTGGTTTAAATGAAGCCTTTTTTTCCCTGCTCTCAGTGTGGAGAGAGGAAACTAATGAGCGGGAGCAGGTTGCAGCAGTTGTGTGTGATGAATATGACTCATGCTTGGGTGAGCTGAGGGGCGTGCCTGGGCTGGTTGCTCCCCACCCCTTGGGCATAAATGCGTCAGCTCACATCCACCTGATTGTTGCTGATTCAGTTCACTGCTATTCTGTGACTCTGGAGTGCAGACGTGATATCAAGCTGCTGCTGTTTTTCGCATTGGATGTTGCTGGGTTCCGTGGTCCGAGGATGGAGGTAGGGGCCTTATCCCTAGGGATTCTTAGGAGTTTTAGGGTCTCAGGCTGGGGGCTCGGCCTTCGTCATCTTCTGAGGTACCTCCAAGTACTGGGCGAGTCAGGGACCCCAGTATCAGGGCCAGAGCAGGCTCCCCTGACTCCCTACGCCCAGCTCCATCCTACTTTTGGGCACCCCCCAACGTGACATAATCAGCGACCCACTATTTTTTCTCCAAAGCCACTATGTCAACCCGAGCTTTTGCGCACCTGGTGGAGGAACTCTCCCAGGAGGTTTCTAACTTGTGGAACCAGGTGGTGCATCAGCTTCGAGAAGTGGTTGGGTATCTTGCTGCAGTTCACACGCTGGCTGTTCCAGAACTCAATATCTCCCTTCCTGACCGATTTTCAGGAGGGAGAGATACATTTTTGGTTTTTAGAGAAGCCTGCAAATTATATTTCAGGCTGCGTCCTCATTCTTCGGGGAGCGAGGAACAGCACGAGGGGATTATACTCTCCCGTCTTAAGAGGGATCCCCAGGCCTGGGCCTTCTCTCTGCCAACCGATTCTCCATCCATGCGGTCAGTGGATGAGTTTTTTGCAGCGCTTGCCCTGTTGTATGGCAACCCTGATGCCGTCTCCCTTGCTGCGTCTAAACTACGGAAGCTCAGGCAAGGAGCATGACCGGTTGAGGAGTATTGTTCTGAGTTCAGGAGGTGGGCCACTGACACTCAATGGAACGACCCTGCTTTGAGGAGTCAGTTTGTCTGGGGTTTTTCAGATCGGTTACAAGACACCATGACTCAGTACGCTGCTCCGTAGACACTGGAGGCTGCAATGGCACTTGCTATAAGGTTGCACAGACGCCTAAGAGAGAGACCGGATCCGACCATGCACACAGTGACCATATCCTGCTGTGGAGGGCACACGTGTAGGTTCTGATGTTCCTAAGAAGTTGGGGACTGCAGAGTCTTGTACTAACCGATCTGCAGGTCATCAGGTTGGGCGGTCGTGTTTCTTTTGTCGTCAACCTGATCACTTCATTAGGGTCTGTCCATACCGTGCTAACTCCACTTCTCAGATGCAGACGTCCCATGTGAATAAGCGCAGGAGTGCTGCTGTGTCTGCCATGTTGGTAAGGCCTGCTCCTATGTCTCCACCGGTGGTGGTTAATCACCCACCATAGGATATGGCACCTCAGATTGACGCTGGACTCAGGTGTTATTCTGATAAGCGTGTTAGGGGGTAGGTGATTACTCCCACTAAGCCCTTGATGAGAAAGGTCCCTGAAACAAAACTGGGAACCATCTCTGCCATTTGCTCCCCTGAGAGTGAACCTTCAGTCTGTGACCACGTGCATGGCAATAAACGGTCAGGTCCAGACCTGAGTGTAGGTGATTATGCCTGGGTGCTGTCAAAACACATAAGGTGGAAGTGTGCGGCTGGAGCTCCTTCTACAGGTGTACACTTGGTCTGTTTAAAATTTCGGCCATTTGCAACCCCGTGTTGTTCCAGCTAGTCATCCCCCCAGTGCTTTGTACCAGTGCTATCTTCCATAGGTCGTCACTCAGGAAGTTTGGACCATTGCCAGACGTGTCCGGTTTAGAGTCCGGAGGCCTCTCATAAAGAGGGGGGTACTGTCACATATTGACTGCTTTGCAGTATGGAAGTGCTGCTGCTGTGGTTTAAATTAACCATTTTTTTCCCTGCTCTCAGTGTGGAGAGAGGAAACTAATGAGCAGGAGCAGGTTGTAGCAGTTGTGTGTGATGAATATGTCTCATGCTTGGGTGAGCTGAGGGGCGTGCCTGGGTTGGTTGCTCCCCACCCCTTGGCCATAAATGGGTCAGCTCACATCCACCTGATTGTCGCTGATTCAGTTCACTGCTATTCTGTGAGCCTGGAGTGCAGATGTGATATCAAGCTGCTGCTGTTTTTCCCATTGGAGGTTGCTGGGTTCCGTGGTCCATGGGTGGAGGTGGGGGCCTTATTCCTAGGACTTCTTAGGAGTTTTAGGGTCTTAGGCTGGGGGCTTGGACCTCCTCACTTTCAGAGGTACCTCCGAGTACAGGATGAGTCAGGGACCCCAGTATCAGGGCTAGAGAAGGATCCCCTGACTCACTGCACTCAGCTCCATCCTACTTCTGGGCACTCCGTCCCCCACCAACGTGACAACAGGCGCCTGGTAGTGACACAACTCTTATCAAAGCTGTCTGCTCAATGCTGTGCTCCTTGAGACCAAGTAACGCTGATGAGAGTTGTAGTGACTACCTGGTGCCTGTGAATTTCTGTACTTTACTGCTATTCCCAGTTGCCGCAGCTGTGTTCCAGGAACGTTGACTACTATGGATGAGCTTCATAGAAACATTTTTGATAATAAATTGGTGAACTTGGGTAAGTGTAGAGTAGTCTTTATTTTTATTTTATCTTTGTAGTTACTGGGTAGTAATGGGGGTATAGTGACCCGGTCCAGACTGTGCATGTCCCTATAAGTAACCCTGGACCGTGTGCAGCTTCTGTACACTGCAACTCACTCCCTAGTTATCCTTCTACTGTTATATGGGTTTAAATGCATCTAAAACTCCCAAATCTCATTTATTCCTCAGGTATGTGTTTCAGTGGTTCTATTAAATCACTTTTCATTTGTTGTGTTTCATCACTATCCTCTGGTGAAATGCATGATTTACAGTATATTAATCTCACAATGTAAAATCTGACACAGAATTGAGAGTTGATTCTATTTACCTTGTCACCAGAATCAGGGCCGGCGTTAGGGGGGGGCAGACTGGGCAGTTGCCTAGGGCCCCCACTCTCTTAGGGGCCCCCAAAGGAGCTGAACTGAAAATAGCAATAAAACAGTAAAATAAAATACACATATTTGGTATCGCTGCGTTCATAAGAATCTAAGCTATCCATATATGAAGTAAATTAATCCAATTGGTAAATGGCGTAACGGAAAAATAATTAAAACGCCAGAATTGTGTTTTTTGGGTCACCACGTTGTTACAATACAATGCAATAAAAGACGATCAAAAATGTTGTATCTGACTCAAAATGGGATCAGTAAAAATGTCAGCTCAGGGCACATAAAATAAGCCCTCACATAGCCCTGTATCTTCAAAAATTAAAACATCATGGGTCTTGGAAAATGGCGAATAAAGCAAATGTATTTTAAATATTTTTTTTTTTTTTTTACAAATTTCTGGGGGTTTTTATGATTGAAATAAAAATGTTCAGTATCTTCTTATTCTGACCTAGATTATCAACTTATGAAGTCACTTTTACCATATAGTTAACATGATGAATAAAAAACTCAAAAAAAATTGTGGAATTGCACTTTTTTTGCACTTTTATTTGCAATTTCAAAGCACTTGGAATTTCTTTCTCATTCTCCAGGACATTCTGTGGTAGAATGAATGATGTCATTCAAAAGTACACTCATCCCGCAAAAAACAAGCCCTCGTACGGCTATGTGGAAGGAAGAATAAAAAAGTTCTGGCTCTTGGAAAAAGCGGAGGGAAAAATAAAAACGAAAAATCGCTCAGTGATAAAAGTTATAAAATCCTTGTAATTGCCGTATAATAGCAGCAGGAGCGCCCCCCGCAGGCTTCAGTCTTCACATGTTCATGATGGGAGTAATTAGAGTTTGGGGACCTCCTTAATTCCTACATTTGTAGACAGCTATCAAGCAGAACTTACAAGGCTTTAAAGGGGATGTCCAGGATTAATAAAACTTTACTACATTCTTTCAAAAACAGCGCCACCCCTGTGTACAGGTGACATGTGGTATTACAGCATAGGTCCATTCCCTTCAATTAAGATGAGGTGCAATATCACATACAACCTGTAGACAGGGGTGGCGCTGTTTTTGAAAGAAATCAGTCATGTTTATAGAATTCTGGATAACTCCTTTAAGATCAATATTTCCACTAGTGACCCCAGAACAACAGGATGGGGCTTAATTCAAATGTATTTTTATATAATATGAAGAATATAGCAGAATTTTGTTAAAGATGACATTTAAGTAGATGATCCTATGGAAACATTCTCCTTACTGACTCTCCAGTTTGTAAAACCTATTTAATTAAACACTTGTAGGTAATTTTTAATCAATATAAGGAGTCCTGAGTTCACAATCCCCATCTCTTTGTCAGAGTATAAGAGGTTAGAAAGAGTGACTCTCCCTGGAGGAGCCATCCTGTATGACAGACAATGATGGGAATGGATGTGTATGTCTATGTGTGTGCTTGGTGTATACGTGTAACATATAGTGTTTGTGTCACATACTGTGTGTCTATGTGTGTGTGATCGGTGTATAGGTGTAATATATAGTGTTTGTGTCACATACCATGTGTGTCTATGTGTGTGTGCTTGGTGTATACGTGTAATATATAGTGTTTGTGTCACATACTGTGTGTGTCTATGTGTGTGCTTGGTGTATACGTGTAATATATAGTGTTTGTGTCACATATCGTGTGTCTATGTGTGTGTGCTCGGTGTATAGGTGTAATATATAGTGTTTGTGTCACATATCGTGTGTCTATGTGTGTGTGCTCGGTGTATAGGTGTAATATATAGTGTTTGTGTCACACACTGTGTGTTGTGCGTATGTAACATCTACATTTATAAATCCCAACAGCACAGATGAGCGTTCCTAGGTGTAAACAGGTCGGCAATCGCCCAACAAACGAGCAAAATGCGTCTCATCATCGGGTGATTGGATGTTTATGGAGGAACAAAAATCCTTGCTCTCGGCAACACTGCAGAAGTGCTGCTGATAACATGATCCTGTAGGGGTAGATTGATCTACCGGTGATTGCTCTGCACCCATCATTCTTCATCATCCTGTGTAAAAAGTCTGTAAACAAGCGCTGAATGACTTGAATATTATAAATCGCACTCATTGACCAGTCTGAATGCGGCGCTTGTACATGTAACCTAAATGTCTGAGTGTGACGGTGCAATATGTGAGCATTTAGGGCCCCACTTTAACTTTTTGCCCAGGGCCCCACTTTGCCTAAAACCGGTCCTGACCAGAATCAATAGGAGGATCTACCTCCAGTCTCTGTTTAGACAAGACAGAGATCAGGAAAGTCCCGAAAGGAGTCTGGTACAAGATGTGATACAGAGCAGACCTCACATAAGGGATCTCTTCACCTCCTCCAGGCTCCATGCCTGGGGTCCATTCTTCTCTTCCTATCAAGATTTTCAGCCAGGCCTAATACCTAGGATACTCCTCTGATTTCTACAGCCAAGATGTCTAAAGACTTTTAACCCTTTTTAACCCTGGGTGCTCGCTGTCTGGATTAACCCGTGCTTCTCCAGCATTAAATCGCACTACATGTGTATAGAAGAACCTTTTGCCCGTGTGTTGAGGAAATCGAGGGTTGCCCAGCTCACCACATTTGTCCGCTATTTGCTTCAAGCATATTTTCTGCACAGACCATGGCAAGCGGTGAAATGGATATAGGATGCCAGGTTTGTAAATACTCGTGCTATACATCTCCTATTCTACTTATATGGCCCCAAAAGATTCTGAACGTTCTTACAACTATCTACTAGTGCCACAATTAAATATTACGGGTTCTTAAAGCACCAGAACCTCAATTTCGTGTCAGATTCTAAGCTGAACTGTAAAGAAGTACTCTATGTTATATCTCCCTGTTCGGCTGATGTAAAGCAGCTGTTATTCCTGAGGCCTCTTGTCAGTGGTCATTCTATCGGCTGTGGATGCTGCATGGTGGTGGATAGCAGTGAACAGAAAATGCCTCATTGCCAGGGCATTACAGGGGTGTCTGCCATTATCCCAATTGCCACCAAAACAGGGAAATCGGGAAATGCCAGGCAAATCTCCAAAATTGGCTCATCTAATGTAATGTGAAATATCTATGCTAGCAGTAGGCTTATATTTTTAGACTGGGACGGGCCCAATAACCATGGACCTTCTCAGCCTGATAAAGTAATGTCCCGCCCCAAAGTGTATAATATGTAGGAGGATGGGACATTGCTTTGCTCTGGTGAACTTCCTGTTTCTTCTGCTTTTTTGTCTTTTCTTTCTTTCAATTATCTTTTTATTGAAAATGAGATAAACATACAATCCAAAACATTTGAATAACATTAAATCAAATTTGAATCAATAAATACATGTATACAAAAGCACATTAATCAGGACATAACTTTGCGTAAGTTCAGCTTCGATAATTCAACGTCCTGCCATTGCCTCTTTCAAGACGTCTCTGTAGCTGACATCTGAAAATATTAGGCAGTCCATTCAACAGATTAATTAATAGCTGACAATATAATAATTTATTGTAACAAACAAGTCAAAATAAAAGAACATCAGAGTAAAAAGTAAAAGAAGAAAAAGATAGAAAAGAGGGGGCAAAAGAAGAGAAAAAGAAAGGGTGAAAGGTGAGCGGGGAAAGGAGCTCTGAGGACTAAATCATCAGGTAATTTCGTTTCATAGTTCCGCTGGGACCATATGAATTAATGTGTCCTGTGAGTAGCCCTGAATTGTATCCACGGATTCCACAACTCACTGAACACTTTTTGTTTGTTCTCTACTGTGGCTATGGTTTCTGCCACGCGATACAGAGAATCAAGTTTTCCGTGCAACTGTTCAATGGTAGGAATATCAGTAGATTTCCATAACTTTTATTATTTTTTTTATTATTATTATTTATTCATTTATATAGCGCTATTAATTCCATAGCACTTTACATACATCAGTAATGCTGTCTCTCTCTTGGAGCTCACAATCTAAACATCCTATCAGTATGTCTTTACAATGTGGGAGGAAACCGGAGTGCCCGGAGAAAACCCACGCAAACACGGGGAGAACATACAAACTCCTTGCAGATGTTGTCCTTAGTGTCCTTGGGGGGAATTGAACCCAGGACCTCAAGACCCCAGCGCTGCAAAGGCTACAGTGCTAACCACTTGAGCCACCGTGCTGCCTGGGTACGTCGGTATTAATAACTTTGCAGCTGCAATGAAATTTTGCGCCAACAAAGATGCACGTTTATTCTCATGCCAGAGAGGGAAATTTAGCAATGCTATCTCTGGTGTCAGATTGGGCACCTTATTCAGCACTTCTTGAATGAATGTTTCCACCTCACTCCAAAATTGGCGGATTTTTGGACATTACCACCAAATATGTAAATAGTCACCACTGAGATCTTCACATCTCCAGCAACTAGAGGAAGTCCCAATTCGCCAGTTATAGGACTGTTTTGGAGTGATATACCAACGCGTTATAATCTTGAAAGAATTCTCCTGGGCCTTTACGCATTGCGTAGGGCCATGAGATTTTTTATAAATATGTTGTAATTGGTCATGTGTGAACTTGTATCCCAGATCTACTTCCCAGTGGGCAATATAGTCTCTTTTAGGGCAACACTCTGTTGTTAGCAACATTTGGTAAATGGTGGATAATAATTTTTTAGGTCTAGTTACACATGCCCACAGTGTCTCAAAGGGCGTCATGGAATGTAGTAGATCTGCATTTTGGAGATGAGGTTTTAACATTCTCTTTAGATAATTGTATTGGATAAAGTTAAGTTTGGAGAGCCCTGGCAGTCTTTGTAGGTCGTTAAGTTCATGGAGTGTTCCATCGGTTAGTATTTGATCAATGGAGATATTTGACCATCTGCGTGTGGTTCCCGTCCCCTCTGAGGATTTACCTATAAAAAATGACAGGATATCCGAGAGTTTGAGCAAAGGAGATATAGGCGGGGTTAAGGTATGCATTTTTGTCTTTTCAACCAACTTTACTGAGACATGGGATTCATGCGAAAATTCAGCTCCATGAAAGCCTAAACCAATACTGACCATGTGCTCATAAATTTAAACATACAAAACCGAAAATGAAAAGGATTATACAGAAAAAAATGTTAGGAAATCCTTGTATATAAGGCAGAATTAAAATAAGAAAAAAAAACCCTGTCTCCTTCATCCAATATGGTATGTGCACACAGGGGAAGCACCAACACGACTTCACAGCTGCTGTCACTCTCCTAGGCAGTAGACGGCTTGACAATGGTCAGATCTCCAAAGTAGCTACTTCCACCCAGGAGATTGGCTAAGAGAAAAGTTCAATCACCAGCCAGGAATGCTGAATCATGTGACCATATAAAGGATATGGGAGTGGTCATAAAGTAGCCTCAGCTAGGTAGAGAATTTAGGAGCTTTGCTAGCAACAGAAACTGACATTAACTCCTACACTGCCAAAGGAAAGAAACACATTTAATATAAAGTCTCAATATAGGAATGAGACTCAGGTCCCCAACTTGTCACAAATGTGCAAGGCACGGGACACAATCGTGACAGTACCCCCTTAAGCAAAGGGCCACTGGACCCTAGAGACCAGAATTTTCTGGATAACACCTACAGATGGAATGCTGCAAACTACCTGCATTTACTTCATTTAACACCTGTTCCTCAAGGTTATAAACTCTGCATTTTGGTAATGATGGAACAAAAAGTGGCTCTTGAGGCACAACACATGTCTCGAGCCATGAGCCGTGAAAAACATCATGTGTCCGAAGTACTGGGAGTAGCTCTAGCTGGACACCCGGAGGAGTAACAATGTCCATTACCCGATGAAGATCCATAAACCTAGTGCCCAGAGCCCCCAACGCAGACTTCCATTTGATGATATTAGTGGGTATGCATACGCAGTCATTCACACGCAGGTCCAGTCCTGAATGTTTTTTTTCCAAACATACATCTTCTGGAACGTGAACATCCCCTTCAAAGACCAACAGCCAAGGTGTCATCCCGGAACTTGCAACTCCTACCCTCAGAACCTGGAAATTCTGTGTGGATGACAACCCCCCCTTTACAGCCTCTCCTGGAGAGACAAATAGATCTTGAAAGAACCTGTACAGAGGGAGAAATTGTGCCACTTCTCTCCGGTCGCAGCTTATTCATATTAGCCGGAAGAGAGGGAAAAATGGAGGAAAGATACACGCCTAGGTCGCCAATCTCCACATGACCTGGGGGAAGCAGCTTTTAAGATGTTTGTCTGGGTATTGATGGATAAACCCCAATGAAGTGACCCTTAAGCCCACAGTAGAAGCACGCCCCCATCCCACGGCGAACTACAGGAAACCTAAAACAAGGGGACACCCCTCCTATCTGCAAAGGTTCATCTACCAGCACCTATGGGACCTCCTCCATTCAGAGAACAACGGGGGCAGTGTCCATTGGATTTATCCCTGAGGCACCTATTCACCCTGATAGCAAGGGACATAGTGGCCTCCAACAACTTTGGAGTTGCATATTGAGCAATGGAGTCCTGAAGCCTTGCTGACAAACCCAGAACTCTGAGCAATACTTTTCAGCTGGCCGTGCTCATACACAAGGGCCAGAGCCGCAAAAAACGTATCTACCGACTACCCTGATAGAGACTCAGTTGGTAGAGAGAGGGCCCAGGACTCGAGATCTCCCAGCAACAAAGGCTACTTTCACACTACGATTTTTTAAAATCCGATGCTGTCCGATATAAATCGGACAGCATCGGATTCGTCTGATGCCTGGAATCGGATGCCAAATAGGCATCCGATTCCGACAGAAAATAGGATGCCCGCCCTCCTGTCAGATCGCTCCCTAGCTGTCACTGTCTCTCCCCCGGTCCTCTCCTCTTGGCCCCCGGTCCTCCTCTCTGCACCCCCGGTCCTCCTCTCTGCACCCCCGGTCCTCCCCTCTTGGCCCCCGGTCCTCCTCTCTGCACCCCCGGTCCTCCCCTCTTGGCCCCCGGTCCTCCTCTCTGCACACCCGGTCCTCCCCTCTTGGCCCCCGGTCCTTCTATGTGTCCTCCCCCAGTCCTTCAATGTGGTGCCCCTATGTGTCCTCCGGTTACCCCCATGTGTCCTCCAGTTCCCCCCATGTGTCCTTTGGGTCCCCCATGTGTCCTCCGGGTCCCCCCATGTGTCCTCCCCCTCTCCAATCTTTTCTCACCTGTCCACGACTCCTGCACGGTCCCGCGCGTCTCCCGGTATCTTGCTGTTCTGTCTTCTGTGCTGCTAGGACCTCTCGTGATGTCACAATCACATGACTGCGAGTAACCAATAACCGGCAGTCATGTGATTGTGACATCACGGCAGGTCCTGGCAGCACAGAAGACAGAACAGCAAGATACCGGAAGACACCTGGAGACACCGGAGACGCCGGGGGCCTCGTGGACAGGTGAGTATAGATTTTTTTTATTTTTTTAACCCTTTGTTTCACCTTTAGGAGCTATTTTAGTGTACTGAGCATGCTCAGTACACTAAAATCGGGTCCGAGGAGACATCAGATGTTTCCTCGGACCCTTCTCCATAGGGCCCCATGTTATAGGGATCGGGTCAGATCGGATGTGCACTAAATGCCATCCGATTTGGTCCGATCCGAATCTGTCAGATTTTATTTTCGGTGCAAAAATCGGTGCAGGCTCCGATTTTTGCACCGATAATAAAATCGGACAGAATCGGATCGGACCAAATCGGATGGCATTTAGTGCACATCCGATTCGGTCCGATGCCCATAGGGCTGCATGGGGCCAAATTCGGATCCGATGCTGTCCGATTTTCATCGGACAGCATCGGATTTAGAAAAATCGTAGTGTGAAACCACCCAAAGAGATAACGACCCCCACTCTCTGTTCTTCACTCTCTGAAGAGCGAGGGTGGAGTCTGAAATATAACTTGTAGGCTTCCTGGGAAGACAACAAATTTGTCTGTTCCCCCAGAAAATCTATCAGGAGTTATCTTGGGTTCTGGCTGTGCCTGACGGTGAGCTGTGACCAACAGATATGCTGCAGCTGCTTCACCATCTGTTCACACAGATCTGTCACCTCCTGTGAAAGAGTCTGCTTAAGGTGTGCACAAACTGCAGCAGGATTCATAATGGATCCCAAATAAGTATAAGGCTTGTGATTATGTCACGCCACGGACTAGGGTGTGTCCGGGTACATTGCATGAAAGTGGAGCCCGGATCAACGATGTCTGGCTCATCACATGAAACTGCAAACAGGGGGAACACAGGGGAGACAAATACAAAAGGGAGGGCCCTGTTCCTAGGGGACGGGAGAAAGGGAGATCTTCTCCACTCACCTGCAGTTGTGCCCTGATCTCCCTACTGTGCCAATATGGGTTCTTTCTTTTAACCGGTCGCTACGCAGGACACCTAGTTCCTTGCTCGCCCTGATGTTAACCCTCACTAGGTAGATGGCCAGTGGGAGCACTAGCGCCAACCACTACTCTAAGGCCAACAAGCAGGTAAGGAATAGTGATGAGCGAGTATGCTCGGCGCTACTCGGTACTCGCACGAGTATCTCGGTACTCGGGGTGCTCGGCGAGCACCGAGTACCGCCGAGACGCTCGGACTGCTCGGTAATAAATAGCGATCTGACACACAGTGAGCTAGCACCATACAGGGAGCAGATTAATTGTTAGGATCCCTCTGGGGGCTACAGCAAGGTGTTCTATGCTGCGGCGATTTGAAAAAGCCCACCCTCCCGCCCTTTTCCGGAATTACTCGTTTTATAACTGGAAGTCTGTGGGTGGAGCCTGTCACTCATTGACTTACATTGGGCTCGGTGCTCTGGCCGAGTACACGAGTATCTTGAGATGCTCGGCCAGAGCACCGAGCACCCGAGCATTTTAGTGCTCGCTCATCACTAGTAAGGAAGACAAAGGGGGTAAACACCATCATGACTTCATGGCTGCTGCCACTCTCCTTGGCAGAAGAAAGCTTGGCAACAGTAAACTATCCGGAATAGCTCCTTCCACCCAGGAGATTGGCTAGGAAAGAAGTTCAATCACCATCTAGGAATGCTGGATCACGTGACCATATAAAAAAGTTGGGAGTGGTCACAAAGTATTCTCACCTGGGTAGAGCACCTAGGAGCTTTGCTAGCAACATAAATTGACACTAACTCCCACAGTGCCAAAGGGAAGAAAAACTAAAAAAAATTTAAAAAATTATATTTTCCCTCTTTTTTTTACATTTTTGCATGCATTTTTTTTAGTGGTTTAGGCACCAGTTAATTATAATTCAATGTGTCCAAAACTGCTAGAAAAATGCTTGCAAAACACATCAAAAACGTGGCAAAATGTCCAAGTCACGGAATAAGCAAATCAATGTGAGACACTTCAGGATTCTCATTGACTTTGCAAAGCGTGCACACAGCCTTAAGGAGATATGTGCACATGATCCGTCTTTCTCCAGCCCTCAACGAAGCTGAATTTTTGCAAGAATCCCGCTCACTTCCATTTTGTGATGCCTTTTTTTAATGCATTTTTGATGCATTGCATTTTTTATCTCAATAGAACTGGACCGGAAGCAGAAGAGACAGGAAATTGATTAAACCAGAGTATTGTAGCAATGAAGGTTGTTTTTAGCTTACTTTAACCTAATAAATGAATAAATAATTTAAAAAATGACTTGTGGGCCCTATTTTTTATAACAAGCCAAGGTAAGGCAGACAGTAACAGTCTAGTATTATCAGACTGATTATGGTTATTTGGTCCTTCCCAGCCTAAAAATACCAGCTGGCACCTGCCTCAGAAGTGACGCATTCCATAAAATATGCCAATTTTGGCGCTTTGCCTCGGCTGTTCTTGATTGCCCTGATGTGGTGGCAATTGGGAAAATGATTTATGGGTTGATGTCAGGTGAGTAGTGTTAGCTGGAATCAAGCCCTGGTGTTAGTAATGGATAGGAGTCCGTAATTACAAACTCAATAAGTAAAAAGAGCAAAAAACACGCCAAAAAATATTTTTCTCTGCATGTTGATTGGCTGTCTACCAGCTGCAAAACATGAGTTGCAGTGACTCCAGTGGATGGCCTTCAGCACCCATGATACTCTGCTAAGTAACAAGCATGCCCAAGCATCTCGATGTTCAATCCAGTATCGAGCCAAGAAGAGGGGGCTGCATGGAGTAGAGATCATAGTTCTTAAGTGAGGAAGGTGTGGTGGGTATAATTTATTATGGGACGGACAGTCTGGTGGTTTCATTTGTGGGGCGGTAGTGCGGTGCTCATATTTAACTAGGGACAGTGTAGTGGGAATATTTTATAGGGGAGAATAATGTGGAGGCCATATACCATAAGTGGGACAGTGTGAGGTCATTTGCACAGAGAGCACAGTGAGGGGCAATTACTTGTTCAGGGGCACAGCATAGGGCTTTCTTAAGGTGGTTATTCTTTAGTCAGAAACATAACAATGACACTGTTTTGGTATGTACTGCAGAAGACCAGACAAGAGGGTAGGTAGTCTTGGGAGACGCAGGACAATGTGTTGGTAAGATTGATGTTTTAAAGGAGTCTTTTACCCCCAAAATGCCAATTAATGTGCATACACATTTATATAGGGGATATACTGTTCTCGTGATGTACTGACAGTGGTTCTGGTGATGTATTACTGTATTCATGGGTTCTGGTGATGTAATATTGTATTGACAGTTGTTCTAGTGACGTACCGATGCGGGTTCTGGGAATGTGTTACTGTATTGACAGTGGTTCTGGTGATGAACTGATGGTGATTCTTCTGGTGATGTATTACTGTATTGATAGAGGATCTGGTGATGTAGTCATGTGGATGTTGTAATCTTTAACTTAACCATTTTGATCCTAAAACATTGTAGGGTAAGTGTGTTGGACTAAAAGACATCTCAATGTCAGCCACACATTATTATTATTATTATTATTATTATTATTTATTTATATAGCGCCATTAGGTTCCATGGCGCTTTACATGAGGTTGAGGGAGACAAGAACAAGTACACTAAATCTAGGCGATCAGGACGTACAGGTACAGGAGGGGCAGGGACCCTGTCCACGAGGGCTCACAGTCTATGAACATTAATTTGACTAAAGCCCCGAGCACTATAGATAGGTGCCAAATCACTCAGATGGCAAGAATCTTGCTTGGTTCTCGAATATACAGAAGCACTCATTCTCTGAAGTGTCCTGTATTCTCTATTGGAGTTGCTGCTAGACATCACTGGCTGCAGCTTATCACTTAGAGGATAAAAGGATCTACAGTCTATAATCAGACATCCTGGATTTTTATTTCTCTCAACCAATCATCAGTTAGAGCCCCCACACACATTGGAATGTCCTCACAACCTGTTGATATCGGCAGCTTAGCTAACTTTAAGGGTGCCGTCATACCATTGGTGGCGCCCAGCCAGCGTCACCACCCCCCGTTTACACTGGGAGACATCTCCAGCGATGGGCCGACGAGCTGAGAGGTGGAATCGCTGCCGGGGTGTCTCAAAACCCCAGCGGCGATGCAGGACAATGGGAGCCTATGGCTCCCATCGCCTGTCAGCTCGCAGGCGGCTATTTACATGGGGCGATGTGTACACATCGCACCATAATGGTCGCCTGGACGCTGACATCACCCCTTTACATTAGGGGACGTAGGGGAGATGTCGCCGCCGATAGGCCACGCCCCTACGTCGCCTATGTAATTGGCGGCGATGTCGCCACGTGTGACGTGGCCTTAAGGCTCATGTGTATGGAGGTCTTAATTACTACCTGAAGGCTACGGGCACTCTCTGACATCTGTGAACAGAGTACTGTAATTCAGATGAATGATGCGTCAGGACACACAAAAAAAATCCTCAAAAGACTGAACATATAAACAGGAAGTCGTTTTTACATTGCCATACATGAGCTCATTCCTTTATTTGTTGTTTTTTCAGGCAGGATACCGAGCGGATCTGCCTGAAAAATAAAATGCTCTGTGCACATACGCTTAGTTTGACTAAGCAGTATAGGGGCGTGGCCGCTGACAGTGCCAGTAACAGTGACATTTTATTTTCATGTAATAATACACAAAATGGTCAAGTAATGTATACTTTATAGGTAAAACCATTCAACATCAATGTGTGAAAAGAGATTGAACAATTAATTATTTTATCTAGCTTTATATCCCAATAATTAAATAACGCATATTAATACAGATTAGTTATGCGGGATTGGGGTTGCAAGGGGATGAGAGGTCCAGATAAGCCAGGAATTCAAAGTATGGTTCCTAGCTAAAGAATCCAGAGCCAAGTGGTACTCATGGCAAAAAATTGAATTAATTCTTTCCATTACGTCAGCAAGACCAGGCGGGGTTTGTGCCTTCAATTTTGCTGCTAAACAAAGCCTGGATCGGTGGGTAGACATATATTCCAATATGCAGGACTGCTAACTGGGAAGAGAGGGGGACAACAATTTCCGTTATCGTCTTCAGCAAGCCAGTGACTAGATGCCAAAAAGCTGCTATTCTCGGGCACGTCCACCAGACGTGAAATAAGTTGCCCCTCCCCCCACACTGTCTCCAACATAAGGGCGAGAGTTCCTTATTAAATTTAGCCAATCTTGACGGGGGGAAATACTATCTCAGATGTATCTTTTTAAGGTTCTCTACATGGTTAATGCACCTGGAGGATTTTCAAACTGATATAATGGCGTATTCCCAATCTCCCTGATTAGATAGAAACTTCAGGTCACCCTCCCACTTTGACATGTACTGCAAATTTCAGAGGCATACCGTGAATTAACAACCTATCATAAATTCCAGAAAAACCCTTAGTGATCTTGTGGCTCCCCACTGGTCGGAGCGCCACTACGGGGATACTGCACCCAGACCAGCGTGTGGTAAGTGAATGGGGAGGTTAATATGTGGCTTAATCCTCGCAACCCCAGTGGGAGGAGTGAAGGGCAAGCAGTGTGAGGGCAGGAGGAAGTTAGAGGCAGAGACCGTCTGAGGGAGAGACAGGATAGGAGCTTTCCAGGAGAGCAGCAGAGGGTAGTATGGTTTGGGACCCTCCACATAGCAGGAGTTTGTCCGGGGCTAGGCATAGGAGCCCTCAAGCCCTGGGCCACTGATGGCGGCTCCAGTGGTCCCGCCATGATGGTCCTTGGGGTCAGTGTCCCATTGTCGAACGCATCAAGCGCAAGGTGTATAATACGCTTGATGCACCGACGCTTGTGGGGCTCCATGTTTGACACCCGCTCGCTGACAAGGAGTCCAATGCCCGTGTTTGGGCGCCGTCCCTGGTGGAGCAGCACCCTTCTTGCCCAAGCTCCAAGCTCAGTGGTAGGGGCGTAGGGGGCGTCGCCTATGAGCTGTGAAGCTTGGGCCAGGGCGATGATCCACCACACTGGGCTCACTTGCCATCTCCCCCTGTGATGTTGATGGGGGGAAGATCCTCGAGGGATGCCAATGCCAGGCTTGAGCTATGTTCTTCAGGAGCCTGCGAAGACAAAAACATATTGTTCAAACACTTGACATGGCCAACCATCAATTCACCCATACATTTCTTTTGAGTGCTTTGGCCTAGGATTTGTTGGATACCACATCTCCCATAACTACTTGTGTTTTGCTGGGGACATACTGTATGTGACGGTAAACAGAATTTAATAAAAGAGAGACAGAGGAGCGCTCTTGGGTGAGATCTGCTGGGAGGATTTGGAGCAAGAGGTTTTTTTAGAAGCTTTACTAACCTTACCAGGTTATGCAGCCTGCATAACCCGGTGTATGAGCCTCCGGTGCCTAGCGTGCACCAAGCACGGATTTCTCCTTTTTGGTTGTGGGAGAGCCGGTCACGTGGGGTGTCAGGTGTATCCGACGTCACCGCAGGTCTTGAACCCTCAGTTAGTCAGCATGAACTGCATACTGATCACAAGCGCTGCTCCTCACTGCTACACCAAGATGTATAGATAGCAATGAAAAGAAAAAATATGCAGTTTTGAGGGCGCTGCAAAGGATCAGAATCAGATCTTTAAAAGATTATTTCGTTTATTCAAGCATTCACTACGCGTTTCAACGGATACTCCGTCTTCTTCAGGTGATGGGGGTTTCCCCAAATTATACATATATATAGAGATATCCTTAATCATAGTTCCCTCCCATTTAACCCCTTAATATTCCACTACACATTATAGCAATTTATAACAAGGGAGAATAGAAGGAGATGGGAAGTATCCTATTTCAAGCCCTTAGTTTTAACAAATATATATATGTGGGAAGCATTGTGACAAAAAATTATATACGGTACATGGAGCTAAAAATTAATATTTATTAATATATAAGGATAAAATGTCATATAATTTTAACTACAAAAGCTATTTTAATATAAAAATTAAAAAATTAAAAATTAAAAAAATGTCTAAAAATAGTGTTAAATTTGTATAATATATATATATATATATATATATATATATATATAAAAAAAAACAAGAAAAACGAAAAAGCACAGCAGTATACAGCGGGTGCAAAGCCCTCCTACCACTTCACTGGTTGTTGTTTAAGATGAAAAAATGAAGGGCAGCACTTCCTTTAGTGTATCCATGTGGGTTTATTTGTCCTAGGACTGCGACGTTTCGGCACACAGCCTTCCTCTAGAAGTGACAAACATTTCTAGTGCTCACACATATATAGCTCCCATACAAGGGCTTACAATAATATAATTAGTACAAAAATAGTGTTAAAAGTTATATGCATATAAAATTCCATAAACTGTGCATAGTGATCTGTGAACCATAAAGTGCATACAGTGATATTATACAGTAAAACATCCATATTGTAACCAGTATCTTACATTCCATATTAATTAGTAATTCCCAATACAGATGTTACTTATCTGTTAATTAGAAGACCCCACGCTGCAACCATGTACCGCCACTTCCGCCATCTTAATTTCGGCGTTCCTCTCATTCTAATGCGCATGCTCCGTGTGAAAACTTCAGTCCCATCATAGCAAAATCGCGTGCCCAGTCTTAGATCCCGCGCATGTGTATTGCGAGCCGGGAATTTCCCATACACCCACTGCAGTTGTGCAGTAGTGTAATGAAGTCACTACTCCTAACTTCATTCCCGCGCCTGCGCTCTCTCCTCCGTTATTCTCGGGCGCCATCTTTACTTCTTAGCGATTGCGCAATAATACAGGCACTCGTTCATAGAACTTGTGCTCCTAACCTAATGATAAGGAGAGTTATGGCGCATATTATCTGCTATTTATGCAGTGATGTAGGGAATATAGAACTTCATATATATATCTAAATGTCTCTCTTACGAAAATTGCCCAAATCACTTTAGTATCCCAATACAAGTGTACACATTAGGCAATTATGAACAAAGAATATATAAAGGTGATCTATGTCCTATAAGGAAACCATTCCTGGTCTATACTAGAGTCACCGCCCTGGTGGGCTTTCGACAGTTAAGTATGTTTTTCACATACAAATAACCACAAGTGTTATCCTGTTTAAGTGACTAGACCATGTTTCCACCAAGAACAATATATACACAAGGACTTGATCATAACAATTATATTTTATTCAGTTACTCATTATACAAGGGCACCAATACTGACAGGACATCAGATATCACACTGGATAACAATTGCAGTTTGAATGACATGCGTACGAACAAGTTGCAGCTTGTGGAGTCCTCTGTACAGATCTGTAAAATAAAAAAATATTTTTTCAGTAAAAAAATTTTTAAAAACATTATTTCAAAATGAATTACCAGATCATACTTTTAACTGATGTTTATCAACCTACACTTGTGGTTGATGAGAGTTTAATATCAAGGGATTCATATTTTACAACAGGCTATGTATCTTATAATCCACGTTTAGACCATTCGGTCGTAATGTATTAAGTCTATGGATCCATTCCATTTCTCTTTTTAGCAACAGTTTCTGTCGATCTCCTCCCCGTCTTTGCATGGGAATTGCATCTATTAAGCGAAACCTCAGATCTTTTTCTGTATGCCCCATTTCCACAAAGTGTTTTGGGATCGGTAGATCCTTCCTTTTCTTTTTTATGGTATGTCGGTGATGAGCAATACGTGTCTTAAAATCCCACGTTGTCTCACCGACATACCACAGAGAACAGGGACACTCGATGAGGTAGACAACATAGTCAGACGAACAGGTCAAATACTGCTTAATTTCAAATCTCTGCCCTGTTTTTGGATGCACAAAATGTGAGCCTTTATTCATCAGCCTGCAGTTAATACATGAGAGACAGGGGTAACACCCCACTCTCTTAGCCCCTGTCAAATACATCTGTCCATCCTTTTTCATAGGACCAATGTCTGAGCGTATCAATTTATCCCTCAGACATTGGTTACGTCTATAAGAAAAAAGTGGCGGTTCGTTAAATTCTTTTACATGAGGTAAGCATTTCCCCAACATCTTCCAATGCTTGCGTATTATACTCGCAACCTCTCTACTCTCTTCACTATACGTGGAAACAAATGGCACTCTTTTAAGTTGTTTCTTATTGTTTTTTTCCGCCAAAACATCTGACCTGGCCAATTTCAGCACTTTTTCTTTCTGTTCTCCCAATAGTTTTTTTGGGTATCCTCTTGCATAGAATTTATTCATCATTACTCTTAATGCTGCTTCTTGTTCTTTTTCATTACTTACTATTTTTTTGACTCTTGTCATTTGGCTAAAAGGAATAGATTTAATGGTGTTTATTGGGTGCTGGCTAGTAAAATGCAACAGGTCATTTCTATCTGTTTCTTTCACATACAATTTCGTTGTAAATTCATCATCCTGATATAGAACCTGTACATCCAAAAATTGTAAGGAGGATTTTGACCACACTAAGGTAAACTTAATTGTCTCATCTACATTATTCAAAAAATCATGGAAATGATGTAATGCATCCTCTGTTCCTGTCCATATGAGGAAGACATCGTCTATGTATCTCCACCACGTAGCTACCTCCTCATAGTGGTGGGACACATAGACGAAGTCTTCCTCAATTACCCGCATAACTATGTTTGCATAGGCTGGGGCCATATTGGCCCCCATTGCTGTACCTCTGCATTGTAGGAAATAATCATCCCCAAATAAAAAATAATTATTTCGCAAAACCAATTCTAGAAGGTCCAGTACTAACTGACAGGCATTATTGGAAAACTCTGTTTCCTTTAGTTTTTTCTTTATGGCAGCCAGGCCTCGTTCATTGTCTATGGAAGTATAAAGCGAGACGACATCAAAGGATGCCAATATCACTTCCCCACTTACTGACAGGGAGTTCAGTTTACGTAAAAAATCTCCTGTATCCTTCACATATGAGTCAGCTTCTCTCGCTATAGGGTTCAGTACCCTATCAAGAAATACTCCTATGTTGGAAAGAATAGAGTTTGTGCCCGAGACTATTGGACGGCCCGGAGGGTCCACCAGAGACTTATGGATTTTTGGGAGCACGTATAATACAGGTGTTGTAGGATATTGTATTGTCATAAAATCAAGGAGATCCTGATCGATCAAACCCTCATGTAATGCTTTTGTCAGGACTGCCTCGATTTTATGTGCTATTTCAAACTTCGGATCCCTATCCAGTCTCCGGTAGACCCCCGGGTCATCCAACTGTCTCCTGATCTCTTTAATATACATGACCCTGTCCATGACGACAACAGCCCCTCCTTTGTCCGCTTTCTTAACTATAATGCTGTCGTCACGAACAAGGTCATTTAGAGCTATTACCTCCTCTGTCTTAATATTGGGCTTCCTAAATACTTTGATCTTTTTATTTTTTAATATATCAACCTCTTTAGTAACAGCTGTAATAAATGAATCGATTACAATAGAATTAACCGGAGGTATGAATTTACTCTTTTTCCTCATACCTAGGCATCCCATATCAAAATCACATGTCATTACTTTAGCCTTATTCACTTTAGCACTGAACCACTCCTTCAACTTTAATGATCTGAAAAAATACTGCAGGTCTAATGACAATTGAAAAAAATCAGTGTGTGCATTTGGACCAAAGCCCAAGCCCTTATTTAGAACAGATTTTTGCATCTCAGTTAATACCTTACTCGACAAGTTCACCACTAAGTCCTCTTTCAATTTTTCGGTGGAGGTTTCCTCTGTTGTTTCAATTTTCCCCGCTTGTCTTTTTTGTTGCCGGTGGTGTCTCCTTCCTCCTCTTCTTTTCCTCCGTTTTTCTTTAGATCTATATCTATGAACAGGGGAGGAGATCGACAGAAACTGTTGCTAAAAAGAGAAATGGAATGGATCCATAGACTTAATACATTACGACCGAATGGTCTAAACGTGGATTATAAGATACATAGCCTGTTGTAAAATATGAATCCCTTGATATTAAACTCTCATCAACCACAAGTGTAGGTTGATAAACATCAGTTAAAAGTATGATCTGGTAATTCATTTTGAAATAATGTTTTTAAAAATTTTTTTACTGAAAAAATATTTTTTTATTTTACAGATCTGTACAGAGGACTCCACAAGCTGCAACTTGTTCGTACGCATGTCATTCAAACTGCAATTGTTATCCAGTGTGATATCTGATGTCCTGTCAGTATTGGTGCCCTTGTATAATGAGTAACTGAATAAAATATAATTGTTATGATCAAGTCCTTGTGTATATATTGTTCTTGGTGGAAACATGGTCTAGTCACTTAAACAGGATAACACTTGTGGTTATTTGTATGTGAAAAACATACTTAACTGTCGAAAGCCCACCAGGGCGGTGACTCTAGTATAGACCAGGAATGGTTTCCTTATAGGACATAGATCACCTTTATATATTCTTTGTTCATAATTGCCTAATGTGTACACTTGTATTGGGATACTAAAGTGATTTGGGCAATTTTCGTAAGAGAGACATTTAGATATATATATGAAGTTCTATATTCCCTACATCACTGCATAAATAGCAGATAATATGCGCCATAACTCTCCTTATCATTAGGTTAGGAGCACAAGTTCTATGAATGAGTGCCTGTATTATTGCGCAATCGCTAAGAAGTAAAGATGGCGCCCGAGAATAACGGAGGAGAGAGCGCAGGCGCGGGAATGAAGTTAGGAGTAGTGACTTCATTACACTACTGCGCAAATGCAGTGGGTGTATGGGAAATTCCCGGCTCGCAATACACATGCGCGGGATCTAAGACTGGGCACGCGATTTTGCTATGATGGGACTGAAGTTTTCACACGGAGCATGCGCATTAGAATGAGAGGAACGCCGAAATTAAGATGGCGGAAGTGGCGGTACATGGTTGCAGCGTGGGGTCTTCTAATTAACAGATAAGTAACATCTGTATTGGGAATTACTAATTAATATGGAATGTAAGATACTGGTTACAATATGGATGTTTTACTGTATAATATCACTGTATGCACTTTATGGTTCACAGATCACTATGCACAGTTTATGGAATTTTATATGCATATAACTTTTAACACTATTTTTGTACTAATTATATTATTGTAAGCCCTTGTATGGGAGCTATATATGTGTGAGCACTAGAACTGTTTGTCACTGCTAGAGGAAGGCTGTGTGCCGAAACGTCGCAGTCCTAGGACAAAATAAACCCACATGGATACACTAAAGGAAGTGCTGCCCTTCATTTTTTCATCTTATATATATATATATATATATATATATATATATATATATAAAGAGAGAGAGAGAGGAGGTTTTATAAATATGAAAAAATTATATTAAAAATTACATACACATTATATATATACCGTATATACTCGTGTATAAGCTGACCCGTGTATAAGCCGACCCCCCTACTTTTGACCCCAAAACCTGGGAAAACCTATTGACTCGTGTATAAGCCGAGGGTGGACCCCAGCACAGGTATACAGCCCCCAGCAGTGTGGTATACAGGCCTCCCCAGTGGTAGTATACAGCAGCCTCCCCAGTGGTAGTATACAGCAGCCTCCTCAGTGGTAGTATACAGCATCCCCCCCAGTGGTATATACAGCATCCCTAAAGGTATAAACAGCAGGCCCCAGAGGCATATACAGCAGGCCCGAGAGGCATATACAGCAGGCCCCAGAGGCATATACAGCAGGCCCCAGAGGCATATACATCAGGCCCCAGAGGCATATACAGCAGGCCCCAGGGTATATACAGCAGGCCCCAGGGTATATACAGCAGGTCCCAGAGTATATACAGCAGGCCCCAGAGGTATACAGCAGGCCCCAGGGTATATACAGCAGGCCCCAGGGTATATACAGCAGGCCCCAGGGTATATACAGCAGGCCCCAGAGGTATACAGCAGGCCCCAGGGTATATACAGCAGGCCCCAGAGGTATACAGCAGGCCCCAGGGTATATACAGCAGGCCCCAGAGGTATACAGCAGGCCCCAGGGTATATACAGCAGGCCCCAGGGTATATACAGCAGGCCCCAGAGGTATACAGCAGGCCCCAGAGGTATACAGCAGGCCCCAGGGTATATACAGCAGGTCCCAGAGGTATATAGCAGGTCCCAGGGTATATACAGCAGGCCCCAGGGTATATACAGCAGGCCCCAGGGTATATACAGCTGGCCCCAGGGTATATACAGCAGGCCCCAGGGTATATACAGCAGGCCCCAGGGTGTATACAGCAGGCCCCAGATGTATACAGCAGGCCCGAGAGGTATACAGCAGGCCCCAGAGGTATACAGCAGGCCCCAGGGTATATACAGCAGGCCCCAGGGTATATACAGCAGACCCCAGGGTATATACAGCAGGCCCCAGAGGTATACAGAAGGCCCCAGAGGTATACAGCAAGCCCCAGGGTATATACAGCAGGCCCCAGGGTATATACAGCATGCCCCAGAGGTATACAGCAGGCCCCAGGGTATATACAGCAGGCCCCAGAGGTATACAGCAGGCCCCAGGGTATATACAGCAGGCCCCAGGGTATATACAGCAGGCCCCAGAGGTATACACAGCAGGCCCCAGGGTATATACAGCAGGCCCCAGGGTATATACAGCAGGCCCCAGGGGTATACAGCAGGCCCTAGGGTATATACAGCAGGCCCCAGGGTATATACAACAAGCCCCAGGGTATATACAGCAGGCCCCAGGGTATATACAGCAGGCCCCAGGGTATATACAGCAGGCCCCAGAGGTATACAGCAGGCCCCAGGGTATATACAGCAGGCCCCAGGGTATATACAGCAGGCACCAGAGGTATACAGCAGGCCCCAGGGTATATACAGCAGGCCCCAGGGTATATACAGCAGGCCCCAGAGGTATACAGCAGGTCCCAGAGGTATACAGCAGGCCCCAGAGGTATACAGCAGGCCCCAGGGTATATACAGCAGGCCCCAGGGTGTATACAGCAGGCCCCAGATGTATACAGCAGGCCCGAGAGGTATACAGCAGGCCCCAGAGGTATACAGCAGGCCCCAGGGTATATACAGCAGGCCCCAGGGTATATACAGCAGACCCCAGGGTATATACAGCAGGCCCCAGAGGTATACAGCAAGCCCCAGGGTATATACAGCAGGCCCCAGGGTATATACAGCATGCCCCAGAGGTATACAGCAGGCCCCAGGGTATATACAGCAGGCCCCAGAGGTATACAGCAGGCCCCAGGGTATATACAGCAGGCCCCAGGGTATATACAGCAGGCCCCAGAGGTATACACAGCAGGCCCCAGGGTATATACAGCAGGCCCCAGGGTATATACAGCAGGCCCCAGGGGTATACAGCAGGCCCCAGGGTATATACAGCAGGCCCTAGGGTATATACAACAGGCCCCAGGGTATATACAGCAGGCCCCAGGGTATATACAGCAGGCCCCAGGGTATATACAGCAGGCCCCAGAGGTATACAGCAGGCCCCAGGGTATATACAGCAGGCCCCAGAGGTATACAGCAGGCCCCAGGGTATATACAGCAGGCCCCAGGGTATATACAGCAGGCCCCAGAGGTATACAGCAGGCCCCAGAGGAATACAGCAGGCCCCAGGGTATATACAGCAGGCCCCAGGGTATATACAGCAGGCCCCAGAGGTATACAGCAGGCCCCAGGGTATATACAGCAGGCCCCAGAGGTATACAGCAGGCCCCAGGGTATATACAGCAGGCCCCAGGGTATATACAGCAGGCCCCAGAGGTATACAGCAGGCCCCAGAGGTATACAGCAGGCCCCAGAGGTATACAGCAGGCCCCAGGGTATATACAGCAGGCCCCAGGGTATATACAGCAGGCCCCAGAGGTATACAGCAGGCCCCAGGGTATATACAGCAGGCCCCAGAGGTATACAGCAGGCCCCAGGGTATATACAGCAGGCCCCAGGGTATATACAGCAGGCCCCAGAGATATACACAGCAGGCCCCAGGGTATATACAGCAGGACCCAGGGTATATACAGCAGGCCCCAGGGGTATACAGCAGGCCCCAGGGTATATACAGCAGGCCCCAGGGTATATACAGCTGGCCCCAGGGTATATACAGCAGGCCCCAGAGGTATACAGCAGGCCCCAAGGTGTATACAGGCAGCCCCCCAGTGGCACTAGTCCCCCCATCATGGAAAGAGCCCCCCACACTGTGCAGAGCCCCGCCCGCTGCATTAACTTACCATCCAGCGTCTTCATCACCGCGGGCTGTCGCGTCCTTCCTCTCGCGCTGTCTTCCCGGTCTCATGTGACCCGGCGGTCGCTGTGGAATGACGTCATCGCGCCGGGTCACGTGAGACCGGGATGACAGCGCGCAGGACCCGCGGCGAACACACTGGATGGTAAAGCAGCGGGGGGGGCTCTGCCGAGTGTGGGGGCTCTTTCCATGATGGGGGGGGGCTAGTGCCACTGGGGGGCTGCCTGTATACACTGGGGGGCTGTATGCACGGCTCCCCCTGCCGCTGTGATGGGCGGGGGGAGCCGTGCATATCTAATGAGCGGCCCCACGTGACGGGCCGCTCACTCACAGCCTCCCCCGCCTCCTCCAGCCTCCCCAGCACCCGGACACCTAGGATTACCGTATTGACCCGTGTATAAGCCGAGGGGGTGACTTTTCAGCCCAATTTTTGGGCTGAAAAACTCGGCTTATACACGAGTATATACGGTAATATATATATATATATATATTGTAGGGAGCTGTCTCTATAGCAGCAGCAGGTAAGGCAGTGACACTCAGGCTCAGTCCAAAAACAAGTGTGTTTTATTGCACACAATGGAAAAACACAAACAAAAATAGTCCTTACATCAGGATAAATAGAGTCGGCCCTAAACCTGCTCCTCCTGGAGCTCGTCTAGGGGTCCCTACCCCACCTTGGGGTCCGGTAAACGCTCCCTGTGCTCTCAAAGGCTCCTTTTTCCTCAGGCACCACGGAAAAAACCCTTGACAGCCGTCTCTGCCGGCCTAATCTCTTCCACCTGTCTTTCCCTCCCAGCTACTTCAAAAACCTGGGGCGGGAGATGAGGAATGGAGGCCCGCCCAAAACCTTCCCCCATTCCTCATAGATGAGGTCCCACAGCAGGTTCTACCAACAGCCACCGTTCTGAGTAACCGTGGCAACACCTACCTCACCTATGCTCATGTAAGCATCTCCTGTCCCATACATGCAGTAGCTCACCATCCTTGGGGAAACATAGCGTTCCTCTACCACCATTCCCCTTGCTACCTCACACACACCCCCCTCAGTTCAACCCGGGGGGTGAACTCTCGACACCAAACAGTGAGCCTGGGACAAGGCATCCGCATTGCCATGCAGCTTCCCGGCTCTGTGTTCCACCGTGAAGTTAAAGTTCTGGCGACTCGCGCATTCCTCTCTCGAGACTGGCTCATCCACGTGAGTGGGGAATGGTCAGTCACCAACCGGAACCGTCGCCCCAGCAGGTAGTACCTCAACGCTTCCAAGGCCCAATTGATGGCTAGGCACTTCCTCTCGACCACACTGTAATTTTTCTCTGCAGGCGTGAGCTTGCGGCTCAGGTAGGTAACGGGGTGTTCTTCCCCATTCACCTCCTGAGAAAGGACTGCCCCTAGCCCCACTTCTGATGCATCGGTCTGCACGACGAAGGATTGGGTGAAGTTAGGTGTGATCAGGATGGGAGACCCGCATAACACTGTCTTCAAGTCCCGAAAGGCATGCTCGGCCTGGGGTTCCATTTTACCCTGACGGGCCATCTTCCTTTCAGAAGGTCCGTCAATGGGGCTTTGATTGTGGCAAAATTGGGGATGAACCTCCTGTAGTATCCCACAATTCCCAGGAAGGCCCTCACCTGCTTTACTGTCCTTGGTTGTGGCCAACTCTGGATGGCTTCGACCTTGTTGACCTACGGCTTAATCATACCTCGTCCTATCACGTACCGCAAATAGCGTGCCTCCATTCCCAGAGCACACTTTTTGGGGTTGGCAGTCAGCCCCGCTGCCCGGAGAGAGTCCACCACAGACTGTACCTTGGCCAAGTGGCTCTCCCAGTCGCTGCTGAAATCGATGATGTCCTCCAGATAGGCCGAGGCGTACCTCTGATGAAGCTTCAACACGATGTCCATTAATCTTTGGAACGTGGCTGGAGCCCCATGTAAGCCAAATGGCAACACCAGGTAGTGAAACAGACCCTCCGGAGTGATGAACGCTGTCTTCTCTTTGGCGCTATCCGTAAGGGGTACTTGCCAGTATCCCTTAGTTAGATCGAGAAGTACCGGGCTTCCCCGAGTCTTTCAATCAGCTCGTCTACTCGTGGCATTGGATAAGCGTCAAATTTAGAGACCTCGTTCAGCCTCCGGAAATCGTTGCAAAACCGTATCGTCCCATCGGGTTTGGGAATAAGAACGATGGGACTAGCCCATTCACTTTCCGACTCCTCAATAACCCCTAACTCCAGCATTTGACGAACCTCCTTTGAAATGGCCTTTCGCCGTGCCTCCGGTACTCGGTATGGCCTCATCCGAACTTTTACCTGGGGCTCGGTGACAATGTCGTGTTCAATCAACGAGGTACGCCCTGGCACCTTTGAAAACACATCCGTATTCCTGGCCACAAACTCTCGCGACTCTTGCTGCTGGTTTTTTGTGAGGGTTTCTGCTACCGTCACTTCAGCCACTGCCCCCTCAGGCACTATCTTGGCCTGAAAAGCAAGTGCGGGAGGACGGTCAGCGGGAGACCCTTCTGTACCCAGACCCTCTCTGTCTTTCCAGGCTTTTAGCAGATTTACATGGTATATCTGCTCGGTCTTTCTCCGACCCGGCTGATATACCTTGTAGTTGACCTCCCTGACCTTTTCTAGGACTTCGTAGGGCCCTTGCCACTTTGCTAAAAATTTACTCTCCACAGTAGGCACTAATACCAGGACTCTGTCACCCGGGTTAAAAGTTCTGACCTTAGCGGATCTATTATATACCCGACTTTGAGCTCTTTGGGCTTCCTCTTAGTGTTCGTTCACTATCGGCATCACCGCTGCCATCCGGTCCTGCATGGTCACGATGTGCTCGACTACACTTTTGTGGGGGGTGGGTTCCTGCTCCCATCCCTCTTTGGCAATGTCGAGCAGGCCCCGGGGATGTCTACCATACACGAGTTCGAACGGAGAAAAACCTGTCGAGGCCTGTGGTACCTCCCGAATCGCGAACATCAGGTATGGTAGAAGACAATCCCAGTCCTTCCCATCCCTGGGTACCACCTTTTCAGCATGCTCTATAGGGTTTTGTTGAATCATTCGACTAGGCCATCTGTCTGCGGATGGTAGACTGAGGTGCGCAACTGCTTTACCCTGAACAGTTTACATAGCTCCTTGGTAACCTTGGACATGAACGGCGTCCCCTGGTCCGTAAGTATTTCTTTAGGAATTCCTACCCGGCAGAACACAGCGAGTAGCTCTTTGGCTATCAATTTCGCCGAGGTGTGCCGCAGTGGAATGGCCTCTGGATACCTAGTAGCGTAATCCATGATTACCAGGATATGCTGATGCCCTCGGGCAGACTTGACCAGAGGACCCACCAGATCCATGGCGACCCTTTCAAATGGTACATCTATAATGGGCAGGGGTACCAAGGTACTACGGAAGTGCGGCATAGGAGCGGATTGCTGACACTCGGGGCATGGTTCGCAATACCGCTGCACCTCCCGAAACACTCCCGGTCAGTAAAAACGTTGCAAAATTCGTTCCAGAGTCTTTTTATGGCCGAGGTGTCCGCCCAACACATGCCTATGTGCCAAGTCGAGCACCGTCGGCCGATAAGGCTGCGGAACCACCAGCTGTTCTAAGGTCTCACCCCACACTCTGTCAAACCTGTATAAGAGATCCTGGTTGACAGCCATGTGGGGAAACACCTGGTCTGCTCCTGGGTACTGAAACACCCCATTAATACAACTAACATTTTCCCTTGCCCGAGTTAACGTCGGGTCTTGGAGCTGTGCAGTACCAAAATTGTCACGGGGAACTCCCAACTCTGCGAACTCAGGTACTGACCTGAGCTCGTCGGCTTCACCCGCTAATACCTCTAGAGGGGACATTGTTACTCCCACGGCTGGCACCCCTGAGTCGGGATCACGAGGATCAGGCTCAGGGTCAGTAACATTCTGGACTTGTTTACCCCTTGACCCCGGGTTCCCCGGTAACAGAGTCCAGAATAGGGGAAAGTCCCTCCCGAGGATCAGTCCATACGGCAGGGACTCCAGCACTCCCACCTCATGACGACACTCCCCCTTCGGGGTTTTGATAGTGAGTATGGCGGTAGGGTACTCTCTCAAGTCTCCATGAATGCATAAGACCCCCACCTTACGTCTCGTGTAAGATGCAGACCCAGCCAAGGTGGCACCTACCAGGGTGATAAGGCTTCCCAAGTCCAAGAGGGCAGCGGCAGGACATCCCACCACCGTAACCTGACACTGGGGAGGGACATGTGCAGGCTCCGGGGGAGCAGCGGTATATACCGGGGAGGCATAGAGGGAGACGAGCCGGGCCACACCGCAGTCCATCGGATCAGTGGTGATAGGGCAGTTTGCAGCAATGTGTCCTCGCTCTTGACACCTCCAGCACACAACAGTCTCTAGTTTCCTTGCCTGAGGGCCTGCAGGGGCGGGGGTGCGGGTCAGAGTCCTGAATTTCTCAGGGTCGGTGCCCTTGCGGGATTTGGGGAGCACCCGGGCTGGGGAAGATACCTTTAACGAGTTCTGGGTGGCCTTTTAACGTTCCACCAAACCGACCAGCTGGTTGGCATCGACAGGGTCCCCATGTCCCACCCACTGCTGTAGAGCTGGGGATAAGGCCCGCACAAACTTGTCCAGTACCACTCTTTCAACCATCTGCGCTGGGGACAACAGCTCCGGCTGTAACCATTTTTTTACAAGATGGACGAGATCATACATCTGAGACCGGACCGCTACAGTCTCTACATAGGCCCAGCGATGAACTCTCTGGGCACGGAGATACACATTCACATCCAATCGAGCTAGAATCTCAGCTTTTACCTTTTGATAGTCCCGGGCGTCTTGCTCGCTCAGGTCGTAGTACGCTTTCTGAGGCTCTCCAATCAGATATGGCGCTACGACCTCCGACCATTGGTGTAGCGGCAGGCTCTCTCGCTCTGCCACTCTCTTGAACCCCGCCAAGAAAGCCTCGACATCGTCCCCTGCGGTCATCTTTTGGAGGGACGCATGGACCCGCTTCTTGATGTCCTGCTGGTGATCAGCTGGTGCGCTCGACCTCAGGGCTGTTAACTGTTCCATCAGGAGTTGGTTGGTTTGCTGTTGAAGTCTCAGGGCCTCCGTATGGCTGTGCTGCTGGGCCTGCAGCGCCTCAGCATACATCTGCTGTTGCTGCTTCTGCTGCAGGTTGGTTTCCACCAATGCCTTTACAACGTCCTCCATTGCTGAGGTCTGCTTTAGGGCTTGCTTCACCCAGGACATACAACTCGTCCTCCACAGCGGTTAGTGTATGCCTTACTGCTTTGCCCGCATTCTCCACCATATGTAGGGAACTGTCTCTATAGGAGCAGCAAGTAAGGCAGTGACACTCAGGCTCAGTCCAAAAACAAGTGTGTTTTATTGCACACAATGGAAAAACACAAACAAAAATAGTCCTTACATCAGGATAAATAGCGTCGGCCCTAAACCTGCTCCTCCTGGAGCTCGTCTAGGGGTCCTACCCCACCTTGGGGTCCGGTACACGCTCCCTGTGCTCTCACAGGCTCCTTTTTCCTCAGGCACCACGGAAAAAACCCTTAACAGCCGTCTCTGCCGTCCTAATCTCTTCCACCTGTCTTTCCCTCCCAGCTACTTTTAAAACCTGGGGCGGGAGATGAGGAATGGAGGCCCGCCCAAAACCTTCCCCCATTCCTCATAGATGAGGTCCCACAGCAGGTTCTACCAACAGCCACCGTTCTGAGTAACCGTGGCAACACCTACCTCACCTATGCTCATGTAAGCATCTCCTGTTCCATACATGCAGTAGCTCACCATCCTTGGGGAAACATAGCGTCCCTCTACCACCATTCCCCTTGCTACCTCACAATATATACACGCATATACATACACATATATATGCATACGCATGTTAAAGATACACCAATCTAATATATAAAGTTGAATGTGTGTATGTATGTGTGTATGTATGTGTGTATGTATGTATGTATGTATGTATGTCCGGGATTGGCATCTACACCGTCGCAACTACAGCCACAAAATTTTGCACAGTCACACATCTGGACCCCGAGAGCGTCATAGGCTATGTTGTGAGGCGCAATTTTAACCCTGCGCGTTCCAGTTGACCAAACAATTTTGCCCCTATCTACATAATGGGGAAAAAGTGAATGGAAAATCGACAGCTGTCAGCTATAGCCACAAAATTTTGCACAGTCACACGTCTGGACCCCGGGAGCGTCATAGGCTATGTTGTGAGGTGAAATTTTAACCCTGCGCATTCCAATTCACCAAACAATTTTGCCCCAATCTACATAATGGGGAAAAAGTGACAGGTACCAGTTGACAGTTGTGAATGAGAGGGGCTTAATGATAGCGCCAAAGACTAACAGCACATACCAGCATATAGTCACTAAGGTGGGGCCCCAACATGAGATATTCACCATGCACGGGGACATGTATACACACACCACACTCACACAAAGAGTAACAGCAAGTGTATAGTCACTAAGGTGCAGCCCCAATATTGGATACTCACCATGCACCCAAACAAACACACACACCACAAAGAGACACACACACCACACAGACCCCCCCCACAGGGACACACACACATACACACCCTATAGGGACACATGCACTCACCCCACAGGGACACACACACACACCACAAAGAGACACACACCACAGAGACACACATACCCCACACAGACACCCCCCCACAGGGACACACACACATACACACCCTATAGGGACACATGCACTCACCCCACAAGGACACACACACACACCACAAAGAGACACACATAACACAGATACACACACACACACCACACAGACCCCCCCACAGGGACACACACACATACACACCCTATAGGGACACATGCACTCACCCCACAGACACACACACACTCAGGGACATACACACCACACAGAGAGACACAGATGTGCACAAATCACTTCACACAACTCGCCTCATACGTGTGCTATCTTTAATTTCCAAACATAAACATCTGATTAAAAACAGTCAATGTGCAACACATGTGCCATATAGGGAATTAAGTGAAAGAAAGAATGCGCATATAGGGTCTTATCTCAATTAAAAACTCTCACTTGTCGATGTGGAATTGCTCACCTTAGTCAGTTGTGAAACCCACAACTGGTAGAATAGCGTACAAGCAGCTGCTGCAGGGACCGCACTCTCAACGGTGACCGTGGTCATCCCTGGATGTTCCCTGAGGAAGGAGCTCGGGAGGAGGCTCCGAAACGCGTAGGAGGAAAATAAAGGCTGTAGCTGTACTAGACATTCCCGTGTCTGTGTTTCTTTGGCTTTGGAGCAGCAGCGCGGACACCGAAGCACTTTGTCCAAGATTCTGCATATAGGGAATTAAGGCAGATGGCAGTCACATGAGCTGTCTATTATGTGTATGTGTGAGGTAACATATACTGCCCGGCCAGGGGGAGGGTTTACTGTTGGCTGGAGATTTATTAGGCTGCCTATAGCAACTAATCACAGCTCAGCTTCTATTTTCTTACAGGTCATTAATATGACATATTCAAATTCTATTTTGTTATAGCTAACATCAGTTATTTATTAACCCGGGCGTAGCCGGGTACTACAGCTAGTCTAATATATAAAGCTGAATGTGTATGTGTATGTATGTGTGTATGTATGTATGTATGTCCGGGATTGGCATCTACACCGTCGCAACTACAGCCACAAAATTTTGCACAGTCACACGTCTGGACCCCGAGAGCGTTATAGGCTATGTTGTGAGGTGAAATTTTAACCCTGTGCGTTCCAGTTCACCAAACAATTTTGCCCCTATCTACATAATGGGGAAAAAGTGAATGGAAAAGTGTTGGAGGAAAATCGACAGCTGTCAGCTATAGCCACAAAATTTTGCACAATCACACGTCTGGACCCCGGGAGCGTCATAGGCTATGTTGTGAGGCGAAATTTTAACCCCGTGCATTCCAATTCACCAAACAATTTTGCCCCTATCTACATAATGGGGAAAAAGTGACAGTTTCCAGTTGACAGTTGTGAATGAGAGGGGCTTAATGATAGTGCCAAAGACTAACAGCACATACCAGCATATAGTCACTAAGGTGGGGCCCCAACATGAGATATTCACCACGCACAGGGACATGTATACACACCACACGCACACAAAGAGTAACAGCAAGTGTATAGTCACTAAGGTGCAGCCCCAACATTGGATACTCACCACGCACCCGAACAAACACACACATACCACTAAGAGACACACACAACACAGAGACACCCCCCCAAGGACACACACACACATAGCCTCCCTATAGGGACACATGCACTCACCCCACAGGGACACACACATACCACAAAGAGACACACACAACACAGACACACACACCAACAGCCCCCCCCACAGGGACACACACACAGCCTCCCTATAGGGACACATGCACTCACCCCACAGGGACACACACACCACAAAGACACACACACACACACCACACAGACCCCCCACAGGGACACACACACATACACACCCTATAGGGACACATGCACTCACCCCACAGGGACACACACACACCACAAAGAGACACACACAACACAGAGACACACACACCCCACACAGACACCCCCCCCACAGGGACACACACACATACACACCCTATATGGACACATGCACTCACTCCACAGGGACACACACACACCACAAAGAGACACACACAACAGAGACACACACCACACAGACCCCCCCACAGGAACACACCCATACACACAACCCAGGGACACATACACCACACAGACAGACACAGATGTGCACAAATCACCTCACACAACTCGCCTCATTCGTGTGCTATCTTTAATTTCCAACCATAAACATCTGATTTAAAACAGCCAATGTGCAACACATGTGCCATATAGGGAATTAAGGCAGATGTCAGTTACATGAGCTGTCTATTATGTGTATGTGTGAGGTAACATATACTGCCCGGCCAGGGGGAGGGTTTACTGTTGGCTGGAGATTTATTAGGCTGCCTATAGCAATCAATCACAGCTTAGCTTCTATTTTCCTATTGGTCATTAATATGACATATTCAAATTCTATTTTGTCATAGCTAACAGCAGTTATTTATTAACCCGGGCGTAGCCGGGTACTACAGCTAGTAAATATATAAAAATATAAAAAATATAAGACCTAAGATCTTTCTCGCAGGATAACAAGCGTGATAACCTTAATCAGGCAGAAAAGAGAGCGATTGATACCTTGAGTCAAAATAAGGAGATTGTTATTAAGGGAGCCGATAAGGGGGGGTATTGTGGTTATGGACCGTGAATGGTACAAGCAAGAGGGATTTAGGATTTTAAATGATAGGGACTACTATGATGAATTAAATTATGACCCCCTCCCACAGGTATTGCATAATTATAATGAGTTGATAAAAGCAGCAAATATGGATGGAATATTAGGAGTATCTGTTGAAACGCGTAGTGAATGCTTGAATAAACTAAATAATCCTTTAAAGATCTGATTCTGATCCTTTGCAGTGCCCTCAAAACAGCATATTTTTCTTTTCATTGGTAAACAGAATTTGGCCAAATTACCAGAATGCCAAGCATGGTGAGGCTGGTGGATGCGGGCACCTTCCAATGAGCAAATATGAGGACACTATGTGAGCCATGACCTTTACATAAGGGCTAATTTGTTGGGCAGTAGACGGTACTATGTTACACCCCAATTTAATACCCCAAGTTAATTTAAAAAACAATGCTTGTTCATAGCTACATTACTACGGTACTTACATGCTCTGGCGAAGCACTTGGCTCAGTTGTGGCGGATGCTGTTTGTGTACAGTCCCTGCTGGACGTGCTGGGACAAGGTGGCACCTGGTCCAGGATGAACATGAGGAGTTCATAGTACCACAATGTTGGTACATAAAGCTCCTCAGTTCCGATGCCAGAAGCCCTGTACCGGAGCACCTTATTGTGTTCCCGTTTGAACACAGTCCGCAGTGACTGTATTTTGAACTTAACAAACTTCTCGTCACTATGCTCAGACGGATGGTGCTGCTGAGCCAGTGTGACGAGATTGGCATATGCCACTCCCTTTACCTGCTTGTTCTTATATGCAGGTGACTTCATTCGCCAGAGGCATTCATGTTCTTTGAACATAGCTATAAATTCCCGGACAAACTGCTGATTTTCCGCCATCTGAAAGAGAATATTAAAATTACTTAAGAAACACACAAACATGTATGTATGATGTGCTACCTGTACACCAAACATGTCCAGGTTTAGGGCGGGACCACACACCATTGATTGGGTCACCTACATGTGGAATTGCAAGCTTGAAAGAGTCAAGTGTTAACACATATGTGACCCCTGCACACCAAACCAAACATATGGCAGAATGGTAATGGAAGGAATGTTATACAAAAATGGCAATGTTATTTGGGGTCAGATGCAATGGGCATTGCATCAGGTAGAGCAACAAATTTGTCCTTGATGTCCTAAACCAGTATTGTGTTTCAGAGTTTACAGCATGAAAATTCATATTTTAAGCCCCCCCAAAAAAAGTCTGTTACCAGGATACCATATGTCAGGTAAATTGTGCATGAACAAATTATGTAGTAGAAACCATTCAGGGGCTGGCCAGGGGTATTCCAAAAGACAGTATCACCATTATAAAGTGCAACTTCTACAATAGTGGGCAAGGCCCATTACCATAGGCTTTTATTAAGTTCACTTATAACAACATTAGAAGACTGGACAGATGAAGATGATGAACAGTACTCAAGACCTACCGTCAGTCCTGCAGTGTGAGAAAGAGACACGTGTCCACCTTGCTGGTTAGGAGAAACAGCAACAGGATGCAGTTTGAGCACCATCTTTTAAAGGGTGTCCGACCAATAGGAACGCTATTACTTCCTCCTATCACAGTATTTGGGCGTGGTTCGGCCGACGCAGAAAAGCCAAACATTTTGTGGGCGGGTCCCTGCAGCATTGTCTGCACATGTACTGTACACTTTGGACCACACTGTCTGCTCTCTCTGTCTCTCCCTCTCCATATAGATGGATTTACACATGGGTATCTGTACACACACATACACACTGCCAGTATCGAAGGTACAAATATATATGTACACATCACTCCACACATACATACATGTCTGCACACACACAGGCTTAATACATGCATTGTAATATGCATACACATATGTACATAGTGTTGTGTGTAGCTTACATACATGAAAACAACATGTACTCATAGCCAAACATTGTATAGGCAACAGTGCACACACGAGCGTTCCTGTGTGACAGTTTGGGAACACTGCCGTATCTTGCACAACCGTAAACAAATGACAACAGACTTGAATGGCGAAATGGTACAAGGGGCAAATGCGGCAATGAAATGGCCATCTTGCCAGACAAGGCTGACCAATGGTAACTCAATTGTGGCGACCAATCAGAGTGGTAGGGGCGTGTCAAAACACACTCTGGCATGCCTATCTCCCAGCCTCTGTCAAACAGTACGCCTACATTGAGCTTGGGGTTGTGCTCTGCGATGCCGTGATAGCGACCGCCAACATCGATTGCTGTGTCGTTCAGGCGATATCGGACACGTAGGATCGTTGAAGGTCGGTAATGATATCTATACGTCTGACATCTCACCAACAATGTCAAAACGAATTCTGAAACGACCGCGCGCCCACGAGATCGTTGCCGACATCGTTCCAACGTTGTGCCGTGTAACGGTACCTTCATTCAATAAGTCTGGTGTTTTTTACCATCTTGATATGATTTTGTAGCTAAGTTCTTGGAATCTCGCTGAGAATATTAGGGAGTGGATGTTTTTAAAGTTTGTATGAGTTGCATCTGGAAGAAAATTTGTGTTTCATTCCAGTTCCCATTTTTTTAATGTAATCTTAGATATCATCTATTTGAGTTAGATTTTTATTTATTTTGGCTATTATTTTTTAATTTCCTTTTGTATCCAAAATAGTTTAAGAATTGGCAGATCTGGTGCTGAGGTAGATAAAGTTTGGCGGATCTGGGAGATAAAGTTTGGTTACTTCCTGTAGAATCTGAATTCTTCAAGTGGAGATTTTTAGTGAGAGAGCTACGGTAATTCTGTTCTTGTTCATGCATCTGTTTTTGTGTACAAAGGAATGTATTGGCATATTTCTGAGAGAATTAGAGAATCTGAATTTTCTCTTAAGAGATCTATAGTTATTAGGAATCAGATGCAAATTAGGAGTGACTTTGCAATGAGATTCATTTTTTTATTTATTTTGTGCCATAGTCTGAGAGTTGTAATGGTGTAAGGGTTTGTGATATTATTGTATTTAAATCTATTGAACGGGATGGGCCATACGTAATATGAGAAACCATCCTGAAGATCGTTCAACTCAAGTGGAATCCAGAGTTTTGTGGGAAAGAGGGATTATAGCTCAATCACTCTCGCTATGTGGGTTGATATTCTATGTCTTTCAAAATCATGGAGTCCCAAACCTCTTCTATATCTTGATTTTATCAGGGTTTTGTGGTTTAATCGATGGTTTTTATCTACCCATATAAATTTTGAAATCATATTTTTAAATTTGTTGAGGGATGTCTTTTGGAAGGGTTTGGACAAGATATAGGACTTTGGAAGAATTATCAATTTTATTAAGTTGACCCTACCAAACCATGAGACGGGGACGTCTCTCTAATTTGATAAGTTGGACTCGATTAACTGAAGCAATTGTTTGAAATGTAATTAAAAAAGATGAGAAGGGGTGAAGAAAGACACATTTTTAAGTTGTGATTTTTAATGCAAAAATACAATAGTATAAGACGCACCTAGGTTTTAGAATAGGAAAAAATTAAGTTATTTTCAGGCCAAAAATGTGGTAGTGATGCACGGTTATAGGTGGAAGGGGGGGATCTGCTGACACTCTTATGGGGGTAATGTCCCCCAATTCTGCACTAATGTGCCCCATCCTGGTGTATGTCTAAATGCTAAAAATGCTTGTATTGTCTTGTCCAGCCATCAATATAATAAATAGTGAATTCACATAACGCTGCATGAGCCGGTCACCAACCAGAATCTGTACAAGTACAGATTTAAGTGCATGGAGGGTGTAAACAGATGATACAAGGGAGCAGATTTTGAGGGCAAAATGGAGAATAAATAAGTAAGGTGGGGTAATAGAAAATGCTCAAGTTATTCATTTTTAGGGCACACTTAAAACTGTGGGTATTGTAGATAGATCAATTTGTACAGGGTACTGTAAGCCATAAAATTGACACAGCTAGAGAGAGATGTCTGTGAAGTTGATAGACAGAGATGAGGAGATGTAGGGTTTTGCAGAACTGTGGAGAGAAAGGGTAGGGTAATAGACATAGATGAGGAAGGAGATGTAGGGTGGTGCAGAACTGTGGAGAGGATAGGTAGGGTGATAGACAGAGATGAGGGAGGATATGTGGGGTGGTGCAGAAATATGGAGAGGATGATAGACAGAGATGAGGGAGGAGATGTGGGGTGGTGCAGAAATATGGAGAGGATGGGTAGGATGATAGAAATGAGGGAGGAAATGTAGGGCAGTGCAGAGCTGTGGATAGGAAAGGTAGAATGATAAACAGATGTGGCGGAGATGCACGCTGTGCAATACTGTGGAGAGGATGGGTAGGTGATAGATGAGGGAGGAGATATAGATGGTGCATAAGTGTAGAGAGAATGGATGAGTGATAGAGACAAGGAAGAGGAGAACATAAGTGAATGTTTTTAAAAGTATTTTACAGTCAGCTGATAGCATCACTTATTTTTTCTTTTTTTCACACTTGCTATAAAATATATGCATATAGCATACTTTGCATTTATTTTATATTGATAATATTGAAATGTATTTTATTCTAAACAAACTAAAAAAATTGAATACTTTTTTAATTTCTCTCAGGCATTATTGTCGTACAAACACAGCTCCCAGCTACAAACTTTTGATTCCTTACCGAATGCTGTGCAAGCTATTAATGAGCTTGAGGAATGTACAACCTCAAATTACATTGTGATTGAAAAACAGATTTTGGAAATGAAGGTAATGTTTAGGCATAATTTTTATATATTAACAGAATTTTTTAAAGGGAACCTGTCAGGTGGTTTATGCCCCCCCAGTTATCACTGTCTGTACCTGTAGCTTCATAATACTACTCTAATCATCTCTGTCTGAGCTCATAGTGTAATGTGAAAAGTGAAAAAAAGCATTTATACACTTATATTTCAGTCCCCACCTTGGAGGAGGGGGACTGTCTGGCAGGATAATAGTTAACTCACTTTTAACTTGAATAGCTAAAGGACCTGTATGATATAACGATCATGTGACCATAGTGGGCGGAGCTAAGCCAGCAAACGTATTATGTTCTATGAGAACTTAGCTCCGCCTGTTGTAGTCACATGGTTGTGACATCACATCAGGTCTACCAACATGTTGTAGCACAAGGCTGAAATGATAACTATTAACCTGCCAAACAGTCCCCTTACTCCAAGCTGGAGACTGACTGCCTCATTACATAAGGAAATGTAAGTGTATAAATGCTTTTATTTCACCTTTCACATTACATTATGAGCTCAGACAGGGATGATTATATAAAGCTACAGGTACAGACAGTGATAACTGGAGGGGCATAAACTAGCTGACAGGTTCCCTTTAAAGTTTACATGAAATTTAGTATTTGTAAACAAACATTATCCTAATAAGGAATCCCCACATTTTTAAGCAAAAATTACATATGGTATGTATAATATAAATGATTTATATTTTCTTGTCCACAGAGTTTCAATAGAACTAAAAGTAACTTGAAGGATGCACTGAATAAAATGAGTCATAATTTCTGCCTTTGGTTTTTGTTCACATCACTTCTTTTCCTCACTACACTCTGTACTAACTTTCCCTAACTATCACTTTCCCAATATACTTCTGCTAAGTACCCTGCTCCTGTAATCTGACCTCCTAGATCTGCCTTTGGCAGACAGCTTTCATGTGGTCTTCCACGATTTCGTTTGCTTCTTGCAGACATCTTTGATGGTCTGCAACCCAATCTGTCTGTGGGAGAGGATTATGGCAACCTACTTGAACATTTAGCTGGAGGTCTGCAGGCAGTTTCCCTGCACGACCAAACATCAAGTAGTATTGTGTTTAACCAGTGGAGCAATGCATGCTATTATTGTACAAGTACGTTATTTCTCAATATCTTGGCGCATTCCTATCCAGTAGAAGCATCCTTGGGTTGATATCTCAGTCTTCTGGCAATCAAAGTGTCCAGATTTATCATGATAATCCTCTAGAATGAGGTTTGCATCTGGTACAACTATTTGGAAGACTTTCTAGTGAATGTGGAGGATCACAGTGCTTCGAACTAACACTCCTTTGTGGTACTGCAGATATTTTTTTCTGTCACCATAATCGGCAAAGTTCTAGGTTAGATTGCCTGTATCTCACAGGTAATTTGGTTTTCCAGATCTTAGCAACTTCCATAGGGTTCTGAAGGTTCTGCTCCCCTTTAGAATTTCAGCCCAATCATGGCTCATCGTGGGTTTGGGGTTAAGTTCGAAAACGGGAGGTCCTGGGACTCTCTGCACATTCTGTTTGCTGACATAGGAGTCAAAGGTGGGCATTTCTACTTCTTCTCACTCATCCTCATCCTTTCTGTTGAGGGCAATCTTTATAGGGCATCAGCATTGACATTAGATCGGCCTGCCCGGTACTTCAGGACAAATTGGTAATTGGTCACATGGGAGGCTCATCTCTGTTCAAGGGCTCCAAGTTTGTCAGTCTGTAACTCGGTATAGGCGATGAAGGGAGTTGCACCCAAGTAGTGCTTAACTTTGTCAGTGACAGCCCAAATCTAAAAGCTGTCAGTGACAGCTGAGGGTCCCCCCCAATAACACCCCCTTAGGCCCCCCTAACAGTCTCCTAACAGCCGCCTAACAGCCCCTCCCCGTCTCATACTCTCATACTTATCTGCCGGCGGGCTGCACCGCACCCGCCGGCCATGAAATGATGCTCCAGCTCCCCCTGTGTCCTGTCCCCTCCCCCTGTGTCCAGAGCCCCCTGTGCAGCCCCCCTGTGTCCTGTCTAATCCCCCCAGTGTCCCGCCTGCATCCCCCAGTCCCCGCTATCCACCCGCCCTCCACCTTAGTTTTTCTGCCGGCGGGCTCATGTGCCCGCCGGTAAAGCTGCAGGGTCACCTCCTCCTCCCTGCTCGTCCCCCCCAGCCCCCAGCCGCCAGCCAACAGCCCCCAGCCCCCAGCCCTGCTTACCTATTCCGGCGGGCTGCACGCGCGGTGCACCCGCCCGCACCGTCGGCCTCCTCTGCAGTCCGGTGTGGCCCCTCCTCTCCTCATTGGTGGGGAAGTATGAATGAATGAATGAATGAATGAATATATGAATGAATAGATGGATGTGTGGATGGATGGATGGGTGGATGGATGGGTGAATGGATGGATGTATGGATGGATGTGTGCGTGCGTGGATGTGCGTGGGTGGATGTGCGTGCTTGGATGTGTGCGTGCGTAGATGTGTGCGTGCGTGGATGTCAGCGTGCATGAATGTCAGCGTGCATGAATGTCAGCGTGCGTGTGTGTGTGAATGTGCGTGCGTGGATGTGCGTGTGTGAATGTGCGTGCGTACATGTGTGCGTACGTGGATGTGTGCGTGGATGTGTGCGTGCGTGGATGTGTGTGTGGATGTGCGTGGATGTGGATGTGCGTGCGTGGATGTCAGCATGCGTGAATATCAGCGTGCATGCGGGGATGTGTGCGTATGTGGAAGTGCGTGTGTGGATGTGTGTGTGGATGTGCGTGGATGTGGATATGCGTGTGTGGATGTCAGCATGCGTGAATGTCAGCAAGCGTGAATGTCAGCATGTGTGGATGTGCGTGGATGTGCGTGGATGTGTGTGTGGATGTGCGTGAATGTGTGTGTGGATATGCGTGGATGTCAGCATGCGTGCGTGGATGTGTGCATGCGTGGATGTCAGCGTGCGTGGATGTCAGCATGCGTGGATGTGCGTGCGTGGATGTCAGCATGCGTGCGTGGATGTGTGCATGCGTGGATGTCAGCGTGCGTGGATGTCAGCATGCGTGGATGTGCGTGCGTGGATGTGCGTGCGTGGATGTCAGCGTGCGTGGATGTGTGCGTGCGTGGATGTGCGTGTGTGGATGTGCGTGCGTGGTTGTGAGCGTGCGTGGATGATGGGTGCATAGGTGGATGGATGGGTGCAACAAGGGATCGAGTGTTCTCTTGTTATAGTCTCTGGGATCATATTTAGGGTGCACTGTATAACAGATCATTGTCATACAGTGCACCATAACTCTGACCCCCGAGACTGTAGGAAGAGGACACTTGATCCCTAGCTGTAGTCTCTGGATTGAGCAGAGGCGATCGAGCGTCGTGAGACCTTCGTTGTGGACTACGTCGGAGGCGATCGAGCGTCGTGGGACCTTCGTTGTGGACTACGTCGGATCTTTATAATAAAGATGGAGTCCGAATTTTGTATGTGTTTTTTTTTCAAATAAAAAGATTTTTCTATGTGTGTATTTTCTGATTATTTACCAGAGATTCCTAATGGCGGGTCTATCATTGGCCCTATATTATGAATCTCGGGCTTAGTGCCAGCTGCCAATAAAAAGCTGGCATTAACTCCTTTATTACGCAGTTTGCCACCGGCACCAGGGCAACTGGAAGAGCATGAGTACAGCGCCAGAAAATGGCGCTTCAATGAATACGCAATTTTCTGGGGCGGCTGCGGGCTGCAATTCGCAGCATGGGGGGCCCAGAACGCTTGGGCCTTTCCATGCTGAAGATTCAAGCCCCCGGCTGCCTAGTTGTACCTGGCTAGGCCAAAAATATGGCGGAGCCCTACGTCATTTTTTTTTCTAGAATTAGTTCTAGAAATAAAAAAAAATGGGCTTCGCTGTATTTTTGGTTGCAGCCAGGTACAACGAGGCAGCTGGGGGTTGCTGGCAGTCTGTAGCTGCCAAGTTATACCTGGCTGGACCAAAAATATGGCGGAGCCCCACGTCATTTTTTTTTTCTACAATTAGTTCTAGAAATAAAAAAAGGCCTTCGCTGTATTTTTTGTAGCCAGCCATGTACAACTTGGTAGCTGGCTGACTTTAATCCTCAGCGTGGAGAGACCCAAATGTTGTGGGTCCCCCACGCAGCAAATTTCAACCCACAGCCACCCAAGAGAATGGCGCATTCATTAGAGGCGGCATTTTCTGGTGCTGTTCCCCAACTCTACCAGTTGCCCTTGTGCTGGGGGCACACAGGTTCTCCATATGCGACATGGTGTCCGCTAACAATTTCAATGAAAAATTAGCTCCAATTGTTAGCGGAAATCATGTCGGGTATGGAGAGCCCCTCCCTGTGTGCCTGAACATTGGAGCTCCCCCACAAGTGACCCCATTTTGGAAACTAGACCCCTGAAGGAACGTATCTAGATGCATAGTGATCACTTTGAACCCCAAGATGCTTCACAAATTCATCCATAAAAATGAAAAAGCACTTTTTTTTTCCACAAAAAGTTTCTTTTTTCATTTTTACAGATCAATTTGTGAAGCACCTAGGGGTTCAAAGTGATCACTATGCATCTAGATATGTTCCTTTGGGGGTCTAGTTTCCAAAATGGGGTCACTTGTGGGGGAGCTCCAATGTTTAGGCACATAGGGGCTCTTTATATCCTACAAGGTGTCCGCTAACAATTCTAATTGTTAGTGGACACCATGTTGCGTATGGAGAGCCCCTGTGTGTCTCCACATTAGAGCTCCCCCATAAGTGACCCCATTTTGGAAACTAGACCCCCCAAGGAACGTATCTAGATGCATAGTAAGCACTTTGAACCCCCAGATACTTCACAAATTCATCTATAAAAATGAAAAAGCACTTTTTTTCCACAATAACTTTCTTTTTTCATTTTTACGGATCAATTTGTGAAGCACCTGGGGGTTCAAAGTGCTCACTATGCATCTAGATATGTTCCTTGGGGGGTCTAGTTTCCAAAATGGGGTCACTTATGGGGGAGCTCCAATGTGGAGACACACGGGGACCCTCCCAACGCGACATGGTGTCGCTAACAATTTGAATGGAAAATTAGCTCAAATTGTTAGCGGATACCATGTCGCGTTGGGAGGGTCACTGTGTGTCTCCACATTGGAGCTCCCCCACAAGTGACCCCATTTTGGAAACTAGACCCCCAAAGGATTATATCTAGATGCATAGTGAGCACTTTGAACCCCCAGATGCTTCACAAATTCATCCATAAAAATGAAAAAGCACTTTTTTTGTCCACAAATAATTTCTTTTTTCATTATTACGGATCAATTTGTGAAGCATCTGGGGGTTCAAAGTGCTCACTATGCATCTAGATATAATCCTTTGGGGGTCTAGTTTCCAAAATAGGGTCACTTGTGGGGGAGCTCCAATGTGGAGACACACAGTGACCCTCCCAACGCGACATGGTATCCCCTAACAATTTGAGCTCATTTTCCATTCAAATTGTTAGCGGACACCATGTCGCGTTGGAAGGGTCCCCGTGTGTCAACACATTGGAGCTCCCCCATAAGTGACCCCATTTTGGAAACTAGACCCCCCAAGGAACGTATCTAGATGCATAGTGAGCACTTTGAACCCCCAGGTGGTTCACAAATTGATCCGTAAAAATGAAAAAATAAACTTTTTGTGGGAAAAAAAAGTGCTTTTTCATTTTTATGGATGAATTTGTGAAGCATCTGGGGGTTCAAAGTGCTCACTATGCATATAGATACGTTCCTTGGGGGGTCTAGTTTCCAAAATGGGGTCACTTGTGGGGGAGCTCCAATGTGGAGATACACAGGGACCCTCCAAACGCGACATGGTGTCCGCTAACAAATTGAGCTAATTTTCCATTCAAATTGTTAGCGGACACCATGTCGCGTATGGAGGGTCCCCGTGTGTCTCCACATTGGATCTCCCCCACAAATGACCCCATTTTGGAAACTAGACCCCCTAAGGAACATATCTAGATGCGTAGTGAGCAGTTTGAACCCTCAGATGCTTCACAAATTCATCCATAAAAATGAAAAAGCACTTTTTTTCACCAAAAATTTCTTTGCCTACATTTTTTCAGTTTCACATGGGCAAAGGGATAAAATACATCCCAAAATTTGTTGGGCAATTGTTCCTGAGCACACCGATACCTTATAAGTGGTCATAAACCACTGTTTGGGCGCACGGCAGGGCTCAGAAGGGAGGGAGCGCCATTTCACTTTTTGAACGGAAAATTGGCTCTAAAATTCAAATGGCGCTCCTTCCCTCCTGAGCCCTGCCGTGCGCCCAAACAGTGGTTTATGACCACATATGAGGTATCTGTGTACTTAGGAGAAATTGCCCAACAAATTTTAGGATGCATTTTATCCTGTTGCCCATGTGAAAATGAAAAAATTGAGGCTAAATGAACATTTTTGTTACAAAAATTAAAATGTCCATTTTTTGCTTCAACTTTATTTTAGTTCCTGTGAAGCACCTGAAGGGTTAATAATCTTCTTGAATGTAGTTTTGAGTAGCTTGAGGGGTGCTGTTTTTGGAATGGTGTCACTTTTGGGTGTTTTCTATCATGTACCCCCCTCAAAGAGACTTCAAATGTGATGTGGTCACTAAAAAAATGGTTTTGTAAATTTTGCTGGAAAAATGAGAAATTGCTGATGAACTTTGAACCCTTATAACGTCCTACCAATTTTTTCTTTTTCTTCCAAAATTGTGCTGATGTGAAGTAGACATGTGGGAAATGTTATTTATTAACTATTTTGTGGCACATAACGCTCTAGTTTAGCAGAATAAAAATTAAAAATTTGAAAATTGCTAAATTTTCAAAATTTTTGCCAAATTTTTGATTTTTTCACAAATAAACGCTAAAATTATCGACCTAAATTTAATACTAACATGAAGCCCAATATGTCACGAAAAAACAATGCATCATATAATTACAACACAGTTTGAAATTTCTTGTGACCCAAGCAGCATTCCATGAGTCTCTGAAAGGTTCCTGGGGCATTGCTCAAACCAAAGGGCATGCAGTTGAATTTAAGCAAGCCCATAGGCGTAGTGAATGCAGTCTTTTCTTGGCTCCCTAGGGCTATGGGTACTTGCCAGTACCCGCCGGTGAGATCAACGGTGGAGAAGTAGGCTGCTGATTTCATGGCAGTCAACAATTCTTCTATTCTTTGCAGGGGTACGCATCTTTGTGTTCATATCATTGAGCTTGCGATAATCCACACACAACTGAATATTCCTGTCCTTCTTTTTTAATGAGCCCAATGACTGCAACTGTCCTTAATTATATCAGCATTTTTCATTTATTGTATCATCTTCTTCACTGGCTGGTACATGGATGGAGGAAAAGGTCTGTACCTCTCTTGGATTGGAGGAAGGGAATCAGTGGGGATGGGATGTTTGATTGTACTGGCTCTCCTGAAGTGAAAAGCAAAACTTACTGAATATATCTTTGTACTCTATGGCAACTCTTAGAGCTCCATCCTTTTGCATGAGGGGGGTCTCTTCAGTACCAATGTCGAGCTCTTGCTAGCACTCCTTGGTTTCTGGGCTTGGAGAATTTTCCACTTGGGCAGAACATTGAGACATTTGGAGGATATCTTGATAATTAAGCCTACTCACTTTGGCTACAGTAGTACTTTTGCACAATGTCACAGCTTGGTCACCGCAGTTTATGAGACACACTGGTACTCGAGCGTGGGTTATGGTAGCCAGGCTTCTTGCAGCTATGATGACTGTATCATCTTTGTATTCCATTGGTTCGACCAGGACTTCATAGTTCTGACCCTGTAGACCCATCTTTATTTTGCACCACACCATAGTTTCAGTACAAGGTTGTAGGACTACAGGCCTGGAGTCCATGAACCTTGCAGGCCAATCTCCCCTCTGGAATTAGTGAATTTCTGCTGACTAAGGAGAATATGAAGCATTTTCTGAACAGTTCTCTTCTATTTAGGGGAAGCAGCCTTGAGAGTGTAAGTCATGCTTTCTATCTATCACTTCATCAAAACAATTTTGTAATATGTTCATTCCTAAGACTACTGGTTGGAAATCATCTTCTACCGTATCTATGACGATAAGGCTTTGGTAAGGTAACTTGTGGCACCTCTGCAAGGGATTGCCACAGGACCCACCAGTGCAGGGAGGGATGTACACACAGCACACAACACCTTTCACCCCAGATCTGGAGAGGGAGTCCCACTGGCTGTCCTTAAGCCAGATCACCTATAAAGATCCAGGCCTGAGGGGAGGAGTCAGTTAGTTCCAGTCAGTCTGCAGTCTGCAGTGAAGAGAACAGTTAGTACTGAAGTTAGTTCCAGAGAGATTGCAGAGGAGAGACCAGTTAGTGAAGGAGCTGGTTGCTGGGACCAAGCCAGGCCCAAAACCAAGAAACCTGACCCAGCTGTGCCGGGCCCTAGGGAGAGGGACAGAGGCCAGTGGGAGAAGTGAGAAGTAGGAGGAAGGAAGAAGGGAACATATCTTAGAACCCATTAGCCACCCGGACACCGGAGTCCGAAGCTGCTATTCATCTACAGTGTAGCAGCAAAAGCCCGGACAGACCAGGAGGATCTATTCCCCCTGAAGTAAAGAATAGAAGACTCCAAACATAGGACCAAACATAGGACCAGGGACCTAAGAAAGGTCCTCATTGTCGGTTGTGGAACAGCACCCTGAGAAGGAGATAGAGTGGCAGGTTCTTTTCTTTTCAAAATTCTGTTTATTAAGTTGTAATAAGCAAACAAAATTATAAAAGGACTTACATAAGTACAATACAGCTATTTATAACAAAAACAGAATGCGTGGCGGAATGAACTATATGCTTCATAAAGCAGTTTGTCGAGATCCAAAAGGCCTATTAGAGGCACAATTCCATGAGGGAGGATCGTACAGAAACTTTGTTGAAGATATAAACAAGTCCTCTCATAAGGTTAAACGCATTCCATTAAAATGTCCTTTTGCAAAGATTTGTACTTATATGGTTCACTACTATATTATCAACATTTAAAAAAAAAAAAAAAAAAAAAAAGAGGTTCATGTTAAACAACCAGTTGAAGAAAGGTAATGCTAGAGATAGAAAAAGAGGAGGAAAGAAGAAAAAAGAAAAAAAAAGGAGGGGAGAGAAAGAAGGATCAAAGGAAGGCGGGGAAGGAGGGGGAGGTTCAGCTACAGGCAGAGCTTATCCCAAACACCGCACACACTAATAGAGGAGGCCTCACAACTCTCCAAGGTGAACGTCCAAGCTGCACCGAAACCTGGTTACCCTTCTGGACCGTGACTGTTACCGGACATCAGTAAAAAGGTACCAAAACAGAGACAATTGTGCGTGTGCCTGCTTACCTGCCACCGCAACGTTCACAGCAGAACCGCTACTACTACTCCCCTCATCCACCCCGCTGCCCTGAGGTAACGCTCCACCTGTGGGGAGCTGTACTACCAAAGCTGCATTTCCATCACCTCAGAGGCCGGCCGCAGCGCTGGTAACCCCTTTACCAGGTACCACAGGTGGCATCACGTTATCATTCCCCATCATCATCACCCTCATCCCTGCCACTGAGGGTCCAGGGCACGGAACCGGGAACCGACCAGCCGTGATCCCCTACTGAAGTAACCCCATGTCCCAGTATCCGAGTACCCCCGACCCTGTCAACCGGATTAGTTCTGGCATCACAAACAAGATCCCGTGCCCATTAAAACCTAGTACTGTGTGCTTAAAATAGACTTTATTGACTGTTTTGCGAACTGTAAAATCGGACCGCCATTACTGCGCCACAGAGCGGGAAGAGCGTCATGGCTAAAAAAGAGTGCAAAGCTAAGCCCCGCCCCTCCGCTTTGCCGAAGATCAACAAAGTGCAGCGTCTAGTTCTGGAAATACCCAAGGTGCTACACTCCCCCTGTAAAGCCGCCGACTATTGAAAAAGTTAACCGCACCGGCTGGCAGCGGTTAACTAGGGGGGTGCCCCACTATAAGTGAAGCGAACGATGCCCAGGTCCCTGACAGAAGGGATATCCGGAACACAACACCGACCGGTTCCGCAGCCGGTGTGGGAGCCGCAGCACCCGGAGCAGTGGCCCCGATAATGGCATTAGCCTTTCCGTACATACCGGGCACAAAATGGTTGTCAACCTATGAGGTACCTTAGCAGCCTTCAGACAAAAGACATGTGCAGTGCTGGACATGTATGCCACGACAGAAAAGCAGCGAGCCGTCGTTGTGCTGGGACAATTAACAGGCGCAGCGGAGCTAGAGGTCAAGTCTTGGAGCGATGCTGACAGAGACTCTGCAGCAAAAATATTTGACAAGCTCAAAGCTGCTTTTGAAAAACTAACATAGTCTGAACTAAGGATGATATTCTACCAATGCACACAGAGACCACAAGATACCATCAGAGACTTTGCCTTACGTTTACAAGGGGCACTCCGGTCCTTAAAGCAAGTATACCCGGCAAGTGTACTAGAAGATAAAATGCTTACAAGACAGTTTATGAATGGATTCAGGTCGGACTAACCCCGCCAGCAAGTACACATGTGAGTCTTAGGCCATCCTGATGTGAACTTCAATCCTTTAAAAGATCGCACCATAACAGTGCTACGAGGCCCATTGCCTGCAGAACCTGCAACCCAACCCTGGCAGGTTAACACCTCTCCCATAGACTTTGAACCTACTCCCAAAAACCCTGCAGAAGCAGCAGGGCAAGCTGTAGCAAACGACCCTGATGATGACCTACGTAACCACTTGCTGCAGCTAACCAGAAAATATGGACTATGTATTAAAGCTCTTGCAAACCAGGCCGAAGGCATAACCACCAAGCAGAATCCAGCTAGCTGATTGCCCTGAGGATGTCCCGTGGATGAGGATGAAGCCCAAGTCGCCCGTTCAGGGTACCAACAAGTCGCCCGTTCTGGGGACCAACAATTCGCCCGTTCAGCGGACCAACGCACCATTCCAACGCAGAGCCAGCGACCACACAGATTCTTCAGGACAACCCATATGCCTAAGCTGCAACAAACCAGGCCACTTCGCAAGAGGATGTCCTTTAAACCCGAGATTCCATCGTCTGAGGGCCAACCCCCAGGAGTAGGACGACTTGGCCCATATGACTGGCGTCATCGGTATGTGGGAGGCCGTCCGTACCTCAACATTATGCTAGATGGAATCCCTACATCGGCCCTACTGGACACAGGGTCACAGGTTACAACCATCCCACATATCCTTTACAAACAATTTTGGTCTGATACTGATCTTAGACCCCCAGACTCTAGCTTTGTTATTCATGCAGCTAATGGACAACCACAGAATCAGGTGGGGTTCAGAGAAGTGACAATAAAGCTGGGGAGGGTGGAGTTAAAAGACCAAGGGTTATGTGTGGTAGAAGATAATCCTGATGAAATATACCCCTACAAAGTAATTGGTACTAATGTGATTGAAAACTGCCTTGGGGAAGTGTTGTTTTTACTCCAACAGATTGCTGTGACTGTTGGGTATGGGCTGACAAGACAAAAGAAATCCGAGCCCTCATCCATAAGCAACAGGTAAATCTGTCTGGGGGAGAGATTGGCAGCGTACGGGTAACAGACCCGTTTCCCATTGTGATACCACCAAAAAGTGAAATGATGATATGGTGTCGAGCAGCTATAGGTCTCAGAGGAAAGGAATACCAGGCAGTTGTAGAGCCGGTATATTCAGAGCATAGACCTACACTACTGACAGCCAGAGGGGTGGTGGATGTACGCAGGGGAAGAGTACCAATCCGTGTATTAAATTGTGGGGAAGAAGAAGCCAAACTACCCGGTATGCTACTGTAGCAAAGCTGTATACTGTCTGTAACAACAACATACAGACAGTAGAGCGCTTTTCCCCGCCAGACCAGGCGGAAGATAACAACTCCAAGCGACAGCTAGTGGAGTGTTGTTAGCAGTTGCACGTAGGAACTGATGCCACCCCTTCCCACCAGAAGCACGGAGTCTACTGGGTAGTACAAGAGTTCGAACAGATATTTAGTAAGCATCCATTAGATTTTGGGAGGTTAAAGGGGTACACCATCACATACCCACAGGAAATCATCCCCAAATTAAAGGGAGTCATAGACACATTCAACCAAACCACTACCAGTGTGCCAAAGAGATGGTGCAGGACATGAAGGAAGCCGGGGATTAAGTGATAGTTGTAGTCCCTGGGCAGCCCCCTTAGTCCTAGTCAGAAAGAAGGATGGCTCTATGAGGATGTGTGTGGACTACAGGGAAATCAATAAGATCACTCACAAAGATGCTTACCTGTTACCCCGTATAGAGGAGTCTCTTGCTGCATTGATTGCTAACTATTTCTCCCCGTTAGATCTCACTAGTGGGTATTGACAGGTCTCCGTTGCACAAGAAGACCGTGAGAAAACAGCATTCACAACACCAATGGGCCTATGCGAATTCAACAGCATGCCATTCTGGTTATGCAATGCACTGGGAACATTTCAAAGACTCATGGAATGTTGCCTGGGACACCGGAACTTCGAGACGGTGCTCTTATACCTGGACGATGTTATCGTGTATTCCAAAACCTATGAAGAACATTTGGAACACCTGGTGGAGGTATTTACAGCTCTAACAAAGTACGGAATGAAGCTCAAACCATCTAAATGTCACCTGCTGAAACTAAAAGTCCAATACCTCGGACATGTGGTCAGCACAGATGGAGTAGCAAGGTACATCAATTCTTAGGTTTGGTTGGGCACTACAGAAGATTTATTAAGGGCTACACAAAGATGGCAAGCCCCTACAAGATTTTCTGGTAGGCCAAATTAAGAAGAGAAGGTCTTCAGAGCCACCATTGGAATGGGGAAAAGAACAAGAAGATTTCCTTCCAGCAGATGAAGCGGGCTCTGAACGGTGAGGAAATCCTGGCTTATCCCGATTATAACCTAACATTCGTCCTCTACACCGATGCAAGCAATGTAGGCCTGGGAGCAGTACTATCCCAGATACAAGATGGCAAGGAAAGAGTAATTGCTTACACAAGCATAAAACTTCGACCCACCAAGAGGAACCCGGAAAACTACAGTTCCTTTAAGTTGGAATTCCTGGCCTTGGTCTGGGCTATAACAGAGCAGTTCAAGCATTACCTGGCAGCTTCAAAATGTACCGTCATCACGGACGATAAGCTGTTAACACACTTGGATACGGCGAAGCTTGGTGCATTGGAGCAACGCTAGATGGCCCGACTATCGAACTATGACTTTACCATCAAGTATCGGGCAGGCCGTAACAATTGAAATGCTGATGCCCTCTCCAGAAACCATCAAGTACATTTGCAAGGACTTGAAGAAGAGGTAGATGAATTTGAGGAAGTAGAACTCCCAACTTTCCATAAAAGCAGAAATTGGAAAATGACAGAAGACCATATCTATCAGAACCATCAGAGTGTTGCACTAAACCCGTTGCCTCACTATGAATGGAAAGAGACACAAGACAGTGATCCGGTAGTGAGCCTAGTAAAGAAGCTAGTAACCCAACCGGATTCCCAACTTGAAAAGAATGCTCCACCAGATGCCCAAAACCTGTGGAAAGAACGAAGCAGGTTATTCATTTATCAAGGTCAATTGTGCAGACGGTATATCAATCTAAGAACACATGACATGGTATGGCAAATTGTGGTTCCAAAGAGAGACGTCCAAATGGTGTTGTAAGTGTACCATAATGGAGCAGGACACTTTGGATGGAGAAAACTGGAAATATTGTTACATGAGAGATTCTATTGGATCGGCATGAGGTCTACCATAGAGACATGGTGTAAAAATTGTGGGCCATACTCATTGAGACGAAAAGACCGTAACAGCCAGAAAGCACCACTCCAGCCTATCATCACTAAACAGCAATTAGAACTGATAGCCTTAGATCACGTCAAACTCACACCCAGCAGTTCGGGCTATACCTATGCTCTTACCATGCTGGACCACTATTCCAGATTCCTTGTGGTAGCTCCAGTAGAAGACTTAACAGTTCAGACAGCTGCAAGAACCTTTCAAGCCTATTTCTGCAGACCACACGGGTATCCAGAACAGGTATTGACGGACCAAGGTCCTGTCTTTGAAGCGGAAGTATTTCAAGAGTTCTGTAACCTATACGGATGCAAGAAAATTCATACCACACCTTACCATCTCCAAACCAACGGAATGTGCGAAAAGATTAATCACGTGGTAATAGAATTGCTGAAAACTCTGCCCTTAGAAGAGCGAAACAGATGGCCAGAGAAGTTACCAGACCTTGTTGACATCTACAACAACATCCCTGTAAGCTCAACAAATTGTATCCCTGCATACCTTATGAGAGCGAGACCAGGAAAATTGCCAATAGACTTTGAAATGGGCATTGTAGTTCCTGAAGAAGACATCTGAGATGCAGATTGGGATACCAGAAGAACAGAGCAATACAAGGAAATACAGGAATGTGTTGAGAGAAGTCTGGCAAAATCCAGAGAAAACAAGAGACCAACTTTAACAAAAGTGCTCAAGGAACACCCTTAACACCAGGTGAATTGGTTTTGAAAAGGAAAAGGAGATTACACAAATTAGATGATCAATGGGAAGCAGAACCATACATTGTATTACCATCCAACTTTGATAACCAGAAGACAATGCAAAGACAATGGAGAAACAACAGCAACAGTGCCCAGAGATCATTTAAAGAAGTGCCTTCAACCACCACAACCAAAGGAATATGTACCTTGTCCAGGACCCGAAAAAGAGAAACCAAAGACAGTCCAGACACTCATAGGAGAAGTACCCGCAGACTGGCTTCAAATAGAAGGTGCATACCTAATCCGAATGCTGACATTCCCACAACCAGTAGAAGAACCAAGAGCAGAAGAACCACCCGTTGTAGCAGAGCCAGAGAACCTGGCAATCGGGGCACCTGCCATTCCCATTGTGAGAATCAGAAGACACTCAGGCATACCTGTGTTACGCAGATCAACACATGGGTCAGTAGACAGTGTTCGCTCTACATCAGGCTTACACACTAGTGGAATACCGGTTTTACGGAGATCAATACGTAGTAATTTGGGTCAAACACCACTAAGGTACCAGCAATAGAGTACAAAATGTAAATAAATCTTTAAAATGTAAATATGTAATCAATGTCAATGTACAGAAGGGTCGAGAGTAGGCTAAAACAACCCAAATCAGGTACACAACATCAGGAAAGAGGGGTGAGTTCAGTTGGCGTAAGGAGCTGTGTAGGGAGAGCAAAATCTTGGCCAATTGGTGACCAAAGGGCCAGGAGGCCTACAGCGCTTATGACCCGGTAGAGGCCCCTGCAGTACCTAGGACTCCTACGCCAAGGCACCCGGAGTGTTTATTTGTTGTGTAACTTTGAACTTTTAAGCCTACAGAGACTTTACCTGTATGGACATTTGACCATGGCACACAGGACTGGTGGTGGCAAAAATACTTTAAACAGCCTGCAGCGGATGGACTAGCGCTGTATGGACTGATTACCTGTTTTTCCCATTTTTCCCTGGTTTTTGTAAATTTTATTTTGAGACTTTCAAATGTAAATAGTTATGTTACGTTATGTTTGTTGAAAAATGTTTCAGTCCCGGAGGACTGAAGTTAACTAGGGGGGAATGTGGCACTCCTGTGAGGGATTGCCACATGACCCACCGTTGCAGGGAGGGATGTACACCTTGGCATAAACAGCACACAACACCTTCCACCCCAGACCTGGAGGGGGAGCCCCAATGGCTGTCCTTAAGCCAGATTCCCTATAAAGATCCAGGCCTGAGGGGAGGAGTCAGTTAGTTCCAGTCAGTCTGCAGTGAAGAGAACAGTTAGTACTGAAGTTAGTTCCAGAGAGACTGCAGAGGAGAGAGCAGTTAGTGAAGGAGCTGGTTGCTGGGACCAAGCCAGGCCCAGAACCAAGAAACCTGACCCAGCTGTGCTGAGCCCTAGGGAGAGGGATGGAGGCCAGTGGGAGAAGTGAGAATTAGGAAGAAGGAAGAAGGGAACAGATCTGAGAACCCTTTAGCCACCCGGACACCGGAGTCAGAAGTTGCTATTCATCTGAAGTGTAGCAGCAAAAGCCCGGCCAGACCAGGAGGATCTATTCCCCCTGAAGTAGAGAATAGAAGACTCGAAACCTGACCAAGCATAGGACCAGGGACCTAAGTAGAGAATAAGGATCCCACAGAAAGGTCCTCATTGTCGGTTGTTGAACAGCATCCTGAGAGGGAGAAAGAGCAGCAGGTTCAGCTACAGGCAGAGCTTACCCCAACCACTGCACACACTAATAGAGGAGGCCTCACAACTCTCCAAGGTGAACGTCCAAGCTGCACCGAAACCTAGTTACCCTTCTGGACCGTGACTGTTACCGGACATCAGTAAAAAGGTACCAAAACAGAGACAATTCGGCGTGTGCCTGCTTACCTGCCGCCGCAACGTTCACAGCAGAACCGCTACTACTATTCCCCTCATCCACCTGCCCTGAGGTAACGCTCCATCAGTGGGGAGCTGTACTACCAAAGCTGCATTTCCATCACCTCAGAGGTCGGCCGCAGCGCTGGTAACCCCTTTACCAGGTACCACAGGTGGCGTCACGTTATCATTCCCCATCATCATCACCCCCATCCCCGCCACTGAGGGTCCAGGGCACGGAACTGGGAACCGACCAGCCGTGATCCCCTACTGAAGTAACCCCATGTCCCAGTATCTGAGTACCCCCTACCCTGTCAACCGGATCAGTTCTGGCGTCACAAACAAGATCCCGTGCCCGGTAAAACCTAGTACTGTGTGCTTAAAATAGACTTTATTGACTGTTTTGCGAACTGTAAAATCAGACCGCCATTACTGCGCCACAGAGCGGGAAGAGCATCATGGCTAAAAAAGAGCGCAAAGATAAGCCCCGCCCCTCCGCTCTGCCAAAGATCAACAAAGTGCAGCGTCTAGTTCCGGAAATAAACGATTTGCTCCATCCCCTCTGTAAAGCCGCCAACTACTGAATAAGTTAACCGCACCGGCTGGCAGCGGTTAACTAGGGGGGTCCCACCATGAGTGAAGTGGACGATGCCCAGGTCCCTGACAGAAGGGATATCCGGGACGCAGTCCCGACCGGCTCCGAAGCCGGTGTGGGAGCTGCAGCACCCGGAGCAGTGGCCCCGATAATGGCGTTAGCCTTTCCGTACATACCAGGCGCAAAATGGTTGTCAACCTATGAGGGTAAGCCTGGTACCTTAGCAGCCTTCAGACAAAAGACATGTGCAGTGCTGGACATGTATGCCATGACAGAAAAGCAGCGAGCCGCCGTTGTGCTGGGACAATTAACTGGCGCAGCGGAGCTAGAGGTCGAGCCTTGGAGCGATGCTGGCAGAGACTCTGCAGCAAAAGTATTTGACAAGCTCAAAGCTGCTTTTGAAAAACTAACATAGTCTGAACTAAGGATGATATTCTACCAATGCACACAGAGACCGCAAGATACTATCAGAGACTTTGCCTTACGTTTACAAGGGGCACTCCGGTCCTTAAAGCAAGTAGACCTGGCAAGTGTACTAGAAGAAGATAAAATGCTTGCAGAACAGTTTATGAATGGATTGAGGTCGGACTACTCCCGCCAGCAAGTACACATGTGATTCTTAAGCCATCCTGATGTGAACTTCAATGTTTTAAAAGATCGCGCCATAACAGTGCTACGAGGCCCATTGCCTGCAGAACCTGCAACCCAACCCTGGCAGGTTAACACCTCTCCCATAGACTTTGAACCTACTCCCAAAAACCCTGCAAAAGTAGCAGGGCAAGCTGTAGCAAAAACTGAGAGGGAAAAAGATCAGCAGGTTCCGCTACAGGCAGAGCTCACCCCAAACACCGCACACACTAATAGAGGAGGCCTCACAACTCTCCAAGGTGAACGTCCAAGCTGCACCGAAACCTGGTGCCTGTTACCGGACATCAGTAAAAAGGTACTGAAACAGAGACAATTGTGTGCGTGTGCCTGCTTCCCCGCCGCCTGTAACGTTCATGGCAGAACCGTTACTACTACTCCCCTCAACCACCCCACAGCCCTGAGGTAACGCTCCACCTGTGGGGAGCTGTACTACCAAAGCTGCATTTCCATCACCTCAGTGGCTGGGCGCAGCGCTGGTAAGCCCTTTACCAGGTACCACAGTTGGTGTCACATTATCATTCCTCATCATCATCACCCTCATCCCTGCCAAAAAAAGTACTTTTTCATTTTTACAGATCAATTTGTGAAGCACCTGGGGGTTCAAAATGCTCACCACCTATCTAGATAAGTTCCCTGGGGGCTCTAGTTTCCAAAATAGAGTCAGTAGTGGGGGAGCTCCAATGTTTAGGCACACAGGGGCTCTCCAAACGCGACATGATGTCCGCTAACAATTTGAGCTGATTTTTCAGTCAAATTGTTAGCTGACACCATGTCGCGTTTGGAGAGCCCCTGTGTGCCTAAACATTGGATCTCCCCCACAAGTGACCCCATTTTGGAAACTAGACCCCCAGGGAACATATCTAGATGGGTGGTGAGCACTTTGAACCCCCAGATGATTCACAAATTGATCCGTAAATATGAAAAAGTACTTTGTTTTCCACAAATTTTTTCTATGGTGACGCGTCCCCGCTCTCGCGCATGCGCACATTCGCCCTGACGCTGCATCCGGCGGTGGATGACGCGGCTTCCTGTGCTGAGCGCCATTACAAGCAGCAAGCGCACAGATGGAAACAATTATTAGATGGGTGCACATGGGTATAAAATGAAGTTCCTGGGATTGTGTGAGCGCACCAGAATCTTTAGGCTATGTGCACACTGGTGGGCGGGTTTGTGTCAGCGGTGGCTGGGCGGACCCGCCAGGAAGCTCTGGAGCCGTCCACCGGCATCCTGGCGGGTATGTGCCGCGGGTGTGCGGCGGGCTACGGGCGGGTGCACAGCGGGTTAGCACCGGCGGTGTTGCGGCGGCTGGAAGCAGTACATGATTCTGCTTGCAGCCGCTGCATAACCGGCCGGTTTATAGAACATGCTCATTCGTTGCTAACCCGCTGGGAACCCAGCGGGTTAGCAACAGATGATCATGTGGAAACCGCCGGTGTGTGCACAGCGGCTGTCGGTTTCCATAGGTTTTAATGTTAACCCAAAAGCCGCTTTTGGATTAACATAAATTTACATAAAACTCATGGAAACCGACCGGCGGTTTCCGCTGCTAAACCTGCAGTAAAACTACCAGTGTGCACATACCCTAACACTCCCCTGAAGAAACCTGCACTAGGCAGGTGAAACGTACGTTGGGCCTCCATGTTTGTACTTCCTTCTTCTTTCACCTCCATTTGGGCTTGTTTAACCCTTGAGATACTGGTATCTGGTCCGCTAAATACAAGATAATGACTTCCATCTGCATTATCTCATTTACATGGAATTTTGAAGTTATGCTGCTACATTTGCACTGAGCACTTTTTGAGACTGCCGTTTCAATGTCATTTCTTTGTTGAGATTTATATGCACAGGTCACTTTACTGGGTAAATGTCCATATATGAGCAAAATTGCCATAATCACATATGTACCTTTTTTCTGACTATACCTGTAGTGCATTCATGTGTGGGGTCCTTGTATGGACACCCTGATCGTCTAGTTACCTTGTATCGTGATATTACATGTAATTAGGGTATTCAGCCATAATTGTAGTAGGTGAAAATTGTTCTTTCTGTGACACCTCTTTTTTAAGCTAATAAAAAAGCTGAAGTTTACTGCATGGTACTCCTTTTCTTTTTGGTTAATATATGATGATGGAGGATGACTTGCCATTGCACCATCCCTAGGATAGTTATCTATAGGGGTAGGTAGCATATAAATAATGATGCCAAAATTGGTTTTGTTAACCCCAGCTGTGGTACAGTACAAAGTCTTTAAAGCAGTAAGGCCAGACATTTTCTGAGGTAACTTTTCTCATCAACTCCTTCAATATAAACAGCACATTTTAACTCTCTCTTCAGCGGCCGTCACACACACAGATATCGCTAGCGATATTGTAAGCGATCACGTGCACGCGCAATCGCTTACAATATCGCTCACATCGCTGGTGAGATGTCACACAGACAGACTCACCAGCGATGTGGAGCCGCGATCTCGCTGGTTACTATGGTACACATCGGGTTACTAGGCGCCGCGCGGCGCTTAGTAACCCGACGTGTACCATAGTTACCATCTCCCAGCATAGGCTCTTCCGCTGGGAGATCGTTCATCGTGGTGTTATACACCACGATGAAGCAGATCGTGACATCGTTCATCGCTAGATCTGAGCTCCGGAGCTCAGATCTGCGATGTCACGATCAAGCGATTTCACATCGTAAATCGCTTAATTACATGCAACGATTTTAAGCCCGATATCGCTTAAGCGATCAAAAAGGAGATAGCTTAAACGATATCGGGCAAGAAATCGTTGCGTGTGACGGCCGCTTTCAATGCATATAAGGCACAGAGGTAATATCTTCTTTGTGGTAACCTCATGTGGTGTGCAACAGGGGTTGTGCTCCCGGGGGCCTGTAATCTGCTTCAGGGTGGCCGAGCTTACTGTCCTGGTGGATTCCCTCCACATTGCACACACACACAAAGTCCCCCAATAAAAAGGGAATATAACAGCGGGATATAGTCCTTGTGTGGCACCCCAGAGACCGGTTGTCACAATGGCATTGCCTCCCTCAGGGGGTGATGACATGCTTGGAAGCAAGAAGGGGTATCCACATCAGAAAGCCCACAGCATGCAACATTTTCCTGACTCCAGACCTGAAGAGGGAGCTCGAGATCTGGGTTCAGTTGAACTCCCCTATAAATTCCGGTCTGGGGGGGGTTAGGCAGTTCAGTTCCTAGAAGTACTTTGAAGTTGTCCTGTGGACTGGAGCAGTGCTAAGCTCACCCCAGGCAGTGTAGAAAGAGAAGCAAGTGTGAGGGACCCATAGGAGAGGATCTGAGGAAGGAGGGAAGCAGGCCTGGGGAGTGGAGCCAGTTACCCTGCTCACCCCATAGCAGAGCGCCAGAAGCAGACAAGGAAGTCCGAGGTTGTGAGGGTACTTTTGACCTACCAGCCAAAACCGGAGGATGGGAGATTCCACATCTCTCAGCCACAGCGAAGCACCTGGAGGCACAGCAACATTTTTTAGCTCAGGGGCAGTTGCCAGAGGAGTGTTGCCCAGGAAGGGCTCAAGCTGCATGCCATACTGGTGAGAGACTTTCCAGCAGGAAGAGAGGGTCGCAGCTGAGCTACAGGCAGCCAGCACCAGCAAAGAGGAGCACAGCAGGGAGCCTCAGAACTCACTGGGTGAGGAGATCCCAAACTTGCTTCCAGGCCACCCAAACTCACAACATCACCTGTAGGCAGTACTCTGGTTTCAACCTGCAACTACCAGTAAAGGTAAAAGACTACGTACTGTGTGTTTGTTGGTTTTTCCGCGCCCTCAGTCCTGCAGCCCAATGGCCTACCACCGCCATAGACTATACCAGTTGCCCGGGGAACCGCTCCACCTATGGGAGCAACACCATGTTAGCTTCAATCCTATCATCCCCAGAGGTCCCGGCTGCGCAGCGTTGACCCTCAATAGCCGAACATCACTGGTGGCATCACAACAACCATCCCCAAAACCAAAATCCCCAAACTTTTATCTGATGCCCAGGGTCACGAAGCCAGGTCTCCACCCTCGTGACTCCCCATAATTAGTAAAGCCAGGTTCCAAGTTCCCCATGGCCCTGGGGGCGCATCACTTGCATAGTGGTTGTGCCTAGGAGAATCTGATGGTGGTGATAGCTGTGCAGTTATTCTTCAATCACGAAGGACCAAATATGGCTTGGGAATGAACAGTATCTTACTGGTAATTTCAAGATGAAGGACTATTATAAATGGTAGTTAGACGCTGCTCAGATTGTTGTGCACTTACAGTTAGAGGTCACAGACAGGCAGACAGCTGAAGGGGATATATTCCTAATCAAATCCATTTTCTCGTTCCAATATATTTCTGCTGAAAATCCTACATTAATTTCTTCCTAGGACAAAAGCAATCTCCACATGGCAACCATCAGCTCTTTCTTTACTCCTCTTCTTCCCCAACTCACTATTCCACACTGTAGCTGGGAGTTTGTCCCTCCCCCTGTATGTGACTCTTACAGTTGTACTCATTAGCTAACTGGCAAAAGATATTTCTGGAAAGGGGAGGGGGCATTTAAGCCTTTCAGTGCTGCCTGTCAGCAAGTCTTACAATATCCAATATAAACAGAAATCACTCTATTTGCATGAAACACACTATTCTTCTGGTATCCCATGGGGGTGTCTACTTTGCGGGATACCACACCCATACTGTCTAGTGTCTTTAGCAGTGGACCAGTTATACTATGTGGGCTGCTATTATGACCTGGAAGGAGCACATATTGTATAGTGGCTTTAGTAGTGAATCAGCTAGACTGTATGGGCTGCAGTCAGGACTTGGAAGGAGCCTGTACTATCTCGGCTCAAGCCCACGGAGTGACACCTGATCACTGACTTTACACACACAGCAGGACATGTCAGGACACAGTACAGAAGCCATGCTGCCTCCCAGGAGAAGTGTTCCCATAGGCAACAAGCATTGGCTACTGGTGAGGTTTTTTTTACTGCACCTCAACACCCCAGTCACACACTATACAGCAACACTAGCCTCCATGGTATTGTAAAAACAAAAAAAACTCCAGACATGCTGTGTCATACTAAAAATGTCCGACTTCCCGCACCCGACATCACAATTTCAATTGTATCAGCATGACAGTTGCTGATACAGTTGAAAGCAATGATGAAAGAGGGAGCAGTGCGCTGTCCACTTCTTCCTCCATCATTCACAGGGGCAGCGTGCACTGCGTGACTGTTTGAGGATTTTTTCGTGACATCACTGTCACAATATCGGTTATGTGACACATACGTGTTATTGCCATGGGCAGAAGAGTTCAAGATATCAAAATATACAGATAATTAACCCAATCAATAAACAAAAAAAATTAAAGAACGCCAAAATTAAGTTTTTTTGGCTGCTGTAATATTACAGAAAATTGTGTAACAAGCGATCAAAACATCATATCTATCCTAACATGGAATCAATAAAAACATTGTCTTGCCCTGTAACCATCACACGGCTCCATTGACAAAAACATGAAAATGTTAGGGGTCTTGAAAAATGGTGACACAACACTCCAAACTTTTTTTTTTTTAAACTTAAAATTTTTTACCACTAAAATAATGAAAAACAACTGGACATTTTGGTATCACTATAATTGTACACATGATCTGAATTATTTTGTGAGGCTAGTTTTAACACAAAATATATACACTGTAATATGAATTCCCCCCAAAAAAAACATTAGGTAAAAAAAGTTTCTACCGTGTTAGGCTACCTTCACATTTGCAGATGTTTACGCCGCGTACGATGCGCATGCGCATCAGCATATGGAAACGCATATAAAAGCATGTAAACGTTGCAGATTTCATCAGCATGCGTATGCACATACTGATGGTACGCACTGCTTATGCATGCGTTTTTATCATGCGCATGCTGTTTCTATCCGCATGCGTTTCAGAAATTACCCCTAATTTTCATCACTCCACCTACTGGCACGCCCCTGGGCGGTGGCCTAGGGACCACATAAAAATGAGACTCCAATGAGACTCCAGCAAACCCCACAATGTTGGCTTTAAAATCAACACCATAGTCAATACACTGTACCCATCAGGAATGAAAGAAAGCAAACAGATAGCACTGGAACAGCAGATTTCATGGCTAGCATGGCAGATAACAGACAGCAGTAGCACAATGAGACTCCAGCAAACCCCACAATGTTGGCTTTAAAATCAACACCATAGTCACTGTACCCATCAGGAATGAAAGAAAGCAAACAGCTTTACTACAGGGCACAAGGTCTACACACCCTAATGCAAACTACAGTTTTATATACTTTACCAAACACATGGAGCCAGGAGCCAGGGACAGAGCCAGGTAGAGGTCCAATGTAGCAGTCCGGCAGATGGATCCAATGAGATGTCCAGCCAGGGAGAGATGCAGACCATGGAGGATCCATCAATACATCCAGCAGGTAAATCCAGGGAACGATCCACTCCAGCAGGTTACAGCAGTCTTCATCACTCCATGGTCCAAAGGGCAGGCAGCGAGTTTGCAATGGGAGGAGAGGCAACTTTTATACAGGATGTTTGGGGGGCTGTGTCATGGGCGGAGTTTGTCCAGCTCTTAATTGCCTGCAAAAGGGCCATACGCATGCGCACCGTCAGCAACATCCGCAAATCGTCGCGCACGCTTGCGCACTCATAGGGACTGATGAACGCACCATGCGCTGGCGTGCGCATGCGCATGCTGGCTCTTTTCAGACGCGCCGAAAATTCCTACATGCTGCGTCCCGCGGCGGACATTAGGGCCCTCCATCATGCGCATGCGTACAGATACGCGGACATACGTGACATAATTTATTTCTTGCGGATGAATGCGCACACCATGTAAAATATAGGTGTGCAGTCCGCATGCGTATTTTAACATGAACGTAAGCACCGTGCGCAGCGCGAACATCTGCAAATGTGAAGGCAGCCTTAGCCAGTAGATGGAAAAATATTAGAATCTGATATTCTAATGAATCAGATTCTAATATTTAAAAAAAAAAAATGTCAGCATTGTGGTTTTTTTTTCAAAATTCTCCCCATTTGGAATTTTTTTTCCCGTTTTCTAGTATAGTATATGGTAAAATGAATAGTGTTATTCAAAAGTACAATTTTTCCCACAAAAAACAAGCTTTCATATGGCCATGTGAACAAAAAAATAAAAAAAAGCTATGACTTTGGGAAAACGGGGAGAAAAAAAAGGGCAAATACAGAAATTGGCTGCATCTTGAAGGGTTAATGAGGACATGTGACTGTATGGGAACCTGGTGGGTACATATTAGTAAGGACATCACAATGAATGGTCTCCTGGTGATATATATTAGTGATGACATCAGAATGTATGGGATCCTGTTGGTATATATTGGTGAGAACATTAGAATGTATGGCCCCTGGCAGCATATATTAGTGAGAATGCAGGTGCGGTAAGGACCTGGGGTACTCGGTAGCCGGGCCGGCAGTCTTTCAGGGAGGTCACAGTGGCGGTGGCCCTGCTTTGTGGCCCTGGCCGAGCAGATGAAGGGAGTATTTATGTGGCTCCCCAGAGCCTGGATGCCACTATGTCATTATCTCCCCCGGTGGGGGTAGTGTCATACCTGAAAGCAACAGAGGGAACCTGCACCAGGCAAAAGCAAAGCACACAACACCTTTCTGCCTCCAGGCCTGAAAGGGGAGATCTAAACCCGGGTTCAGCGTAAGCTCCCCTATAAATTCTTGTCTGGGGTGGAGTTATTCAGTTCAGTACGAAGCAGTACTGAGGAAGACATCCTGGCTAGAGCAGTGCCAAGCTTGCCCCAGGATAGCTAAGCCTAGCTGAGGGACCTAAGGCAAGGGTCTGAGGAAGGAGAGGAGAGCCTGGGGAGCAGAGCGGTGTCAAGCTCACCCCAGAGGAGTTAGCACCAGAAAACGGACACCGGAATCCAAGGCTGTGCAGGGCCTAGCGACTCGGCAGCCAATACCGGAGGGTGGGGAATTCGAAGTTCCCCATTCACACCAAGTGCCCGGAGGCAAAACAGCATGAAGAGCCCAGGAGTAGCTGCCATTGAACTGGGGCTAATAATGGACTCGAGCTGCCTATCATACCGGCACGTGCAGGAGAGAGGGAGAGAAAGGGCCGTAACTCAGCTTTAAGCAGCAGCAGGGACCCACAGGATAAAGCGCAGCAGGGAGGCCTCAGAACTTGCCGGGTGTGGAGGACCCCGAGTTGCTCCCTGGTTACACGGACTCGCAGAACAGAATCTATGTGAAACCGGTCTTACCAGTAAAGGATTTGAGGAACCAACAAAACGTGAGTCTGTCTTTTAATGTGCACCCTCCATCCTGCACCCCACACCCTTCAACATCCACTGCCCTGGAGACTCGCACCACCCATGGGGAGCCACTACATCTCAACTTCCCATCCACCATCCCCAGAGGTTCTGCAGCAGCGGTGGCCACTAATTGCCACAAACCACAGGGTGGCGTCACGAATAACTTTTGCTATAATAGCCAAGAACACTCTTTTACAACTGAACCCAGGGTCATGGAAGACAGGTCTCGACCCCTGTGACTCCCCAGAACTGCTTAACAGCCTGGTTCCGAGTACCCCACGGCACTGGGGTGCGACATTTACAGGGGATCATAATGTATTTCGTGACGCCACCTGTGGTACCTCATCAAGGATGACCAGTGCTGCTTGGATGAGCCCCCAGGGAATAGATGCAGTGGAAGCTGGGAAGGTAACAGTCCCCACAGGCAGAGCTGGCCCCTGGGATTCAATGTAAGAGTCTTGGGGATGAGGGTGGTAGTTATGGTGCTGTGTACAGTAAGGAGGGTGCAGGAAATAAGTAGGAGGACACAAAGGTTGCAGTTATTTTACCTTTACTTGTAGTTCTTTCAGGCCAGTTCCAGCCTGGTACTGTACATCTCTAGATTGCTGCTCGGCCATCTCTCGGGTAGTCTAGGCACATTCCTTTGAGGCGCCTTTGTTTGCTTCCCTTTCTGCGTTGTTCTTCTCACCTACTCCTGTCCTGCGCCCTCGTGCTACGAAACCCTAGGCCGGTGATCTCGGGCCTTGTCGAGTGACAGCTCATAATTTCTCCTGACCCTAATTCAATCACCATCCTGGGAGCGTCCACGGGGTTGGCTACTAATCTTTCAGACTAGTGGCCTCCAGTTTCCTGGCTGAAGCATACAGTCTTATCACCAGATTGGGGCCGGTCCCCTCATGCAGCCTGTTCCTCCAGCAACAACCTGTAGGGCAGTTGTGGATTCGGGGTACCTCTGGCTGGAGTTTCCTCGGCTGACCTATCTACTGGTCCCGTTAGGCCCCAGCACTAGCCTCCTCTAGAACTCCATTCTGTTTTCGTTGTCCTCCTCCTTCCTCAGTCTAGTGCACAACAACTACTCTCTCACTGACCCCATCCCTCTCCTAAACTACTCCCTCCTCCAGCCAGCAGATGGGGAATGCCCTCTAAATGGATCTCTTCCTCTCTTCACCTCCTGGCCTGGAGTTAGGAATGGTGTTGGATGTGGGTGTGGATGTCTCAGGATTGTGCCTGTCTGACCTGAGAGCAGTGATACCACACCTGTGGATAAGGTGCAGCATCACTGTGGCAACAAAGAAGAAAATCAGAATGTATGGGCTCTTGGTGGTATATATTAGTGAGGACATCAGAATGTATGGGCTTCTGGTGGTCTATAGTGAGGACATTATAATGGATGGGATCCTGTTGGTATATATCAGTGAGGACATCAGAATGGATGGGCTCCTGGTGGTTAATCAGTTGATTGGATTGTTTATAGCAGAATAAAAATTATTGTTCTCAACAGAACATTGTCCAGTGTAATCTACAGATATGCTGCTGATAACATGATAGTGTAGCAGACAGAATGGTCTACTAGTGATTGTTCTGTGCCCATCGTTCTTCATCATCCTGTGTAAAGATAACAAGTGATGAAGGACTGCAATATTGTCAATCACGCTCTTTTATCGGTCTGAACTCTTGCAACATGTTTGTGTGTAATGGTGCAATATATGAGCATATAGGTGACTCACCCAGGCCAGGCGACTCAGATCTCAGGAGCAGTCTGGAGGTCACAGGTGACGGTGCCTGAGGCTGTGGCCCTGGTGGTCAATGCAAAAAGGGGAAAACAAAATAAAAATAGAAATAAAGTTTGTTCGTGACGCCACCTGTAGGTCCCGGTGATGGCACCGGCGCTGCTGGAACCTCCGGAGTTATGGGCGACAGCAAGATGGAGTAGCTCCCTACAGGAGGAGCAGGGTCACCGGGGTATTGGAAGTTGGAATGGATGGTGGAGTACGGCAGCACAGTCACTGTGGAGCAAGGCAGGTAAATAACAGTTCAAGGAAGAAATCACTGGCACGTTGCTCACTCTGAACGGGTATTTTACTTCGGTATTCTGCAGCCATACAAGGTAATGCAGTTCTTGTTGTAGAGTAGTGGACCGGGTGGTTCTGGCAATGAGCAGTGTCCCTCTGAAGCTCCTCTGGTGTTCCTTCTCTATCACGCTCACTGTCCCTTGCTCTGTTGCCCTGCACGGATCCCGCTTGTTAGACCAGGCCTGTCGAGATAAATGTGATCCCCTTTTCTCTCCAGGGAGACCCCAACTCTGTTTGGTGCTTTTGGTGAGGACCGTGCTGGTTGTAGGGTGGTTGGGTCGTGCTCCTATAAAGTCATCGACCACTCCGGGTTTGTGACTCAGGGATGTAGCCGGCTGGACCACTTCGGAGCCGGTACTCTGGGTTTGGACTGGGCTAGGGCATTCGGTTACCCGTTCTATTCTTGGCCCCTTTCTCTTCTGGGTCACCAGGTTGATGTGCCCTCCCAGATAGCTTCTCTCTGCTGTTCTGTAGCTTCTCCATCTCTGCTTCATCTGCTGCACTGATATTTTGCAGATCCCTTCTGACTGAACTTGAACTCTTCTCTTGATCTCTCCTATTCTGATCTAACTCCTTGTTGCTTTCCCCACTGCTTTATAACCTAGCCTCTCCTCCCACCAGGACCAGTTACCCTAGTAACGGGTGTCTAATTGGTCCTCTAACACTAAAGGTACCTTTACACGCCGCGACGGCAGGCTGGATACATCCCGCTACTTCACGTGCACGAGCACACTCAAACGGTTACAAACGGTCAACGCACCTCCTTTACACGCCGCGACAAGATGCGCTACGCCACGCTACATCTATAGCTAGCTACATCGCCGGGTGTCTCAAGTAGCCAGCTGTAGCTCATTTACACACCGCTACAAGCAGCTACTATGGGCGTACCTGGTGCAGCAGGGACAGCACATAGGCGTGCTACAATTGTGGATTACGAGACGTCCGTACGCTGATAGGACAAATCAATAATACCATGATTGGCCAGGCATCGCAGGAGGCTGATTAATACATGACGCTCGAGCGATTGTGTAGTGTGACTCGTCAGCTCCTTAAATATGCCGCCCTGTGCGCCGACAACCAATCGGACCGCAACATCTTACACCAATGATCGCACAAGGGGCGCGGTAACACGGAGCCTAGGTGACGCCTTAGCTACATTGCAGCTACATCGCAGGCTGTCCCGAGTTCCCTTCCGTTGCTTCTTTACCCGCCGATACAGCTCGCTACCATCGGCGTTGTAGCCATCAGTTTTCGAGCAGAGCTAGGAAACAGATGTATCTGTTGCCGGCTGTATCGTCACGTCTTCAGACGCCGCTACGACGGGCTACATTGGCACTACAAGCTACATTTGTAGCCTGTAGCGGGATGTATCCAGCCTGCTGTCGCGGCGTGTAAAGGTACCTTAAGTGTTTGCATGTGGTGCTGGAACATCAGACTTTTTCTACCGATTACCAAAACAAAGAATACGGCACCTTCAGTCAAGGGTGCAGTACCCTTTTGTGACGCACTTAGTGGGGCCCCACATGGGTCCCCACTTTGATTTTTTGCCCAGGGCCCTACTTTGTCTAAAACCAGTCCTGGGTACCGCACTGGTGCTATCACTGATCCCTGAACCAGATCAGTGATAATACCGGTAAGGGTGCATCCAGTTACATCCTGAATAAACAGCTGTGCAGTTATTCTTCAATCACGAAGGACCAAATATGGCTTGGGAATGAACAGTATCTTACTGGTAATTTCAAGATGAAGGACTATTATAAATGGTAGTTAGACGCTGCTCAGATTGTTGTGCACTTACAGTTAGAGGTCACAGACAGGCAGACAGCTGAAGGGGATATATTCCTAATCAAATCCATTTTGCCCCAGGATAGCTAAGCCTAGCTGAGGGACCTAAGGCAAGGGTCTGAGGAAGGAGAGGAGAGCCTGGGGAGCAGAGCGGTGTCAAGCTCACCCCAGAGGAGTTAGCACCAGAAAACGGACACCGGAATCCAAGGCTGTGCAGGGCCTAGCGACTCGGCAGCCAATACCGGAGGGTGGGGAATTCGAAGTTCCCCATTCACACCAAGTGCCCGGAGGCAAAACAGCATGAAGAGCCCAGGAGTAGCTGCCATTGAACTGGGGCTAATAATGGACTCGAGCTGCCTATCATACCGGCACGTGCAGGAGAGAGGGAGAGAAAGGGCCGTAACTCAGCTTTAAGCAGCAGCAGGGACCCACAGGATAAAGCGCAGCAGGGAGGCCTCAGAACTTGCCGGGTGTGGAGGACCCCGAGTTGCTCCCTGGTTACACGGACTCGCAGAACAGAATCTATGTGAAACCGGTCTTACCAGTAAAGGATTTGAGGAACCAACAAAACGTGAGTCTGTCTTTTAATGTGCACCCTCCATCCTGCACCCCACACACCCTTCAACATCCACTGCCCTGGAGACTCGCACCACCCATGGGGAGCCACTACATCTCAACTTCCCATCCACCATCCCCAGAGGTTCTGCAGCAGCGGTGGCCACTAATTGCCACAAACCACAGGGTGGCGTCACGAATAACTTTTGCTATAATAGCCAAGAACACTCTTTTACAACTGAACCCAGGGTCATGGAAGACAGGTCTCGACCCCTGTGACTCCCCAGAACTGCTTAACAGCCTGGTTCCGAGTACCCCACGGCACTGGGGTGCGACATTTACAGGGGATCATAATGTATTTCGTGACGCCACCTGTGGTACCTCATCAAGGATGACCAGTGCTGCTTGGATGAGCCCCCAGGGAATAGATGCAGTGGAAGCTGGGAAGGTAACAGTCCCCACAGGCAGAGCTGGCCCCTGGGATTCAATGTAAGAGTCTTGGGGATGAGGGTGGTAGTTATGGTGCTGTGTACAGTAAGGAGGGTGCAGGAAATAAGTAGGAGGACACAAAGGTTGCAGTTATTTTACCTTTACTTGTAGTTCTTTCAGGCCAGTTCCAGCCTGGTACTGTACATCTCTAGATTGCTGCTCGGCCATCTCTCGGGTAGTCTAGGCACATTCCTTTGAGGCGCCTTTGTTTGCTTCCCTTTCTGCGTTGTTCTTCTCACCTACTCCTGTCCTGCGCCCTCGTGCTACGAAACCCTAGGCCGGTGATCTCGGGCCTTGTCGAGTGACAGCTCATAATTTCTCCTGACCCTAATTCAATCACCATCCTGGGAGCGTCCACGGGGTTGGCTACTAATCTTTCAGACTAGTGGCCTCCAGTTTCCTGGCTGAAGCATACAGTCTTATCACCAGATTGGGGCCGGTCCCCTCATGCAGCCTGTTCCTCCAGCAACAACCTGTAGGGCAGTTGTGGATTCGGGGTACCTCTGGCTGGAGTTTCCTCGGCTGACCTATCTACTGGTCCCGTTAGGCCCCAGCACTAGCCTCCTCTAGAACTCCATTCTGTTTTCGTTGTCCTCCTCCTTCCTCAGTCTAGTGCACAACAACTACTCTCTCACTGACCCCATCCCTCTCCTAAACTACTCCCTCCTCCAGCCAGCAGATGGGGAATGCCCTCTAAATGGATCTCTTCCTCTCTTCACCTCCTGGCCTGGAGTTAGGAATGGTGTTGGATGTGGGTGTGGATGTCTCAGGATTGTGCCTGTCTGACCTGAGAGCAGTGATACCACACCTGTGGATTAGGTGCAGCATCACTGTGGCAACCAAGAAGAAAATCTGAATGTATGGGCTCCTGATGGTATATATTAGTGAGGACATCAGAATGTATGGGCTTCTGGTGGTCTATAGTGAGGACATTATAATGGATGGGATCCTGTTGGTATATATCAGTGAGGACATCAGAATGGATGGGCTCCTGGTGGTTAATCAGTTGATTGGATTGTTTATAGCAGAATAAAAATTATTGTTCTCAACAGAACATTGTCCAGTGTAATCTACAGATATGCTGCTGATAACATGATAGTGTAGCAGACAGAATGGTCTACTAGTGATTGTTCTGTGCCCATCGTTCTTCATCATCCTGTGTAAAGATAACAAGTGATGAAGGACTGCAATATTGTCAATCACGCTCTTTTATCGGTCTGAACTCTTGCAACATGTTTGTGTGTAATGGTGCAATATATGAGCATATAGGTGACTCACCCAGGCCAGGCGACTCAGATCTCAGGAGCAGTCTGGAGGTCACAGGTGACGGTGCCTGAGGCTGTGGCCCTGGTGGTCAATGCAAAAAGGGGAAAACAAAATAAAAATAGAAATAAAGTTTGTTCGTGACGCCACCTGTAGGTCCCGGTGATGGCACCGGCGCTGCTGGAACCTCCGGAGTTATGGGCGACAGCAAGATGGAGTAGCTCCCTACAGGAGGAGCAGGGTCACCGGGGTATTGGAAGTTGGAATGGATGGTGGAGTACGGCAGCACAGTCACTGTGGAGCAAGGCAGGTAAATAACAGTTCAAGGAAGAAATCACTGGCACGTTGCTCACTCTGAACGGGTATTTTACTTCGGTATTCTGCAGCCATACAAGGTAATGCAGTTCTTGTTGTAGAGTAGTGGACCGGGTGGTTCTGGCAATGAGCAGTGTCCCTCTGAAGCTCCTCTGGTGTTCCTTCTCTATCACGCTCACTGTCCCTTGCTCTGTTGCCCTGCACGGATCCCGCTTGTTAGACCAGGCCTGTCGAGATAAATGTGATCCCCTTTTCTCTCCAGGGAGACCCCAACTCTGTTTGGTGCTTTTGGTGAGGACCGTGCTGGTTGTAGGGTGGTTGGGTCGTGCTCCTATAAAGTCATCGACCACTCCGGGTTTGTGACTCAGGGATGTAGCCGGCTGGACCACTTCGGAGCCGGTACTCTGGGTTTGGACTGGGCTAGGGCATTCGGTTACCCGTTCTATTCTTGGCCCCTTTCTCTTCTGGGTCACCAGGTTGATGTGCCCTCCCAGATAGCTTCTCTCTGCTGTTCTGTAGCTTCTCCATCTCTGCTTCATCTGCTGCACTGATATTTTGCAGATCCCTTCTGACTGAACTTGAACTCTTCTCTTGATCTCTCCTATTCTGATCTAACTCCTTGTTGCTTTCCCCACTGCTTTATAACCTAGCCTCTCCTCCCACCAGGACCAGTTACCCTAGTAACGGGTGTCTAATTGGTCCTCTAACACTAAAGGTACCTTTACACGCCGCGACGGCAGGCTGGATACATCCCGCTACTTCACGTGCACGAGCACACTCAAACGGTTACAAACGGTCAACGCACCTCCTTTACACGCCGCGACAAGATGCGCTACGCCACGCTACATCTATAGCTAGCTACATCGCCGGGTGTCTCAAGTAGCCAGCTGTAGCTCATTTACACACCGCTACAAGCAGCTACTATGGGCGTACCTGGTGCAGCAGGGACAGCACATAGGCGTGCTACAATTGTGGATTACGAGACGTCCGTACGCTGATAGGACAAATCAATAATACCATGATTGGCCAGGCATCGCAGGAGGCTGATTAATACATGACGCTCGAGCGATTGTGTAGTGTGACTCGTCAGCTCCTTAAATATGCCGCCCTGTGCGCCGACAACCAATCGGACCGCACCATCTTACACCAATGATCGCACAAGGGGCGCGGTAACACGGAGCCTAGGTGACGCCTTAGCTACATTGCAGCTACATCGCAGGCTGTCCCGAGTTCCCTTCCGTTGCTTCTTTACCCGCCGATACAGCTCGCTACCATCGGCGTTGTAGCCATCAGTTTTCGAGCAGAGCTAGGAAACAGATGTATCTGTTGCCGGCTGTATCGTCACGTCTTCAGACGCCGCTACGACGGGCTACATTGGCACTACAAGCTACATTTGTAGCCTGTAGCGGGATGTATCCAGCCTGCTGTCGCGGCGTGTAAAGGTACCTTAAGTGTTTGCATGTGGTGCTGGAACATCAGACTTTTTCTACCGATTACCAAAACAAAGAATACGGCACCTTCAGTCAAGGGTGCAGTACCCTTTTGTGACGCACTTAGTGGGGCCCCACATGGGTCCCCACTTTGATTTTTTGCCCAGGGCCCTACTTTGTCTAAAACCAGTCCTGGGTACCGCACTGGTGCTATCACTGATCCCTGAACCAGATCAGTGATAATACCGGTAAGGGTGCATCCAGTTACATCCTGAATAAACACTTGCGGGTGGATCCGGGGGAATACAAGCTTTTCCTTTATTCCCCCAGATTCCAAAAACCGGTAGTGTGAAACCAGCCTAATGCACAGCAAAAAATGCAAACAAATATCAGTAAGGCTAGGGTCACACTTGAGAGGTTGCATCCGTTTACTGGATGCATTAATGTATCCAGTTTTTCCCCTTGCCATTTTTGAGGCATTTTTACCGGATCCGGTACCGGATCCGTTAATGCATGGTTCATACATGTACCATGCGTTAACGGATGCAATGCCCATAGACTCCAATATTAAAAAAACGCATCTAGTTTTGAAAATGCACCAAAAAACGTTGCAGACCATGTTTTTACTGGATTTGGGAAAAACCCAATCCTGTAAATGCATTGCACTTTTGCACTCATGTTTTTGCATTGGAGTCTATGGGTGCATTAATGGATCCGGTTTTCAACATTTTAACATGTCATAAACTGGATCCAGTTACTGGATGCATGACGCAAGTGTGGCCCTAGCCTAAGGCTGCTTTCACATCAGTGGTAAATTGTAATTTGTAGCAGTTCCGGCAGATGTCACCGCACCTGCCAGATCTGCTGCTACTTGCAGCACGAATCCGGCAAGTCCCATTTCATTCTCTATGGGGCTTGCGGTCAGGTGCAGCAGTCGCGATTTTGCCGGATTCATCAGATCCAGCACTTGTGGCACTCAAAAACACACTGCTAGCAGCGGTTTTTTTTTTGCTGTGCCGCAAGTGCCAGATCCAGCAAAACCACATTTGCCGCACCTGACCACAAGCCCCATAGAGAATGGGATGGGACTTGCCGGATGCGTGCCGCAAGTAGTCAGCCAATATGTGGCAGATCTGGCAGGTGCGGTGACATCTGCCGGAACTGCTACACATTACAATTTACCACTGATGTGAAAGCAGCCTAGCACATCAGGAAATAGGGATGAGAAACATAACACTAGTAGATTTAGCACAAGATACGTAAATGCATGTACAATGAGTTATATGACACATTATCAAAAAGGTAAGTGAACTGCATGTGAGTTATGACACACTCAACAATCAATGCAAGCAATTTGTTGCTAGGCTCGGGGTGGATCCTTCTTCCCTCTGGAGACTCCGGCTTTCCTTTCATTTCTGTTTCCCAGGCAGATAGAGCAGCCTATGACAAAAGCTGTAGTGCTCAAGCCTGAGAGGAGGAAACATTCAGCTGGTCTGGGGAGTTACACTTAGTATATATTTATCCCTCCCTTCTCCATTTCATGGAATCAGGAGCAGAGAACACAGGGGTTTATGGGATGCCTTATAAAGACCTGTCACTGGTGAGGGGAGAGGCAGAGAGAGATTGGGTACATTTAAAGACAAGCTAAGAGAATGACAAGATAACAAAAAAAATAAGCAGTCATCTCACAGAAAATCTGGCCAGCATTACGCCTACTGGAAGAGATGACAGAAAGAATAGAGCAATCAGAGGGTGAGAATTAGAAAGGAGGGCACATAGGCTGGTGCGAAGCTGCTCATCTAGTCTACATCACACATAGACATAAGCATTACTTAAGTCTTTCGACTCAGCAATCTGCACTGGAAATATGCTGCCAGGCCCTGGGAATGCAGCTGAGGAAGGACCCAAGAGCAACCAGGCCTCCGCTCAAAGCCCAGGAGACAAGCAAAAATGGGCAGAAGCCAAAGCCTTCTACGACAACTTGACCCCAACCAAGAAACCAAAATCGGTATGTGCTACGCTATGTAAAAATGTAATAATAATATTCATGTTACAGCTGAAGAGAATTGAATGCAGTATACTGCAGCAATTGACAAACATGTTTGTTGAGTCACCTAAGTACACTATATGTCATGGACACAGTCGTGCTCTCGTCATCTTATCATCTGTCGCTCTTCATGGTCTATTTTTGTCTGCATTAGTCAGTAGACATGGGGTTAAATTCTACCAGGAGAGATGTGCTTGGTATATGTGTTGTTTATGCAGTGTGACAGGGGACAGTGACAGAAGCTGATGTCCCTAGTTCTCATGAAGGTGATTGTGTTGACACTGACCTTCAATGGTGGGATTAGGAGCAGATAGGGTCAGGAAATCCAGCCGAGGTCACTAACCTATGATCCAAAGAAAATGATCATGAAACTATATATACATAAATATGCAGCTTGTATATATTTATCTATAAATAAGTCTACGCTGGTGCGGGGCACAGCAGGTACTTTGTGGTGGAAGAGCACAACCCTAATAACCCCACCAAATCCATTCAACTAACTGTTGATCAATCTTTTCTATAAGAGTACCCAATCCACAACCTGTAACTGCTGGCCTTTACTAAACATGTAGACAAAAAGCTGCCGAGCAGGAGATACATGATTCTTGTAAACATCCCTCCGCTGATACATGTTTATCTAAAAATTACTATAACATCACTGAATCCCTGCAGCTATCGAGGCGGTAGATAAACCTTAAAGGGGTTGTCATGTTTATAATTCCATTTTAGATACCTTTTATTGCATTTGCTCTCTGGATCTGAGTAAATTGTTTGCTCTACATTAAGCAGGCAACCTATTGATGTGACTAAACACTGTGTGATGCCATATTTTCCCTGTGATTTAGCTGCAGGGAAATTAAACAGTCATGGACGCATTTCCATATAGAATGCAGCTGACTCCTGGAAGTCTCAGCAGTGGGATGTTTAAAGCAAATCTGTCAATAGGATCAACCCTCCTAAGCCTAAACCTTCTATATGGGCATGTAAATCATAGGTAATCGAACAAAATGATAGCTTGATATCTGCGATTCCATGTTTTTATTCCACAGCATCAATATTTTTCTTAACAGGTAAGTGAACTGTTATGATCTATGAGTGGGACACCGGTAACACTGATAATTCCCCCTTTGGGAGATCTGTGTGTCCATATTGACAGATTAAAAAGGTTTATCCTACTTACAGATTCCCTTAAAACTCATCCATTTGAGTAAATAGATTTGTGAAAAAAAATCAGATAGCACAAGGATGAGAGCCTCCAGAGCTTATTTTAAATGACATGGGGCTTTACTAGTGTGAGACATGTAATGACTGACAGTCTGTTCTCCTGATCTACATGTCTTACCCAGGTACCGTGTCCTTTCATATAAAATAAGCTCTGGAGGTTGATTCTCAGGGAGATCTATGTCTGGAAGTTATATGGAAACCTGGGCAAAAAGGACAATAAAGCTAGGGGTCACACTTAAAACCTGAATTGTGTTCACCGCATCCAGATCCGGATGCGGTGAATGCAATTGTCTTCTGACATTCAGCAATCCGCGAACTGGATTGCTGAAGCCACAATCCGGTAATCGGATTGCTCAGGATGTGTAATCCGGAGCAATCCGGTTACCGGATAGTTTGATCATCTCTGCTGCCGCAGGGATGAGCAAACTGTTCTGTGTTTTGTTAAACTGTAAATTTTATTAATAAATGTTTGTATAATGTCTCTAGGGGGTGCCCACTCCTTACACCCACTCAGGTGGGCATATCATGGTATAATCACCTCTGTACACCTCGCCTCCTGACAGCTGCTGTACAGTTTTAGGCTGCGTTCACACGTTGCGTATTTTTATGCGCGCGTATTTTTACGCGCGTAAAACTACACGACTGCGTTTTTTTACGCGCGTATTTCCAGTGCTTATAATGGGGCCTATGGAAAATACGCGCATAAAAAACTGGAAAGAATTGACATGTTCATTTTTTTTACGCGCGTATTTTTACGCTGCGTAAAAATACGCGACGTGTGAATGGCAAAAGTGACATTGACTTTGCTGGGAAATACAGATGCACATTCTTCTGGAGAAAATGCTCGCGTAAAAATACGCACTGTGTGAACGCAGCCTTATGACTGAAAGCGCCGGGCTCCTCAGAGCAGTGCGCATACTATAGCTATTGCTATAGCATGTGCGCCGCTGTCTGAGATCCTGAAGCCACTTATACTAGATCTATGGGCAGCGCTGCCCATAGATCTTACTGTATAAGCCTTCAGGACCTCAGACAGGGGCGCACATGCTATAGCAATAGCTATAGTATGCGCACTGCTCTGAGGAGCCCGGCGCTTTCATTCATAAAACTGTACAGCAGCTGTCAGGAGGCAGCTGCTGTACAGGGGTTATTACCATAATATGCCCACCTGAGTAGTTGTAAGGTCTCTAGGGGGAGTGGGCACCCCCTAGAGACATTATTTAAACATTTATTAATAAAATTTACAGTTTAACAAACCACAGAACACTTTGCTGACCCCGGCGGCAGCCAGTGATAAGCAAAGTACATGCGGGATCCGCATTGCTCAGGATTACACATCCTGAGCAATCTGGTTCCCGCATTGCAGATAACAGAACCACTCCGAAAACTGCAGCCTGCATGATTTTTCACGCAGGCTACAGAGCCGGAGACGGAAACCAGATTGCTTGTGAAGCCATCCGGTTTTTATCATAGGCTCCTATGAGGAGCGTTTCTTGATCCGGTTTTGAGCTTTATAAAAGCTCAAAACCAGATCAGGTTTTGTAAAAATAACCTGAAGTGTGACCCTAGCCTAAGAAAAAGAAAAGCAAAGGTAGATTCAATTATGAAGATGACAGGTATGCTTAAAAGATAACAATCATTTATCAATAAATAGCTTTATGGGGTAGTCCCACAAACAGATTAATTTTAATCAAAAACAAAATTGCCACAATAATATTTGTTTAAAAAAATGTTTGTGTGCCGAGATAATCTTATATATGTTACAATACGTAGTAAAGGGCACACTATAAACCAATAGCAATTAAACATAAAATTCAGTACTACAGTCAACATCTGACACCCAGGAACTGGATATAAGGAGTTAATATTATTATTATTAATTTGTTATTGGTGAGCTTCCTGAAGAAGGAGTAGAATTAACACTCGAAACACAATTGAGTAAAATTACCTGCATTGAGAGCTACTTTCTCGGAGTCCTATCATCTACACCATGGCAATGCAGATTATTTCCATTCCTTATATCCAGCTCCTGTGTATCTTTGCCTTTGTCATTTGGATTCTGCAGCAGCTGGCTCATGCTTTTATAACTGGTTGTGTGTCACACAACCGCACAAGGTGAGCGAAATAGCTCTGTTTTATTACTTATCGCTTGCATAAGACCCTATTGCGCTTTATTTTTTATCCACAGCTTTTTTATTTTAACTTCTGACACCCAACAGAGTACAAAATAAAATAGTAAAATAGTAAAAATAAGACTGGCACACAAAAAACTGTTATTAAATTTGAATACATACCATGTAATAAAATATGATAAGATCATCTTACCACGGGGCCCTCATGGAATGAATAACACGACAAAATATATATAAAACAAAAATATTTCAATAAAAACAATATTATATTATTTATTATTATAGCGCCATTTATTCCATGGCACTTTATATGTGAAAAAGGTGTATTCATAGTCAAGTACAATAATTATCAATAATACATGCATACATAAGTATAGGAGGAGAGAGGACCCTGCCAGTGAGGCAGTAACTGAGAATGCACAAAACGAGGGTAGGGCTGGTCATGCGGCGGCTTAGTGGAATGAGGATCACTGCAGGTTGTAGGCTTGTCGGAAGAGGTGGGTCTTCAGGTTCCTTTGAAGGTTTCCACAGTTAGCGAGAGTCTGATATGTTGGGATAGAGAATTCCAGAGTATGGAGGACACACGGGAGAAGTCTTGTGTGTGGTTGTGAGAAGAAGAGATAAGAGGGGAGTAGAGAAGGAGATCTTGTGATGAACGCAGGTTGCGTGTAGGTAAGTACTGGAAATATAAAAATTCAATTTAATGTAATACAAATAAATTACTACCCGTTCAAAATCTTGACAATATGATAAACGATGTTGGATACAATTAAACAATCATACTGACATAGTCAATGACTATGAAAAAGGAACCTGGGAGGTTCTAGTGATTGATCCAGCCAGTGAGAATTTTACATCATCTACCATAGTTCATCTAACAATTGTACAATTGTCCATTCATCAAAACTATACGGATATTATTATGCATATGGTAGCACGGTTTTAGCACACCATAGAGAACTGCTGAAACTAATCAGCCCCACCTCGTGATTTTGTTGCAGGCGGTGAGTATCTAACAGGGTCCAGGAAGGAGACGACCAGGAAAGAAACTAAATTGGTTTGAGCGGTGTATATATTAACAAAATGAAAGTTACATCACGTGCATCATATCTAACTAAGTGGACTGGTACAATCTTAATTCTATACAACAATTTGTCTACGATTAAACAGGAATATACATCATCAGAATTTTTATCTGATTTCTAAATGTGTGGACATGAGCTGCAACTTACATTACATGGTGATACTACAATATATGTGTGTGCATAAAGGCCGGGTACATGCAATGATATCGCTAACAATATCGTAGCAACATCACCGGTTTTGTGATGTTGCAGCGACCTTGTAGCGGTACCACTGCGTGTGACATGTACCAACGAACAGCGATCAGCTCGCTGATCATTGGTAAATGGCCAGGGCCGTTTTTCAATCGTTGGTCTCCCGCTGGGCAGCCAGCATCGGAGTATGTGATTGTGGGAGACCAAAGATCAACAACCTCACGGCCGATACCCAGCGCCGCACAGTCCATGCTGGGACATGGTAACAAGGGTAAACATCGGGTAACTAAGCGCAGTGCTATGCTTAGTTACCCTATATGTACCCTGGTTACCAGCATTCTCGCTGGTTGCTGATCGCTGGTGAGTCTGCCTGTGTGACAGCTCACCAGCGATCATATATCGATGTCCCAGACATGCCGATAGTTGTTCGGGTCGCTGGGACATCACAGCGTGTAAACCGGCCTTAAATTCCCAGTCACACAACAGTTATGCCGCAATCAGATCATAATGCAAAGATCATAGTGGTCTGTTTGTCCTCACAACATAAGATTGAATTTTAGTCACACTATATTCCATGCTCCAATCTATACTGATTATAAATATAAGCGCAACTTTTGTTTGTTTTTGTTACCATTTTTTATGAGCTGAACGCAAAGATCCATGACTTTTTCTATGTACACAAAAGGCTTTTTTCTCTAAAATATTGTTCACAAATTTGTCTAAATCTGTGTTAGTGAACCCTTCTTCTTTGCTGTGATAATCCATTACCTCACAGGTGTGGCATATCAAGATGCTGATTAGACAGCATGATCGCACAGGTGTGCCTTAGGCTGGCCACAATAAAAGGCCTACTGGACGTATTTTTCTTTTGCGCTGCGTTTATGCTGCGTTTGTCAGCTGTACAAATGCAGCTGTGTAAAACAAAAGCAGCACAAATGTTTTGCATTTGTGCACATTACAAATTCTTCACAAATAAAGGGACACACACAGACAGACACACAGACATACTTTCACACCCTCCCCTGTGAGTCCACGGTGATCCCTGGTGATGCCTTCCTCCCCGAGCATTGGTAGTAGCTGTGTGTATCGGGATTTCAGGACCTTGGAAGGTCACATGACACATGGTGTGCAGGTCCTGTAGTCACCTTGCACAGCTTCAGGTGGTGCTGGGAGGAAGAAATCACTTGGGGTTGCTGTGGAGGGTGAGTATTATGGTGGGGTTACACGTCCCGATATCGCGGCGATATCGGAGGCAACGACTCGGGAGCGCGCATTTAGTGCACGTTTCTCCCTGCATCGCATCGCCAGTTTACACGTCGCGATATCGGGATGCAACGTCCCGACGATGTGTACGCCCACCAACCCAGGAACAACCATTTAACATGGGAGTGAATGGGTGACGTCAGCGTACACATCGTAGTTGGGCTGTTGCATGGTACGATGCTGCTACAACGGCCATGCGATATCGGGGAGTTGAATAGCTCGGCTATTCAACCCCGATATCGTTTTGGCATCGTTCCAGCATCGCGTTGTACGCTCAAACCGTACAACGCGCAAACGATATCGGGTCCAACTCGCGACCTACTTGACTTTTTGTCGCCGATATCGCGGCGTGTAAACCCACCATTAGAGTTTTTTGTTTTGGAAATCGATGTAAAAAAGTATCACAAACGCACTGTGTGAATACCCATCCATCTGTGATGCTTTTTTGGGAAGTTTATAATGGAGTAAATGGGGCAAATGCAGCAAGGGCAAGTTAATTGACAGGGACTTTTATAAATGCAGGCGATTTCTGCAGCGAAAACGCAGCTCCCACAAACGCACATGTGGGCACAGCTTTCTGCAAAACACATTGACTTTAATGCTAAAGCTGTGGCTGCTGTGTTTTTGCTGCAGAAACGCAGCAAATAATTGCAGCACAAACGCACAGTGGTCACATAGCTTAAAATGGGCAGTTTTATCACACAGCACAATGTCACAGATGTCACAAGTTGTGAGGAAGTGAACATTTGGCATGTTGACTGCAGGAATGTCCACCAGAGCCATTACTCATGAATTGAATGTTCATTATGAGTCGGTCGACAGGGTAGGGGTGTACTCAGATATCGAGACTGCTGACTACTTGGATGGGGGATCACGGCTGGTCAGTTCCCGGTTCTGTGCCCTGGACCCTCAGTGGCGGGGATGGTGGGGGAGTGATGATGATGGTGGTGGGAGAAGGGAATGTTCTCATGATGTGGTGCCCCTGCGACCAGGGTGGCCACATAGGGAACTGCAGCCAGGTAGGAGGAAAAGACAGTTTATATACTAAATACCCTCACAGACATCCCACGCACCACTAGGAGGCAGCATCCAAACCGGAACTCTAGGCGGGAAAGGGGTGATGGGTTTAGAGGACAGTGGGTGGGAACGCATGTAGTTCAGGTGACAGAATGTAGAAATAGAGGAAGAAGGAGTTAGTAGGCCAAGGGTGTCGACCAGTCAAGACACAGTAGGCCGAAGTAGACTGAGCTGAAAAGACACAGTAGGCCAGAGTGAGCTGAGCTGTAAAGACAAGAGCAGAAAGACAGAGACTCACGTCCTGGTGGGATTGAGCTGGATGGAGATGCAGAATCCACAGAGTCAGAGAAACCATGGAGAGAAAGCTCGTCCATAGCCAGCATCCCAGGGGAGTGTGAGGAAAGAGACGGACCAGCAGCACTGGGTCCGAGGAACACGGCAGCACTGACTAACTAGTGGAGGAGTCTTCCCTATTGAAACTGGAATCACACGGGTCGGAAGGAGCCTGATAGTGCCTTGCAGGCTAGGCATACAGCAGAGTATCGGCTCTGAAGGGGACCGAAGATTTACCCAGTATCCCCAGATTCACCGACGGGGAGCTCCAATTCCAAGTTGGAGTTCCCATAACAAAGGGTGAAAGGCACAGTAGCAATCACGAGGACCCACAGGGGTCCGAGCTGCCGCCATATAACCCAGAGAAACACCTAAAGGAGAGAGAACAGCCTGAAAGGACATTAGAAGGAGTGAGGGGTCTCAGAATGACAACCTGGCTGCAGTGGGTTTAGCAAAACCAGAGCAAAATGACTGTAACTTGTGTTAAGAATTGAAGTGTACTAAGAACTGCTGTAAACTGCTTGAAGAGAACTGACAAGTAAACCCAGTGAACCCTGCCTGTGCAAACGTGTCTGATTCCAGGTACCCTGAACTGTTTAAAAATACCTTTCATCCTGTCAGGAGCTGCCCGACCAGCAGCGGGCTCATCCATCTGGCAGCAGCCCATCCAACCATCCTCCTGGCAGAGCAGTGCTGCAGCGGTGGTCCCATCATTGACCACAACCCGTGGGTGGCGTCACGACAAACTTTATCCTTGTAAATACCCCTTTTACTTGTGAGAAACTTTGTTTCGGTACCTTTTACTGATGTCCGGTAACAGCTACAGTCCAGGAAGGTAACCAGGTTCTCGGTGCAATTTGAGACTTTCACCTTGGAGAGTTGTGAGGCCTCCTATGTCACTGTGTACAGTGGTTTGGGGCAAGCTCTGCCCATAACTGAACTAGCCGCTCCTTCTCCCTCTCAGGGTGTTACTCTGTAACCGACCATGAGGCTCTCCTGTGGAAACCCGTATTCTCCTTTTGAGCCCCTTGTACTGTGCTTGGTCAGGTTTGAGTGTCTCTTAGTTTGTTACCTCAGGGGGATTAGATCCTCCTGGTCCTTCCGGGCTTTTCCTGCTAGAATGGATGATTAGCAGTGTCGGACTCCGGTGTCTGGGTGGGCTAAGAGGTTCCCTTCTTTAGTTCCCTTCTACTCCTTCACTGGCCTCCATCCCCCTCTCTAGGGTGCAGCACAGCTGGTCAGTGTCCCCTGGTTCTGGGCCTGGCGTGGCTCCAGTAACCGTCTCTTTCCTATACCTTCTCTTAGGCTGTTTCACTGGACTTCTGCCCTCTTCACTGCTGAGTGCAGGCTCATTAACTAACTGCCTCCTCCCCTCAGGCCTGGCTCTTTTATAGGGGAACTGGCTTAAGGCAGCCAGTAGAGCTCCCCCTCCAGGTCTAAGGTGGAAGGTGTTGTGTGCTGTGTGTACCACAGTGTAAATCCCTCCTTGCACCGGTGGGTCCTGTGGCAATCCCCAGCAGGGGTGCCACAATTATTCTACCATAAGCCATCTCATCAAAGGCGTTTCAGAGGATTTGGCAGTACATGCAACCGGCCTCACAACTGCACACCACATGTAATGACACCAGTATCGTCACCTCCAAGATTGTCTGAGACCAACCACCCAGACACCTGCTACAACAATTGGTGTATAGTCAAAGAATTTTTGCACACACTGGCAGAAACCATCTCAGGGAATCTCATCTGCATGCTCATCATCCTCATCGGGGTCTCCACCTAGCTGCGGTTCATCATCGTAACCGACATGAGTGTGCAAATTTTCACATTCAATAGCCTATGGCTCATTGGAGCGGTGTTCTCTTCACAGATGAATCCAAGTTTTCACTGTACAGGGCAGATGGCAGAATGGCAAATGGAGTTCACACTAGATGCTCACTGGTTTTATACACCATCCCCTCCATCATAGCCCAAGCCCCAAGCGATGATTGCCCCTCATCAGTGCAGTGTATGGGATCAAGTCAGAATCCCATACACTGCACTGATGAGGGGCAATCACCACGAAATGCAGCATCTGCATATTGGGGTTCTGATCTGACACAAATCCTAAATCATATTAAAAGGCTTGTTAAAGAGTCAATTATGACTTTTAGGATGGCTACTAGAGTTCGTTTACTTCCTTACTGAAGAAACAATTCACATATTAAAATTTAATAAGTTTTTCAGGTGCCAGTGTTTTTTTACTATTTTAATCTCACAGTGCCTACAAGTAGTCTTCAACCCCCTGCAGATTTTGCTGGTTGACACATGCGGAATTAACTTGGCATTGTGACATTTGGACTCTAGATCAGCCTGGAAGTGGGAAATGCACTGCAGCCAAAAAGTTTTTTTTGGTTATTTTTAAAGCGTTAAAAGTTAATTCAGAGGGTCATTTATTATTCAACCCCTCAAACCACCAGCATTCTGTTTGGTCCCCCTAAAGTATTAAGAAGTAGTTCAGGCACAAAGAACAATGAGCTTCACATGTGTGGATTAATTATCTCTTTTGCCAGCCTTTATTGACTATTTAAGACCCTCCCCAAACTTGTGAACAGCACTCATACATGGTCAACATGGGAAAGACAAAGGAGCATTCCAAGGCCATCAGAGACAAGATCGTGGAGGGTCACAAGGCTGGCAAGGGGTACAAAACCCTTTCCAAGGAGTTGGGCTTACCTGTCTCCACTGTTGGGAGCATCATCCGGAAGTGGAAGGCTTATGGAACTACTGTTAGCCTTCCACGGCCTGGACAGCCTTTGAAAGTTTCCTCCCTTGCCGAGGCCAGGCTTGTCCGAAGAGTCAAGGCTAACCCAAGGACAACAAGGAAGGAGCTCCGGGAAGATCTCATGGCAGTGGGGACATTGGTTTCAGTCAATACCATAAGTAACGTACTCCACCGCAATGGTCTCCGTTCCAGACGAGCCCGTAAGGTACCTTTACTTTCAAAGCGTCATGTCAAGGCTCGTCTACAGTTTGCTCATGATCACTTAGAGGACTCTGAGACAGACTGGTTCAAGGTTCTATGGTCTGATGAGACCAAGATCGAGATCTTTGGTGCCAACCACACACGTGACGTTTGGAGACTGGATGGCACTGCATATGACCCCAAGAGTACCATCCCTACAGTCAAGCATGGTGGTGGCAGCATCATGCTGTGGGGCTGTTTCTCAGCCAAGGGGCCTGGCCATCTGGTCCGCATCCATGGAAAGATGGATAGCACGGCCTACCTGGAGATTTTGGCCAAGAACCTCCGCTCCTCCATCAAGGATCTTAAGATGGGTCATAATTTCATCTTCCAACAAGACAACGACCCAAAGCACACAGCCAAGAAAACCAAGGCCTGGTTCAAGAGGGAAAAAATCAAGGTGATGGAGTGGCCTAGTCAGTCCCCTGACCTTAACCCAATTGAAAACTTGTGGAAGGAGCTCAAGATTAAAGTCCACATTAGACACCCAAAGAACCTAGATAACTTGGAGAAGATCTGCATGGAGGAGTGGGCCAAGATAACTCCAGAGACCTGTGCCGGCCTGATCAGGTCTTATAAAAGATGATTATTAGCTGTAATTGCAAACAAGGGTTATTCCACAAAATATTAAACCTAGGGGTTGAATAATAATTGACCCACACTTTTATGTTTAAAATTTATTAAAATTCAACTGAGTAACATAACTTTTTGGTTTGTAAGATTTATGCTTCTGTTAATAAATCCTACTCTCGTTTACAGTTTGAAAGCTCTAACGTATTTGCATCTTATGAAACCACCTAAATCTTGCAGGGGGTTGAAGACTACTTGTAGGCACTGTATACTGTGTTGCTGGACTGGTATGTACTGTGTAATGGATGTGTCTGACCGTACAGGGACATGATGTGATCATACCACATCACCATTGCTGAGATATTCTTATATATGTGTCCCTGCTATGTACTGTGTAATGGATGTTTCTGACCGTACAGGAACATGATCTGATCATACCACAGCTCCTGGGCCGGGCAGGAAGTAAAAGGTATACAGACATTACAGCACAAGATTGGAAATAATTATTTTAAGGTTAAACATGTTTTATAACAGGTACGGAAATGCTTTACCTTTACAAAAAGAATCAGCTATGACCCTGGGATGTAATGTCTGTATACTTTTTTTTTACTTCCTCCCCTACCCAGGATATGTGGTAAGATCAGACCATGTCCCTGTACGGACAGATATGGCTATTACACAGTACATATCAGAGACACATATATAAGATTATCTCAGCACAGGAGATGTGGTATGATCAGACCATGTTCCTATACGGTCAGACACGGTCATTACACAGTTCATAGCAGGGACACATATATAAGATTATTTCAGCCCAGGAGCTGTGATATGATCAGACCATGTTCCCATATCCGGCTTTACATATCTGTGACCTGTGCGATGGCACAGGGCGCCTGCTGGCAGACATGAAAGGGGGCTCCGAAGGGAGAAATCAACTTACTTTTAGCTCCTCCTTCACTGACTGGACAAGTTTCAGCAGGAGAGGGAAGCTCCAGAGGGAGGGAGCACATCCTCTGTTTTCTGTGTCCGGGAGGGGGTGCCCTAACCTGTCTCTGTGCTCTGTGACCTGTATTCCGTCTTCACCAGACAGGAGGGGGGAGGGGCGCTTGCAGGACCCAGGGCAAAGAAGCTGCTGACAAACACCCACTAGTCTCCAGGAGCTACAGGAGGATAAAAGGCTTCTATGTAGGCAAGTGTAATGTAGCGTGTGTGTGTGTCTGTGTAAGTGTGTCTCTGTGTGTTTGTGTGTCTCTCTTTGTGTCTGTGCATCTCTGTGTGTCTGTCTGTGTTTGTGTGTGTCTCTGTGTGTGTGTCTCTGTGTGTGTGTCAGTGTCTCTGTGTGTGTGTGTGTGTGTGTCTTTCTGTGTCTATGTGTATGTGTTTGTCTGTGTGGGTGTGTCTCTCTCTGTGTCTGAGTCTCTGTGTCTGTGTGTCTCTTAACCCACCCCAGGGCTGGAGAAGTACTCGGAACCTGGGCATTGATTACGGTTGCTGTCACTGGTGGCCGGTGCATGGGCCCGTGGCCCTGGTGGTCACTGAAAAGTGTTGAAAGTAACAGTAATAAAATAAAGTGTACGTGACGCCACCTACGGTACCTGGTAATGTTACCAGCACTGCCTTCAGACCTCCGGGGATGATAATACTGCAGCCAGATGGTGTTGTTCCCCGTAGGTGGAGCAGGATCCCCGGGGCAGGGATGGATGAATGGATTTTTCACTGGAAGGTGGCTCTGCAGGTGAAAGCTTGATGCAGACTCTGCTGTTGAGACAGGAATGCAGTTTACCAGCTTAATGGAAATGAGACACAGGAGACCTTATTGCTCTGCACGGGTATTTACTGGCAACTGATCAAGGCAGTTCTCATTGGTACACAGTCACACAATCACGGGTAGCTGGCCGGGTAGTCACCAAAGGTTGCAAAGTCTCCCTGAGGCCCCCAACGATGTTCCTTCTGGTACAATCTCTGTCCTTTTTTTTACTGCGCTCTTCTTACTATCCGTACGCTGCCCTGCACGGAACCCTCTTACTTCTAGGCCCATTGGGTATATGAAAGTACCCTTTTTCTCTCTAAGGGGCTCAACCCTGGTGGGGACGTGCGTGTCGGACTAGGTCAGGGCTGTATGGAAGGCCTTCGACCCACCGGTTTTGGCGGCTCAGAGCTGAACTTACCTGCACTGCGCTCGGAGCCGGTACTCCGTCTTGGACTGGGCTCCCTCCCGGACTGGCGGTCTACAGTCTGGCATGGGCTTGCACAAGCCAGGGATCCCCCTTCTGTTTAGGTTGCCTTCCTTTACAGGCACCCTCCACACACTTTTCGCAGGGTCCTCACTCCTCGACTTTTCCTCACGGTTCTCTACTACACTACACTCATGACTGACTGACTGACTGCCTGTCCTTCCCACTCTTTTCACTACTCCTCAAGCTCCTCCCACCAGGAATGGTTACCCTGGTAACTGGTTTAGCTAATTGTTCCCCTAGCTCTAAGTGTATGAATGCGGGGATGAGAGCCTCAGGTTAACATTCACATCCTCGGGTGTCCGGGATATCACACACATTAATCTGGGTGCATTACCCCGATAGTGGCGCACTGACCAGTGGGGCGCCGCACTCTCTCTCTCTGTGTGTGTGTGTGAGATCTCTGTAATGTGTTAAGAATACGATTTTTGTGTGTCCAGTATAGTGTGCTATCTATTTTACCTATTATCTCTTACCTATCTATTATCTATTTCTTCTATATATTATCGATCTATTTATTCTACCTATTATCTATCTTTAAATCTATTATCTATCCATCTATCTATATCCATCTATCATCTATATCTATCTATCTATCTATCTAACAAGAAAAAAACTGCACAGCACTCAAAGACAAATGTGAGCTGGTGCTAGCAAAGCTGCAGGGTTATATAATATGAAAAAGATCCTTGCAGCACACAGCTACTACCAATGATGTAGATAAGCTACTAGCTATATATCCGCGGACAAGGAGGATAGGGATATCAGCGTAGGACTCATCAGACCCTGAAGTCACTTTGTCACAGTTGATGAGCAAACAGACATTGGCCAATGTATGTACCAAGAACTTCAGAATTAAATAAAAAATTGGAGATTTTTGAGTTTTTTGAAAAAAACGTAAGTTTTTAAACTTTTTCCTCAAATATATATAGCTAGTAGCTTATGTACATCATTGGTAGTAGCTGTGTGCTGCAAGGATCTTTTTCATATTATCTATCTATCTATCTATCTATCTATCTATCTATCTATCTATCTATCTATCTATCTATCTATCTCTATCTATATCTATCTATATCTATCTATCTATCTATCTATCTATCTATCTATCATCTATCTAGCTATAGTCTATCTATTATCTATTCTCAAAATTCAGGGATGGTGTATGTACAGTCCGCGCTGCTTTGAAATAATCACTCCACCGTCTAGAATGAAAGACCCCCCTTTTTCTTTATTTCACCTACGCGTTTCGGTGCTATTCCCAGCATCTTCATCAGGGCATTACATTAGTCATACAAAATCATCTTATATATCAAAGAAACCGGATGTGTCATCAAATAAGACGTCACTGATGACCAAAACAGCATCATCAATGATGGGCGGTGCAACCCATCCTTAGAATTTTTGTCACATAGTCCATTCAGATTACCGGTTCATTTCCATGAATGTATGCCCTATAACAGGGTCTGAGAGCTAAAGAAATAATTAAAAACCTTCAAAAACCTTTTTATTTGTAAAATATAAAGTACCGTATATACTCGCGTATAAGCCGAGTTTTTCAGCCCAAAAATTGGGCTGAAAAGTTACCCCTCGGCATATACGCGAGTCACTGTATACTGTATAAAGTGTATACAGTATACAGTGCCCCCATCTATATACAGGCCCCCCCCGCCACAATCCTGTAAAGGAAGAGATTAGTATACTTATCCCTCCGCTGTCCCGCTGCCGCTGTCCCGCCGCCGCTCCTCCATCTTCATCCAGTGTCTTCCGTCTTCTTCCGGCTTCCTCCGATGGTCGCAGGCAATGACGTCATTGCCGGCGCACAGAGGAGGAAGCTGAAAGAAGACGGAAGACGCTGGATGAAGATGGAGGAGCGTGATGGCGGCGGCGGCGGGACAGCGGAGGGATAAATATACTAATCTCATCCTTTACAGGATTGCGGTGGGGGGGCCTGTATATAGATGGGGGGGCTGCATATACCTCTGGGGCTGCATATACCTCCTGGGGCTGCATATACCTCCTGGGGCTGCATATGGGGCTGTATATACCTCTGGGGCTGCATATGGGGCTGCATAAACCTCCTAGGGCTGCATATGGGGCTGTATATACCTCTGGGGCTGCATATACCTCCTGGGGCTGCATATGGGGCTGTATATACCTCTGGGGCTGCATATACCTCTGGGGCTGCATATACCTCCTGGGGCTGCATATAGGGCTGTATATACATCTGGGGCTGCATATGGGGCTACATATACCTCCTGGGGCTGCATATGGGGCTGTATATACCTCTGGGGCTGCTTATGGGACTGCATATACCTCCTGGGGCTGCATATGGGGCTGTATATACCTCTGGGGCTGCATATGGGGCTGCATATGGGGCTGTATATACCTCTGGGGCTGCATATGGGGCTGTATATACCTCTGGGGCTGCATATGGGGCTGCATATGGGGATGTATATACCTCTGGGGCTGCATATGGGGCTGCATATGGGACTGCATATACCTCCTGGGGCTGCATATGGGGCTGTATATACCTCTGGGGCTGCATATGGGGCTGCATATGGGGCTGTATATACCTCTGGGGCTGCATATGGGGCTGCATATACCTCTGGGGCTGTATATACCTCTGGGGCTGCATATGGGGCTGCATATACCTCTGGGGCTGTATATACCTCTGGGGCTGCTTATGGGGCTGCATATACCTCCTGGGGCTGCATATGGGGCTGTATATACCTCTGGGGCTGCATATGGGGCTGCATATACCTCTTGGGGCTGCATATGGGGCTGTATATACCTCTGGGGCTGCATATGGGGCTGCATATACCTCTGGGGCTGTATATACCTCTGGGGCTGCATATGGGGCTGCATATACCTCTGGGGCTGCATATACCTCTGGGGCTGAATATACCTCTGGGGCTGCATATACCTCTGGGGCTGCATATGGGGCTGCATATACCTCTGGGGCTGTATATACCTCTGGGGCTGTATATACCTCTGGGGCTGCTGTATACTACCACTGGGGCTGCTGCTGTATATACCACTGGGGCTGCTGCTGCATACTACCACTGGGGAGGCTGCTGTATACCTCACTGCTGGGGGTTGTATACCTGTGCTGGAGTCCACTCTTGGCTTATACTCAAGTCAATAAGTTTTCCCAGTTTTTGGGGGCAAAAGTAGGGGGGTCGGCTTATACACGGGTCGGCTTATACACGAGTATATACGGTAATAAAAAAAAATGTATATATATGTGTATACTAAAATCTTACTCTGATTAGAACTCAGTAAAGGAGTGTGTACCATCACTGTGTACTCAAGAAATAGTGTGGTCTTGTCTGATGCTCCACCTCATCAGTCCAGACTGGAAGAATATCTGTAAATATCTCATCAGTTAGTATTACACTTTTCCAAAACAAGATGTCAAATGGGCAAGATTAAAAGAAAAATTATACCATAAGAGTGGAAAAATGACGTGAATGTGAAACAAAGGAAAAAAATATATAGTTTTATATTTTTTAAAAAACATTTTATGTGCTTCTGTTACAATTATTTTTGTGTGTCTCTGAAGTGCTATCAAATGAATGAGTGATCGGATGGACCATGTGAATCTTACATACCTATGGTGAATCAACCAAAAAAATTGGTAGTTTAAGGCTCACAACTATCACCTTTCATATTAATTTAAAACAATATTTCTATGTGATAAAGATAAATATATAAGAAGATAATATAAGAATATAAATACAAAAATATTTTATTATATATGTATTTATATTCTTATATTATCTTTATCTTTATCACATAGAAATATTGTTTTAAATTAATATGAAAGGTGATAGTTGTGAGCCTTGAACTACCGATTTTTTTGGTTGATTCACCATAGGTATGTAAGGCGGCCGTCAGACGCTTCAATATCTTGAACGATATTGTAAGCGATCACGTGCACGCGCGATCGCTTACAATATCGTTCACATCGCTGGTGAGATGTCACACAGACAGACTCACCAGCGATGTTGGCCAGCGAGATCGCTGGTAACTATGGTACACATCGGGTTACTAGGCGCCGCGCGGCGCTTTGTAACCCGACGTTTACCATAGATACCATCTCCCAGCATAGGCTCTGCGGCTGGGAGATCGTTCATCGTGGTGTCACACACCACGATGAAGCAGATTGTTCAAGCGTTTATCGCTTGATTTGAGCTCCTGCTCTCATATCTGCGATGTCACGATCAAGCGATTTTACATTCTAAAATCGCTTGATTACACGTAGCGATGCACAAACGATATCGCTTAAGCGATCAAAAAGCAGATCACTTAAATGATATCGTTCAAGATATTGAAGCGTCTGACGGCCGCCTAAGATTCACATGGTCCATGCGATCACTCATTCATTTGATAGCACTTCAGAGACACACAAAAATAATTGTAACAGAAGCACATTAAATGTTTTTTAAAAAATATAAAACTATATATTTTTTTCCTTTGTTTCACATTCACATCATTTTTCCACTCTTATGGTATAATTTTTCTTTTAATCTTGCCCATTTGACATCTTGTTTTGGAAAAGTGTAATACTAAGTGATGAGATATTTACAGATATTCTTCCAGTCTGGACTGATGAGGTGGAGCATCAGACAAGACCACACTATTTCTTGAGTACACAGTGATGGTACACACTCCTTTACTGAGTTCTAATCAGAGTAAGATTTTTGTATACACATATATATAATTTTGTTTTTTTTTTATTACTTTATATTTTACAAATAAAAAGGTTTTTGAAGGTTTTAAATTATTTCTTTAGCTCTCAGACCCTGTTATAGGGCATACATTCATGGAAATGAACCGGTAATCTGAATGGACTATGTGACAAAAATTCTAAGGATGGGTTGCACCGCCCATCATTGATGATGCTGTTTTGGTCATCTGTGACGTCTTATTTGATGACACATCCGGTTTCTTTGATATATAAGATGATTTTGTATGACTAATGTAATGCCCTGATGACGGTGCTGGGAATAGCACCGAAACACATAGGGGAAATAAAGAAAAAGGGGGGTCTTTCATTTTAGACTGGGAGTGATTATTTCAAAGCAGCGCGGACTGTACATACACCATCCCTGGATTTTGATACTGTTACACGTGTTACGTGGAGGTGGAGGTCCTGCAGCAGCTTTCTATACAACTTGCGATTCAAAGTAGTTGTGGGTGCACACAACTAGAAAAGGTGAGTGCACCATCATTGTGACCTGTGTATAAGATTTGTGCCATATTGATAGGGCACTATTGCGCCTCGTGTTGTCTCCTTTATCTCCATTATATTATCTATTCTAACCATTATCTAACAATCTATTATCTATCTAATTTAAAGGGAACCTGACAGTTTGTTCTACCTCCCTCTGCTACCACTACCTGTCCCTACACTTTCGTAGCTGATCCGTAACCGTCCCTGTCTCACCTAAAACTGTACTATAAAGTTTAAGAAAATGACTTATATACTTACATGTAGTCTGCATCCGTAGACCGGACTGGGCGGGCTCCAGGCTCCATTATCCCCTTCTCACTTGCTCTCCGTATGCTCTGCTGGGCATCATCATTCTTTCTTCTGTTTCCCCTCTATGCGAAATTCCCAACTCTTCTACTGTGAAGCACCGAACGGAACATCATATCCGACCCGGTGCATTTTGAGGGCTTATGACGTCACCGGCTCGACTTCAATATGCACACTGTGCATGCGCCGGAGCCGAGCCATACTCTATGTCAGTGTTTCCCAACTCCAGTCCTCAAGGCACACCAGCAGGTCATGTTTTCAGGATTTCCTTAGGATTGCACAGGTGTTAGTTTAATCACTTGCACAGGGGATAATTCCATCATCTGTCTAATGATAAGGAAATCCTGAAAACATGACCTGTTGGTGTGCCTTGAGGACTGGAGTTGGGAAACACTGCTCTATGTGATCAGCCCCACAATGCACCGGGCCAGATATGACGTTCCGACTGGCGCTTCACAGTAGAAGCGGAGGTGGGAATTTCAAATAGAGGAGGAACAGAAGAACGAATGATGATGGCCAGCAGGGCGTGTTTAAAGCAAGCATAGATGGGAGAATGGAGCCCCGGAGCCCGCCCAGTCCAGTCTACAGATGCAGACTACATGTAAGTATATGTTATTTTCTTAAACTTTATAGTGCAGTTTTAGGTGAGACAGGGATGGTTAGGAATCAGCCACGAAGGTGCAGGGACAAGTAGTAGTAACAGAGGGAGGTAGAACGAGCTGTCAGGTTCCTTTAAAAAAAAAGGAACTGCACAATCTTTCATAGGGGAACTCCAGTGAGAGAAAACTTTTTAGTACAGTTCCTGCCCTCCTATATGATGATCCAGAGCCGTACACTGCAGTTCAAGGATCTATAGATCTCTTATAAATCGATAAAATCATGCCTGCTCCTCTGCTCTGGCCCCCACCTCATGGACCTAAATCTCTCTATGTCAGCTCCATGCTGTTGGGGAGAAGAGGAGGTGTGTTGGGGCGTGGATGCTGGAAGCTTCAGGATCAGCCTACATTCACACATCCTCACATTTCTGTATACGAGGGGTCATGGCTGTGACTCACCGTAGCCGGGTTCTGCACGTCGCAGGCGTTGACTCTCCTTGTCACGGAACCGCACCTGCGGCTGTGGGGCCCGGTGGTCCAGATCAATAGGGGGGATGGCTGAACAGTAAGGGAATTAATTGTCTTCGTGACGCCACCTGCGGGTGTTCCGGTGATTTCACCGGCGCTGCTAGGCCTCCGGGGGATGTTATGCAGCAAGATGGGATGCTCCCCACAGGACGAGCGGGAGTCCCCGGAGCCAGGAGCTGCGCAAGATGTTGTGAGGCAGCTGCAGTAATACTGTTGTTAGGCTCAGGAATCAGACGCAGACACACCAAAGTCTTTTAGGTACCTTTACTGGTGGAAAGCAGGTACACTCGGACCGGGATAGTGAGGTTGACACTCCTGGAGGTTCACAGCAAGCAGTGTTGTAGGCTTCCTTTCTCTGTCTTTTCTAGTTGAGGTCGGGTGGATGTGGAATCCAGCCGGACCGGGCAGTATGTTCAATAGAACGTATTTCACCTAGGTAGCTGCACTGAGGGCACGGTTAAAGGGGTGATGATAATTCTATCTTCTTCCCTGGGCTCTGATCGGTAGGTGCGGCAGGTGAACAGGGGGCTAGACTCCCTGTGAAGTATGCTGGTTCTCCGTGGTGGCTGAGTAGCTCTCACAGCTCGGTTCCAGTAACCGGATGATGAGGGAGAGAGTTAATGTCACTCTATTGTCCCTGAGAGGTGCTCTCCTTTCCTATTACCCTAATTACAAGGGTTTCCTCACTGGCAGGTGTGCTGGTTCGGGCCTAGTATGGCTCCAGAACTGGTAATTGCACATGTCCTGCAACTCTTGTAGCGTCTGCACACACTCTGGTGTTTCTCCCTCCAAGACCCTATTTATAGGGGGAACTGGCTCAAAGTGACCAGTGGAGCTCCCCCTAGAGGCTTGGGGTGAAACCAGGTGTTCTAAGGTGTTGTTAGGTGTTTTGTGAGTGATGCTTTGCTGTTACTTGCTCCATTCATGTCCTAAGGAGTTCTGTGGTGCCCAACAAGGTGCCAGGGTGCCACAGCTGCCGGCCCCATTCTCACACATACAATCCAGCCCCTGATATACCATCCTATGTGACAGGGGGATTCAGGCTTCAAATAGCAATCATGTCACCAAGCAAATACAAATACATGCTGTGATCCTCTGCTGTATGATGATGCATAATGTGTACTGTTATTGTGAGGATACAAGCAGAGGCAAATCATTACATTGATCGATTCAGCTCTGAATAGTCTCCTTTTTCGCTTAGGAACATGGTATCTTCTTATTTGTCTAACTTTCAATGGATCATCATCATCACTCCTCACTGGAATGTAGGCTGATCCTGCAGCCAGCTCCCAGCATCAACGCCCCTGACACATCTCCTCTTCTCATCAGCAGCATGAAGCTGACATGCAGAGAGATTTAGGTTCCATAAGGTGGGGGCCAGAGCAGAGGAGCAGGTATGATTTTATTGATTTATAAGAGATCTATATGTGGCGCCCCTATGGGAAGGCGCCACAGGGAGGTACTGCACCCCAAACAGAAGGTGTAGTACCTCCGTAGTCATGGATATGGGGTTCTTCTTACAGAGTCTGTCATAAGCATCCATACACTAGGCCACCTTAGGATAGGGGACTGTATAATCAGTAGGTCCCAGGGAGTGGAGCCTAGAGTAGAGTGGGAGACTTGAGTGACAGTGAGTGACAGTTAGAGTCAGTCAGCGTGTGAGTGAGCAGGAGGACGGACGTCAAGAGACTGCGTCTTTGACAGGAGGGCACCTCTTTGGAGAGAAGTGACCCAGACACCGGAGGGGACAAACCAGGACCGGTTGGAGCCGGCTGGGGAGTCCAGGGTCAACACCGGCATACTGGAGACGAGGCAGTCAGTTGGTCTATCCCTGACTGCAAAGCTGTGGGACTGATATAAGGGAGCCATAGTGCCACGGACTGAATCCACACCTCAGTTGAAAATTGGGTCCAGGACACTTTAGGGAAAGGACTGAATTTCGGTGGCAGGAGAATTACTCGTCTGTCGCTCCCGTCCATACCGGTAAGGAACCGACTGTACCTAACAGTAGCAGACCAGGGGAATGGCGAAAGGGCTGTTCAGGGTGGTTAAAGAGGGTAAAGAGGAACCCAGACCCAGAAAGCTATTGCAAAGATACCACCAACAGACTCTGCAGAGATTCCTCAAAATATGTGGCTACAACCCAGTAAAACCGGACTGTACCGTGTACCTGTTTTCATCTGGTGACAGTAAAGAACTTCTTGAGCTGATCTGGTGTCTGTTCTCATTTTCTCCGCTGCCCGGAGGGCTCCTACAGCATCAGAGAGGTGAGGACTACGACTCCCCTCATCCACCCCTGCTGCCCTGAGATAAAGCTCCACCTGTGGGGAGCTGTACTACTCTGAGCTGCACCTACATCAACTCAGCGGCCGGCTGCAGCGCTGGTATCCACGTTACCAGATACCACAGGTGGCATCACGTTACCATTTCCCCATCCATCATCATCATCCCCCACCATCCCCGCCATTGAGGGTCCAGGGCACAGAACCGGGAACCGACCAGCCGTGATCCCCCATCAAAGTAATCATCAGTCCCAGTATCCGAGTACTTCTACCCTGTCGACCGACTCATATAGATCCTAGAACTGCAGTGCTCGGCGCTGCTTCATCATGTAGCAGGGCAGGAACTGTACTAAAAAGTTTTCTCTCCCTGGAGTTCCCCTTTAAGAAGAAAAGGGTGCAAAGACCTAAAAGAGTTATGCTATGCCCAAAGCAATTTAATATACAGGATTGGCTAATTATATGTGGCACCCTGCTAAGCAGGCGTCACAGAGGAGTATTGCACCCATAAAAGAGGTGTAGTGCTCCAGCTGCACGTGGACCCTAGAGGGGTAGGTGGAACCCATCTCAACCCTCCCACATTACGTTACACGGTGGGAGGTTACCCGGGAGGGAATAAAACCACCTCTAGGGGGAACAAGGAAGTCTTTTGCCAGGTCTTTGCCTCTAAGGTGGAGGAGCAGAGAGTTTGGACTCCAGGTCTCTCGGCTGAGGGACCAGGAGGAAGCAAGGGAGATTTCCAGGAGAGCAGCCGGTTTGGGAAAAGGGGCCGTCGGCAGGGTCTCCCAGACAGCTTACCGGGTACCGGAACCCGCACCTGTGGGATACTTTAGGACCACAGAGAATCCGGTGCCCCGTGGAGTCTACAATTCTCCCGGGCACAAGAGCAGACCAAAAGAGGGTACCAGGCACCGCCAGAGGAACGACCGGCCAGCCAGTAGAGGGTTACCCGACGGCAACGAAGGTGAGAGAGGAATGGAGGTAGGGCTGATTTCAAGTCACCAGGCTTCATAACGCAACTGGAAAGCAAGAAAGAACAGATGGGGTTAGAGCACGAAGGCACACCAAGAGTTCCACCATACAACCAGGCATCCACGTGCAGCTACCTGTTAAGCTACCTGTCCTCATAACATCAGGAGTGCTGAACTGTAACTTTGTATGCTACCAATGCAAGTCAACAATAAAGTACCCGGAGAAAAAAGTGAATTTGTCTCTGCCTGCGTTTTCCTTTGAATGTACTTGTTCCCTATCCAGGAACACTGCTTCGGAGGTCCAGTCCTACCTGTCGAGGACTTTGCTAACTTGTCGCACTACCATCTACCTCCGGCGGACTGTGGCGGCGCTGGTGACACCTTACCAGAAACTACAGGTGGCGTCACGACAAACTGTATATAAATCCCCTATAAATATAACCCCTTTTTGAAGATATACCCAGGACATAGGATCAGGCGTGGCCACCACTCCTCGTGACAACAGGAGCGTTAACCCGTTGCAGCCTGATACCCGAGTACCCCAAAGTCTGGGCTCGACATATATGGATGCAGCTAAATAAAATGGGAATGGTTGGTGATATCAACTTTCTGTTTGTGGCACATTAGTATATCGGAGGGGGAAAACTTCTCCAGGTGGATGGTGACCATGGCGGTTATTTTGAAGTTGATCATTTTGGATCTAAATTTATTTTTTCAATGGGAAGAGGGTCATGTGACACATCAAACGTATTGAGATTTTCATAAGAAAAACAATGGTGTGCTTGGTTTTAACGTAACTTTATTCTTTCATGAGTTATTTACAAGTTTATGACCACTTATAACATGTGTTCAAAGTGTTGCCCATTGTGTTGGATCGTCAATGCATCCCTCCTCTCCCACTCTTGACACACTGCAGAAGAAATGCTAGCACAGGCTTCCAGTATCCATTGTTTCAGACGCTGCATATCTCGTATCTTCACAGCATAGACAATTGCCTTCAGATGAATGATGAGGCAATCCTTTTTGTGAATGGTGAAGTTAACAAACAAAACCACCGCTATTGGTCTGAGATTGACCCACAGTGGATAGATCCCTCCAAGACTGTTGGAACATAAATATTGATGGTATGGTGTGGTACATCGGGTACAAAGATAATGGGGCCATTCTTCATTAATGGAAACCTCAATGCCACTGGATATCTGAAATTGCTACATGATTCAGATATCCAGTTTTATTTAGGTGCATCCATGTAAATGGCCCACCCTGTAGAAAGCAAAAAAATCAAGACATGAAAAAAGCACAGTGGACTTTACTAGCCCATGTGGTGACGTTTCGGATGGTATACAGCCTTTGTTGTGCATTGTTATACAGCAAGTAGGACATATACAGGGGTTGGACAAAATAATGGAAACACCTAACATTTTGGCATCATAATGTTATAAACATGCAAACCGTGACATATGTTAATGTTTTGTAGTTGATTATTTGTGTTACGTGATATGTGTATGTAAATTAACTGTTTATTTTGCCGAATTGTAAGAACATTGATGAGAACCTGATACCAATGGTAGACCTTTCGGATTTTCAAAAAGGTCAAATTGTTGGTGCTCGTATGGCAGGCGCTAGTGTAACAGAAAGTGCCCGAATGCTTGGCGTGTCAAGAGGTACTGTCTCCAAAGTAATGACTGCGTTTGAAAGAGAAGGAAAAACGTCCGCAGCAAAGCACAGGTCCAGCCGAAAGTCGAAGTTGACTGAGAGAGACCGTCGGACTCTAAAGCGAATTGTGAGAGAGGATCGCAAGACCACGGATCCGAAAATCACTGCTGAGCTCAATGAACACCTACAGAACCCAGTTTCCACCAAAACTGTTCGTCGGGAGCTGCAGAAATCTGGATTCCACGGAAAAGCTGCAATTAGAAAACCGCTTGTCTCAATGACAAATGTTTCCAAGCATTTAGAGTGGTGTAGAAACCTCCAGAATTGGTTCCCTCGAGCAGTGGAAACATGTGATATTCTCAGACGAATCATCGTTTACCCTATTTTCCGACCTCTGGCCGAGTGTACATTTGGAGACAGCTGAAAGAAGCATTCCATCTAGACAGCCTTCTTCCAACCGTAAAACATGGCGGAGGTTCTGTGATGATCTGGGGTGCTATTTCGTGGAGATCCGATTCAGAGCTGCAGGACGCTCAAACCAAGATCGGGTGATACAGGAGAGCTGAGTACTTATTTAATCAATGAGTATGGTGCCCTAAGGACTATAGGGTGCATTATAATAATTGGAAGACTATGAGGGTGCACTTTTATACATAGATGACTATGGGGATGCATTGTACTATGTGGAGGACTATGGAGTGCATTATAATAATTGGAAACATATAGGGATGCAATATACATGGAGGACTGTGCAGGGTAAATTTTATTATAAGGAGGAATAAGGAGGTGCATTATATTATAATGAGGGCTATCGGGGTCCATTATAATATGTGAAGGGCCATGAGGAACCCTTTATACTTTATGGAGGACTATTTTATTGAGAGCTATACTTTATGGAGGAGCAATTATACAGTGTGAAGGATTGTGTGGGGTCCATCAAACTGTACAAAGGGCTGTGTGGGGCCATTATACTATGTGGAGTAATAGTAGGGGCCATTATACTGTGCAGAGGGCTGTGTGGGGGTCATTATACTGTGCAGAAGACTGCGGGGTTCTTCATGTTGTGTGGCGGCCATTATCCTTTGTGGAGGGATAGTAGGGTCCATTATACTGTATATAGGCTCATTCATTATACTGTGCAGAGGGCTGTGTGGGGGCAATCATGCTGTGCAGAGGGCTGTGTGGGGGCCATCGTACTGTGCAGAGGGCTGTGTGGGGTCCATCACACTGTATGGAGGGCTGTGTTGGAGCCATCATACTGTGCAGAGGGCTGGGTGGGGGGCCATCATACTGTGCAAAGGGCTGTGTAGGGACCATCATATTGTGCAGAAGGCTGTGTGGGGGCCATCTAATTGTGCAGAGGGCTGTGTGGGAGCCATCATACAGTGTAGAGGTCTGTGTGGGGTCCATCATACTGTACAAAGGGCTGTGTAGGGACCATCATATTGTGCAGAAGGCTGTGTGGGGGCCATCTAATTGTGCAGAGGGCTGTGTGGGAGCCATCATACAGTGTAGAGGTCTGTGTGGGGTCCATCATACTGTACAAAGGGCTGTGTAGGGACCATCGTATTGTGCAGAAGGCTGTGTGGGGGCCATCATATTGTGCAGAAGGCTGTGTGGGAGCCCTCATAGTGTGCAGAGGGCTGTATGAGGGCCATCATACTGTGTGGAGGGCTGTGTGGGAGCCATCATACTGTGCAGAGGGCTGGGTGGGGGCCATCATAATGTGCAGAGGGCTGTGTGAGGGGCCATCATACTGTGCAGAGGGCTGTGTGGGGCCATCATACTATGCAGAGGGCTGTGTGGGGGGCCATCATACTGTGCAGAGGGCTTTGTGGGGGCCATCATACTGTGCAGAGGGCTGTGTGGGGCCATCATACTGTGCAGAAGGCTGTGGGGGCCATCATACTGTGGAGAGGGCTGTGTGGGGGTCATCTTACTGTGCAGAGGACTGTGTGGGGGCCATCATACTGTGCAGAAGACAGTGTGGAGGGCCATCATACTGTTTGAATGGCTGTGTGAGGGCCATTATACTGTGCGGAAGGCTATGTTAATGTAGGCTGTGTCAATGTAACCATATTCAGGGCTGTGGAGTCAGTAAGCTAAACATCCGACTCCACAATTTCCCTAAACCTGACCCTGACTCTGACTGAGACTCCACCAAAAGGGACACCGACTCCACGACTCCGACTCCACAGCCCTGCATATAATGTTCTTTAAATATTGATCACTGTGTATTGATTATCGCTTATGAAAGTGATTGGATTTGTTCATATATATGTCTCACTTGCTGTATCACAGTGCACAACAAAGGGCATCACATCATGGGCTAGTAAAGTCCACTGTGCTTTTTTCATTTCTTGATTTTTTTTTTGCTTTCTATATTGAACTGCTTTGGACATAGCTCTTTTAGGGCTTTGCACCCTTTTCTCCTTAAAAGATTGTGCTGTTCCGTTTTCCTTCTATATGCTTTGCAGCTGTGGGCATCTCACAGGCCCCTGGCTGTACAGTAAGTAAAGGGCATGTGTAGAGTGTAATATATATAGGATATTTGTTTATAAAAATACCCACGCTCCAACTAACAGGACTCCTAAGGATGGCACTGCTGCAAGTAAAAATGGGACCCTGTGTGGTGGTCTCCAAGAAGAGAAGCAAATTATTTAAAACAGTAATTTTACGGCGCTGAATACCTGAGTCCTAAAGTATCCACATAAAAAATTAACAATGGTAGCTTGGTGTTGATGAAAGAATCCCCAGAGATGAATGATTAGACAACACCAGAAGGACCAGGAATATATTATGCCAAAAAATATACGAAAAACTATAGATGGAGTTATTACCTGGTGTTGACAGATTTGATATGCTGGCAGGTCTGGGTAAAGATTCTAATGAGTGGTTTTCCCTAATAGTTGCAACCGAGAGAATAATAAGAGAAAGGGAATTATTTAACCACTGTGTGAGCAATAAAGTGGTTAAATAATTCCCTTTCTCTTATTATTCTCTCGATTGCAACTATTAGGGAAAACCACTAGTGATGAGCGAGTACGCTTGTGACTACTCGGTACTCGCACGAGTATCACTGTACTCGGGCTACTCGGCGAGTACCGAGTAATCTCGCGAACCTCGTGCTGTGCTCGTGGTCCTCATCCCTGCATGTTGCCGCTCTTTAGAGAGCCAGCCCACATGCAAGGATTGGCTGGCAGACCACTGCAATGCCACAGCCCTGTTAGTTGTGGAATTGCAGTGATTGGCCGGCTGCACAGCGTGACCAAGTCTTTATAAGACCCGGCTGTGCTGTGCTCTGCACACAGCGATCCAGACAGTCAGTGCAGTGCTACAAGGAGAACTTTATGTCTCTTATTCCTGAGGCGGAGAGGTCAGCCAAAATGCAGCAGTTCCAGAAGGCCATAGTCGCGGAAGTAGGCAAAGCATTCCCCTCACAAAACGCTTGCGGCATAGCTCAGGAATCGGTGGACAACCAAGGCGTACGGCCGAGAGGGGCACAAGTCCAATCCGCCAGAGGTAGGGGAACAGTCTTTAAGATGTGGGACAGTTTTCTCAGCCCCTTACGTACCACAGCCCCTGAGGTGCGGGGTAGTGCCACAAGAAATGGTAAGTTTGCCCAGATGCTGAAGGAGTACCTTGCAGATCGAACAACTGTACTCCGACATTCCTCTGTGCCTTACAATTATTGGGTATCCAAGCTGGACACGTGGCATGAATTGGCTCTCTACGCCTTGGAAGTCCTGGCCTGCCCTGCCGCTAGCGTTTTGTCAGAGCGTGTTTTTAGTGCAGCAGGTGGAATCATTAGTGATAAACGCACCCGCCTGTCTAATGAAAATGCTGACAGACTGACTCTGATCAAGATGAACAAGGGTTGGATTGGGCCAGACTTCACCACACCACCAGCAAATGAGAGCGGAATTTAAATTTTGTAATGGGAATTTGCCATGTACCTCCACTCACCCATGGGTACACACTTCTGGACTTTGGCTAATCGCTGGACTGCTCCTCCTTCTCCTCATGCGCCACCATGATGACCGTTACAAAAGTTAGGCCGTTGTTTCATGTATACCCCCAGTGGTAAATTTTTTCGCCCATTCTTTCAGAATGGGCATTACGACGACAGGAGACCCACTCCTTTGCAATGGGAACAATGTTTTGAGGCCCTCATGCACGTCTCTATCCAGGGACAATATGGAGCCTCCCAATTTTTGGCTGCCCTGACAAAGGGCTATACTACAATACACCCACTTCCTTACAATGGGCACTTGAGGTTTACAGGCCCTCATGCACGTCTCTATCCAGGGACAATGTGGAGCCTCCCAATTTTTGGCTGCCCTGGCAAAGGGCTATACTACAATACACCAACTTTCTTACAATGGGCACTTCAGGTTTACAGGCCCTCATGCACGTCTCTATACAGGGACAATGTGGAGCCTCCCAATTTTTGGCTGCCCTGGCAAAGGGCTATACTACAATACACCAACTTCCTTACAATGGGCACTTCAGGTTTACAGGCCCTCATGCACGTCTCTATCCAGGGGCATTGGTGAACCTCCCAATTTTGGACTGCCCTGGCAAAGGCAAATACTACAATAGACCCACTTCCTCAAAATAGGCACATTATGTCAAGAGGCCTTCATGTACGTCTCTTCTCAGGGACATCGGAGTGCCACACAATATTTTAGCGTAAAATCTTTCATTCAATCACAAAAAGTAACATACACCAGCCCTATCTCACTATTGGGTATGTGCCCTTAACATTTCCACCATGAAAATTCTTTTTGGTGTCATTTTGGAAGGTTTTCTGGTGAGTCCGTAAAAATGGCGTAAAACTCGAACAACATTGTTCACAGCTGTGACTTTTGAGTGAGAAATGCTTACAGGGGTCTTCCCCATGCTGTTGCCATGTCATTTGAGCATTCTTCTGAGACTTTTGTGACATTTTTAGGGTTTCTACATGCTACTGGGGGTCATTTCATAAAAATACTCGGGTCTCCCATAGGATAACATTGGGCTCGGTGCTTGGGCCGAGTACACGAGTATCTTGGGATGCTCGGCCAGAGCATCGAGCACCCGAGCATTTTGGTACTCGCTCATCACTAAAAACCACTCATAAGAATCTTTATGCTGCCAGCATATCAAATGTGTCGAAACGAGGTAATAACTTCATCGATAGTTTTTCATATTTTTTTGGCATAATATATTCCTGGTCCTTCTGGTATTATTTAATCATTCCTCTCTGGGGATTTTTTCATTAACACCAAGCTACCAATGTTCATTTTTAACGTGGATACTTTAGGACTCAGGTGTTCAGCGCAGTAAAATTACTGTAATATATACAGTCAGTGGCATAACTAGACTCTGATGGGCCCTGGTGCGAAATTTAGACCTGAGCCCCTCATCCACCACTCATACTCCATACACACATTGGTCAGATGTATGGGCTCTGTGTATATATGTCCCTTATCCTGGTATATATGGTCTTCCTCCTTCCACCACCATAGTCCTCCAATTATTATAATATATCCCCATATTCCTGCATATATTACAATGTACTCTCATAGTCATTTATGTATTATAATGCATCCCATAGTCCCCCATAGTCATTCAATTATTATAATGCACCCCTATTATCCTCTATATAGTAATGCTGGGAGCCCTCCATACAGCATAATGCAGCCTCATATTTCTCCATATAGTATAATGCAGCCTCACATCCCTCCATATAGTATAATGCAGCCTTACAGTTCTCCATATAGTATAATGCAACCCCCCATAGACCTCCATATATTATAATGCAGCTCATAGTCCTCTATATAGTATAATGCACTCCCGTAGTCCCCCATACAGTATAATGCAGCCTCATAGTTCTCCATATAGCATAATACACCCCCCATAGCCCCCATATAGTATATTACAGCTTCACAGCTATCCTTATAGTACAATGCACCCCCTATAGTCCTCCATATAGTATAATGCAGCTTCATATCCCTCTATATAGTATAATGCAGCTCCATATCCCTCTACATACTATAATGCATCCCCACAGTCCTCCATATAGTAGCATGCACCACCATAGTCTTCCGTATAGCATAATGCACCCCCATAGTCCTCCAAATAGCATAATGCACCCCCATAGTCCTCCTTAAAGTATTATGCACCCCCATAGCCCTCTATATAGCATAATACACCCCCATAGTCCTCCATATAGTATAATATTGCCTCACAGCCCTCCATATAGCATAATGCAGCCTCACAGCCTTCCATATAGCATAGTGCAGCCTCACAACTTGCCATACAGTATAATGCACCCCCTCCTACCCAATAATTCTCTGGTCAGCATGTACTCATTAAAAAATAAATCTGTACTTACCTCTCCTGGTTTCCCAATAGCTCCGTTCCTCATTCTCCTTGCCCAAAACTGAGACACAGGATGGGGCGGTGACTGCCTGCGTTCCACTCTGGAACGCATAAAGCAGGAAGAGAGACAACATAAGCCTGCTAAATGCGTTTTCACAGTGGAATGCAGGCAGTCATCGCCGTGGTAAGAGGAAGTGAGGGGCGGTGTGAGGGAGGGGGCAGCAGCAGTAGGAGGCTCCTTGATGCACGGGCCGCGCAGTGAAGCGGGCGCTGGGATTTGGGTTGCAGGGGGTGACGCGTGGCGCTGGCCCCTGTAGCTCTGGGCCCCGTTGCAGTTGCGACCCTGTGACATTGATCGTTACACCCCTGTATACAGTATATATATTTATTTTACACCGTACATATACCCTGCACTTGACATGTGTAGGTATAATATGTATGTGTGTATTGTATTTGTGTAATTTACATGTTTGTGTAGACATTGACCTGCCAAATCCTAAAATTGTGTAATACAGTTAGGGCCAGAAATATTTGGACAATGACACAAGTTTTGTTATTTTAGCTGTTTACAAAAACATGTTCAGAAATACAATTATATATATAATATGGGCTGAAAGTGCACAATCCCAGCTGCAATATGAGAGTTTCCACATCCAAATCGGAGAAAGGGTTTAGGAATCATAGCTCTGTAATGCATAGCCTCCTCTTTTTCAAGGGACCAAAACTAATTGGACAATAGACTCTAAGGGCTGCAATTAACTCTGAAGGCGTCTCCCTCGTTAACCTGTAATCAATGAAGTAGTTAAAAGGTCAGGGGTGGATTCCAGGTGTGTGGTTTTGCATTTGGAAGCTGTTGCTGTGACCAGACAACATGCGGTCAAAGGAACTCTCAATTGAGGTGAAGCAGAAAAACCTGAGGCTGAAAAAAAAGAAAAAATCCATCAGAGAGATAGCAGACATGCTTGGAGTAGCAAAATCAACAGTTGGGTACATTCTGAGAAAAAAGGAATTGACTGGTGAGCTTGGGAACTCTAAAAGGCCTGGGCGTCCACGGATGACAACAGTGGTGGATGATCGCCGCATACTTTATTTGGTGAAGAAGAACCCGTTCACAACATCAACTGAAGTCCAGAACACTCTCAGTGAAGTAGGTGTATCTGTCTCTAAGTCAACAGTAAAGAGAAGACTCCATGACAGTAAATACAACGGGTTCACATATAGATGCAAACCATTCATCAATTCCAAAAATAGACAGGCCAGAGTTAAATTTGCTGAAAAACACCTCAAGAAGCCAGCTCAGTTCTGGAAAAGTATTCTATAGACAGATGAGACAAAGATCAACCTGTACCAGAATGATGGGAAGAAAAAAGTTTGGAGAAGAAAGGGAACGGCACATGATCCAAGGCACACCACATCCTCTGTAAAACATGGTGGAGGCAACGTGATGGCATGGGCATGCATGGCTTTCAATGGCACTGGGTCACTTGTGTTTATTGATGACATAACAGCAGACAAGAGTAGCCGGATGGATGAATTCTGAAGTGTACCGGGATATACTTTCAGCCCAGATTCAGCCAAATGCTGCAAAGTTGATTGGACGGCGCTTCATAGTACAGATGGACAATGACCCCAAGCATACAGCCAAAGCTAAGAAGGCGTTCATGAGTGCAAAAAAGTGGAACATTCTGCAATGGCCAAGTCAATCACCAGATCTTAACCCAATTGAGCATGCATTTCACTTTCTCAAATCCAGACTTAAGACGGAAAGACCCACAAACAAGCAAGACCTGAAGGCTGCGGCTGTAAAGGCCTGGCAAAGCATTAAGAAGGATGAAACCCAGCGTTTGGTGATGTCCATGGGTTCCAGACTTAAGGCAGTGATTGCCTCCAAAGGATTCGCAACAAAATATTGAAAATAAAAATATTTTGTTTGGGTTATGTTTATTTGTCCAATTACTTTTGACCTCCTAAAATGTGGAGTGTTTGTAAAGAAATGTGTACAATTCCTACGTTTTCTATCAGATATTTTTGTTCAACCCTTCAAATTAAACGTTACAATCTGCACTTGAATTCTGTTGTAGAGGTTTAATTTCAAATCCAATGTGGTGGCATGCAGAGCCCAACTCGCGAAAATTGTGTCACTGTCCAAATATTTCTGGCCCTAACTGTATATGCTCTGTTAGGATTGTGCTTGCCAGTTCAAGTGATCGTTGTGTGATCGCTCACATGTGATTTGCAAACTTGTGATCATGTGACGACTGACATCTCATCCTACTTCTCTCCACTCTAAATTATAACAATGAAAAAAGAAGGAGGAAACGTCAGTCGTCACATGATCAACAGTTTGCAAATGGCATGTGAGCAATCACACAACAATCACTTGAACTGGCAAGCATATTCCTAACAGCGCATATTACGGTACACACCTTGGGGATTCAGCAAGTCATCTTGCAAGATTGCAAACACAGGAAGGAACAAGTTCTGTGTTATAATGTTCTGCAGCAGCTGAGGCATGTTCTTCAGTAGCTGCAGTGTGAATTATGAGGTTGTGTTGCAGCTGAGATGTGCAGTAGGAGGTTCTGTGTTAGCTGAGGTGGCTATAATGTTCTGCAACAGCTGAGGTGTGCAGTAGGAGGTTCTGTGTCAGCTGAGGTGTCTATAATGTTCTGCAACAGTTGAGTTGCCTAAAATGAGGTTCTGTCGCAGTTGTATTATGATCTGTAGCAGCTGAGGTGTGTACTATGTGGCTCTGCAACTACTGACATGTCTAAATATGAGGTTCTGCAGCAACTGAGGTGTGCATTATGCAGCTCTGCAGCAGCTGAGGTGTAGTCTGTGGTTCTGCAGCAGCTAAGGTGTATTCTGAGGTTCTGCAGCAGCTGAAGTGTATAATGTACAGTGTATTGTATTTTTTTCTATGGATTTCAAAAACATTGACTTTTTTTTCCATAACACAAGAAAATCAGATGCAATTCTGCCTTGATATCACATGATTCAGCAAGGATTTTTTTTAAAGATTTCCTGCAAAATTATTTGCAGCATTGTCATCTGGTGTGAGCCCAGACTGATTAATTAAGGGTTTTATATGCTGAGGTCTTCCATGAACAGCACCCACTGTCCTCAGGTTGTGTATGTGGTGCTGCACCTCAGTCTTGGTCAGGCCAGCACCAGATATAACTCAAAGATACTTTATTTTGCAAAAACTAGAGATTGTTTTCAAATGTTGTACAATCCCTTTTAATATTTGTATTTTGGCCTTTTTTCCCCTGTGTACCTTCAGCACACACCACGGCTCCATCGTACATTGTCTGGTATTCTCATCCTGTACATTTATGGCAGATCCACAGGATTTGTATAAGGGGTGCAGATCTCACCATTGGGGGCCATGACCTGGCTGCTCCAAGAGATGGCAGAACTTCCATCAAAGGGTAGAGGACTTTATATCATCTCTAGTCAAAAAGCTGCAGTGCCTCATTCTTCTGACTGACGTTGGATGGTGTAAAGGTACCCATACTCCCACGAGGATGCAAATACAATGAAAAATGGCAATTGCCTCCCAGGGATGAGCCTCAAGGCCTAGTACACACTGTGTATTTGCTGAGTTTTTTACCTCAGTATTTGGGGAGTTTTTTACCTCAGTATTTGGGGAGTTTTTTACCTCAGTATATGGTGAGTTTTTACCTCAGTGTTTGCGGAGTTTTTTACCTCAGTATTTGGGGAGTTTTTTTACCTCAGTGTTTGGGGAGTTTTATTACCTCAGTGTTTGGTGAAGTTTTTACCTCGGTATTTGGAGTTTTCTTTATCTCAGTATTTGGTGAGTTTATGTGCCTCAGTATTTGTTAGCCAAAACCAGGAATGGAACATGGGATCACAGGCCCCACCTCTAACATTATATGCTAAACAGACGATATAAGAATAACACCAGGCATTGGTTGGCATGAAATGGCCGGGAGGCTTTTTTTTTTTTTTCCAAATCTTTTTATTTGATTTTCCAAACATTTTTACAAGTTAATCAACATATAGAAATACAAAGGTTACAGTAGTAAATTCCCTCCTCCCTTCCCCTGCAGAACAACTCTTCTTTTCAAATATGCGACGATCATAGTAGTTACAACGGTTAGTAACTATTCTTTTTTCCTGTACAGCCTTCCTATCATGTGTCTAGCCACGTGTGTAAGGGTGTGTGCCCACATAGTGGTTTAGTGACGTTCAAATCGTCAGTAAACCACTGGAAAATTCAAGGAGCCTAGAGTTCTGAGCTCAGAAGTCACCAGCGGTTTTCCAGCGGTTTCTCAGCGGTTTACCAGCGGTTTTTCCAGCGTGTGCACAGCGTTTTACAGTCGGTTTTTCCAGCGGTTTTTCCGGCGGTTTTCTATGGAGGATTTTGTCCATGGAACTGCTCAAAAACCGCTGAGAAGAATTGACATGTTGCATGCTGCTAAACCACTGGGAAACCGCCCAACCGCTGGCAGATCTGCTCACATAAACCTACTATGTGTGCACAGTGTTTTCTAAATTACATAGGGTTACATGTAAGTCCTAAAGCTGCTAATGATTTACATAAATTTAAATAAAACCTATGCTAAACCGCCGGCGGTTTTCGCTGCTAAACCGACACTAAACCACTATGTGGGCACACACCCTAATAGTGTATTAATGGACCTCCAGCCTCCCCAGATTACCCTGTAGCTGTTCTAACGAGTACCAGGTAGAATCTCTAAAAGGCCAAACCACTGATTTAATCTCCTCGTCTGAGAGATAGTTCAAGATAAAACCCTTCCATTTGTTGAAAAATTTTCTTGTTAGGTCATCTTTATTAGTTTCTGCCTCAATTCGTTCAGATCTCATTGCTGTCTTATGGTGGGTTTACACGCCACGATATCGTTTCGATATCGCAACTCAATGGCGCGGGAGCGCGCAATTAGTGCACGTTTCACCCGCATCGCATTGACTGTTTAGACGCTGCGATATCGTAATACAACGTCCGTGCGATGTCTCCGCCTCCCAATCCAGGATCGCATAGTTAACATGGGAGTGAATGGGTGACGTATCAAATCGCATCGTAATTGGGTGTTTACACAGCACGATCTGGCTTCAATCGCTATGCAATATCGGGGCATTGAATAGCACGCTCATTCGATCCCCGATATCGCATTGACATCGTTCCTGCATCGCATTGGACGTTCACACCATACAACGCAGGCACGATATCGGGTCCAACGATTGAACCACGTGACTTTTGATTGAAATTGTACTGCGATATCGCGACGTGTAAACCCGCCATTAATGTCTTTTATTACTGATTCGTGGGAGGGTGGCTTGGCTTCCAACCAATGTCGCAATATGGCGCGTTTGGTTAAAATTGCCAATGTGTGTAGCATGCGTCTGTCATTTCTGGTACCATGGGAGTTGTCAATATAATGGAATAACCATCCATTCCTTCCTAATTCTTCCATATCTCCCACTATCTTTCCCGCCATATCTTCAGAAAATGACCAGAGAGGGCGTATCAGTTTGCATTCCCAAATACCATGAAAGAGATCAGTGTTTGGTGTGTGGCATTTCGGGCACGCCTGCAACCTGTCTGCATTTGTCCTATTCTGATATGCTGTGAATCCATATATTGCCCTGTGTATCAGGCGGAATTGGGAGTTTCGCCATTGTTCATTAACTATATTTTCTCTGAACATCTTCCAACTGTCCAGTATTTTTGTTCCTAGTGCTGCCTCTTTCAACCTATTTTCCCACCCCTTGAAGATTCGCGGTTGTGTATTCTGAGTTAGGGTTAGATTTAGATGGGGCCCCAGATCTTTGTAAAGGGTAGACACACTTGTGTTGACTATTCCCCTAGAGAGTAAGTCATCCCAAGTATTCGTCACGCATTCTGACTGGACGTTAACCAATTTGTTCATGATAAAGTGTTCCAGTTGTTGGAACTGTAGCATGTGGTGTTCTGGTAGTGTTAGCAAGCGTAATAGTTCTGGACCTGGGTTACCTTTCATAAATAAGCCATATATATTGTTAATTAAAACTTTTTCCATTAATAATGTTTTTTCAACTCATTAAACTCCAATTGTAAAGTCCATTACAACCATTATAAAGACCGACTTGAAAATAGAACTTTCCCCTCACTAAAAGCCTGACGACAGGGAAATTGAGGAACAGAGATAAAAAGGGGATGGGTGGGCGGGTGCGTTTTTTTTTTCGTCTCCTCAGAGACACTGACTGAAAATTCCTGTGGGCGGGGCATAACTACTCCACTCTCCCGCACTTTTCAAACCAATCAGGTGCAAACTTATCAGACATGCAGGACAGCCAATCACAGCGATCACCTGTGACTCACCGTAGCCGGGTTCTGCACGTCGCAGGTGTCTGCTTCTCCTTGTCACGGAACCGCACCTGTGGGTGTGGGGCCCGGTGGTCCAGATCAATAGGGGGGATGGCTGAACAGTAGGGGGTTAATAATCTTCGTGACGCCACCTGCAGGTGTTCCGGTGATTTCACCGGCACTGCTAGGCCTCCGTGGGATGTTATGCAGCAAGATGGGACGCTCCCCACAGGACGAGCGGGAGTCCCCGGAGCCAGGAGCTGCACAAGATGTTGTGAGGCAGCTGAGTAATCCTGCTATTAAGTCCAGGAATCAAACGCAGACACATCAAAGTCTTTTAGGTACCTTTACTGGTGGAAAGCAGGTACACTCAGACCGGGATAGTGAAGTTGACACTCCTGGAGGTTCACAGCAAGCAGTTGGTGTAGGCTTCCTTTCTCTGTTTCTCTGGGTAAGATCGGGTGGATATGGAATTCAGCCGGACCGGGCAGTATGTTCAAAGGAACTTGATTCACCTGGGTATCAGCACTGAGGGCACCGTCAAGTGGGTTAAGCAGGATCAATATTTTTCCCTGGGCTCTCGTAGGTAGGTGCTTCAGGTGGAACAGGGGGCTAGTATCCTTGTGCAGGATGCTGGTTCTCTGTGGTGGCTGGGTGGCTCTCACAGCTCGGTTCCAGTAACCGGATCATGAGGGAGAGTTAAGGTAACTCTGATGTCCCTGAGAGGTGCTTCTTCTTTCCAAATACCCCAATTGCAAGGGTCTCCTCACTTGCTAGATAGGCTGATTGGGCCTAGTGTGTGTCTCATAAGCCAGAGATTACACACAACCTGCAGCTCTCCAAGCGTCTGCACACTCTGGTGTTTCTCCCTCCAAGACCCTATTTATAGGGGGAACTGGCTCAAAGTGACCAATGGAGCTCCTCCTAGAGGCTTGGGGTGAAACCAGGTGTTCTAAGGTGTTTTGTTGTTTGTGAGTATTGCTTTGCTGCTACTACTCCATTCATGTCCCAAGGAGTTCTGTGGTGCCCAACAGGTGCCAGGGTGCCACACCTGCTTCTGTTACCTCACCACAGGGACTCTTAACCCTTTACCATCCATCATGAGGATACCTCATGAATATTAAAGGGAACCAACCACCTAAAAATCCCTATCTAACCTTTAAATATCTGTCCCTGGAGCCTAAAATTACTATTCTAACCATCCCTTACTGACTAAATCTACCTAACTAGATGCATAATAAATCACTTTTTATACTTACCAAATCCTTGACTGATGGGCGTTCCTCCAGCGTCTTTGACCGATAGGCGGGTCTCCTCGCTGCGCTCGCACCTGCCTCGCTGCTGTCCATCTTCTTTCCAGGATTCAAATTACCCGCCCATTGCGACCTCGCAATGAGCGGGTCACGTGCTGCAGGCCCCGCGTCACTTCCGCCCGCCACGTCGCTGGGTCTATGATGCGCCCAGGCCGGCTTCAGCATGCCATCTGCGCATGCTCTGAAGCCGGCCTGGGTGTACCAGTGACCAGTGATTGTGTTGGCCCCTTTAAAAATAGTCTGGGTGAAATGGTGGATGAGGATAAGGAAAAAGCCAATATGCTAAATGACTTTTTTTCAACAGTATTTACACAAGAAAATCCCATGACAGACAATATGATCAGTGATAACAAAAACTGTCAATCAAATGTCACCTGCTTAACCCAGCAGGAAGTATGGCATCGTCTACAAATCACAAAAATTGACAAATTTCCGGGCCCGGATGGGATACACCCCAGAGTGCCGTAGGAATTAAGTACTGTCATAGATAGACCATTATTTTTAATCTTTAAAGATTCCATAATAACAGGGTCTGTACCACAGAACTGGCGTACAGCAAATGTGGTTCCAATATTCAAAAAGGGAACAAAAACTGAACTTGGAAATTATAGGCCAGTAAGCTTAACCTCTACTGTGGGTAAAATCCTAGAGGGTTTTCTAAGAGATTCTATACTGGTGTATCTGAAGAAAAATAACCTCATGACCCAATATCAACATGGTTTTACGAGGGACCGCTCCTGTCAAACTAATCTGATAAGCTTCTATGAAGAAGTAAGTTCTGGACTGGACCAAAGAAATGCAGTGGACGAGGTGTATATGGACTTTTCAAAAGCTTTTGATACGGTGCCACACAAAAGGTTGATACATAAAATGAGAGCAATGGGGATAGGGGAAAATATGTGTAAGTGGGTTAAAAACTGGCTTAGCGATAGGAAACAAAGGGTGGTCATTAATGGAACACACTCAGAATGGGTCACAGTTAACAGTGGGGTACCACAAGGGTCAGTGTTGGGCCCGCTTCTTTTTAATATATTTATTAATGACCTTGTAGGGGGCATACAGAGTAGAATCTCAATATTTGCAGATGACACTAAACTCTGCTGGGTAATCAATACAGAGGAGGACAATTTTATATTACAGGAGGATTTATGTAAACTAGAAGCTTGGGCTGATAAATGGCAAATGAGCTTTAATGGGGATAAATGTAAGGTCATGCACTTGGGCAGAGGAAACAAAAGGTATAATTATGTGCTTAATTGTAAAACACTGGGCAAAACCGTCACTGAAAAAGACCTGGGTGTATGGGTAGATGACAAACTCACATTTAGTGGCCAGTGTCAGACAGCTGCTGCAAAGGCAAATAAAATAATGGGATGCATTAAAAGAGGCATAGATGCCATGAGGAGAACATAATTTTACCTCTATACAAGTCGCTAGTGCGACCACACTTAGAATACTGTGTACAATTCTGGTCTCCGGTGTATAAGAAAGACATAGCTGAACTAGAACGGGTCCAGAGAAGAGCGACCAAGGTTATTAGAGGACTGAGGGGTCTGCAATACCAAGACAGGTTATTAAACTTGGGGTTATTTAGCTTGGAAAAACGAAGGCTTAGGGGTGATCTTATAATAATGTATAAATATATGAGGAGACAGTGCAGAGAACTTTCTAATGATCTCTTTACTCTTAGGCCTGAGACAGGGACAAGGGGGCATCCTCTATGTCTGGAGGAAAGAAGGTTTAATCATAATCACAGACGCGGATTCTTTACTGTAAGAGCAGTGAGACTATGGAACTCTCTGCCACATGATGTTGTAATGAGTGAGTCACTACTAACATTTAAGAAGGGACTAGATGTCTTTCTTGAAAACTATAATACTACCGGTTATATATACTAGATTCTTTGATAGGGCGTTGATCCAGGGAATTAGTCTGATTGCCATATCTGGAGTCAGGAAGGAATTTTTTCCCCAATGTGGAGCTTAGTGTTGCCACATGGTTTTTTTTTTGCCTTCCTCTGGATCAACATGTTAGGCTATGGGTTGAACTAGATGGACTTAAAGTCTTCCTTCAACCTTAAAAACTATGTTACTATGTTACTATGTAATTTGAATCCTGGAAAGAAGATGGATAGCAGCGAGGCGGGTGCGAGTGCAGCGAGGAGACGCGCCTATCAGTCAAAGACCCTGGAGGAACGCCCATCAGACAAGGATTTGGTAAGTATAAAAAGTGATTTATTATGCATCTAGATAGGTAGATTTAGTCAGTAATGGTACCTTTACACGCCGCGACGGCAGGCTGGATACATCCCGCTACTTCACGTGCACGAGCACGCTCAAACGGTTACAAACGGTCAACGCACCCTCTTTACACGCCGCCACAAGGTGCGCTACGCCACGCTACATCTATAGCTAGCTACATCGCCGGGTGTCTCAAGTAGCCAGCTGTAGCTCATTTACACACCGCTACAACCAGCTACTATGGGAGGACCTGGTGCAGCAGGGACAGCACATAGGCGTGCCACAATTGTGGATTACGAGCCGTCCGTACGCTGATAGGACGAAGCAATAACATCCTGATTGAGCAGGCAACGCAGGAGGCTGAGTAATACAGCACGCTCGAGCGATTGTGTAGTGTGACTGGTCAGCTCCTTAAATATGCCTCCCTATGCAGCGACTACCAATCGTCATGCAGCAGCTTCCTCCAATGATCGCTGAAGGGGGCGCGGAAACCCGGAGCTAGGGTCACGCCTTAGCTACATTGCAGCAACATCGCCGGGTGTCCAGAGTTCCCTTCCGTTGCTTCTTTACACGCCGATACAGCTCGCTACCATCGGCGATGTAGCCATCAGTTTTCGAGCAGAGCTAGGAAACAGATGTATCTGTTGCCGGCTGTAGCGTCACGTCTTCAGACGCCGCTACGACAGGCTACATTGGCGCTACAAGCTACATTTGTAGCCTGTAGCGGGATGTATCCAGCCTGCCGTCGCGGTGTGTTAAAGGTACCATAAGGGATGGTTAGAATAGTAATTTTAGGCTCCAGGGACAGATATTTATAGGTTAGATAGGGATTTTTAGGTGGTTGGTTCCCTTTAAGGTTCCTATAATGACAAACACATGTTAAGAAGAAACAGATACCTCAATAAGTTACCTGACAACTCAATTGGGGGGCCACGAGCCCATGCAGCCCCCACTCTAGGCGATTAGGGTGCTCAACATTCAGAGGAAAAGTATAATAGAAACACGTCACCACTTCTGTATTTATCACCCACTCCTGGTTTTGGCTTACAAATACTGAGGTAAAAAACTCACCAAATACTCAATGTGTGCACATGGCCTTTAGGTAGAGACCATTGACTTCACTAATTACATGCAACCATTGGTAACAGGAAGTATACAGGTGACCACCATATTTTGTCATTGACATATTCTGCCATCCAATATGTATAATTTGTTATCAACATTACATTTATCATCATATTTCGTTATTAAGCTGTTATCCTGCAGATTGGTACCAAAGACTACTTGTTCAAAGCTGTGTATATATGCTAAATATGTCTCTTAAGGCCCCGTCACACCCGGCGAGGGGGCTGGGGATGTTGGCGGCGACTGGCAGGTGCGCGCACGTTTTTGGCGCCACGCCAGCGTCGCCGTCCCCCATTTGCATGGGGCGACATCTCCAGCCCCGCACCGGCGACCTGACAGGCGGCATCGCCGCCGGGGTGTCTGAAAACCCCAGCGACGATGCAGGACAATGGGAGCCTACGCTCCCATAGCCTGACAGGTCGCCGGCGGCCGGTTACATGGGGCGATGTGTGCACATCGCCCCAGATTGGTCGCCTGGTTTCAGAGCACTGCTCCGAAACCAGGCGACCTCCCGGTGGTGCAGACATCGCCCCTTTACATGAGGCGACGTAGGGGCGATGTCGCCGCCGATAGGCCACGCCCTTACATCGCCTATGTAATCGGCGGCGATGTCGCCCCGTGTGACGGGGACTTTAAAGAGCTGGAAAAAGTACCATCTTATTGGGGGAGAATATTTGTGTCTATGGTGTAGTAATAAGCAATATTGTACTAAAAACAAATATGACCAGTAACAACCAGCAATTTATGGGAAGATAGTTCAGAACACTACAATAAATACCAGCGATAATTAGTTTTCCATTCAGATGCGAAAAATTATTGATTGTTTCAGATCTTTTCCACTATTATATAGTCAAACAAATGCTAAAATAGAATGTTCTTAATATAATTAACCCATAATTAATGACCAAAATGGTCTTCTTAGGCCCCGTAATAACATTACCCAGCCACATGGCCTTAATTGTAATACGGTAATTGCAAATGTGACATCTTGAAGCAAGAAACAGTTGATTTTAATAGGAGTAGAGTAACTGAAATGCGTGGGGAATAGGAAGGGGGGGACACAGGGTAAGAAAAAAAGAAAAAGGATTTGTCAAACACATACCGTATTTCTTTATATTCTGCTCAATAGAGGTGGCAGATGCATCAAAAATAAAATGGTGAAGGTTTTACTACTACGATCCAGACTGATCTCTAGAATAATGAGTGTCTCTCTTGCACCTGTGTTTGCTATTGCTAGTAAAGGGCTTGAGATACAATATTGGCCACTTTACACACGGCTACATTTCTAGCTTATCCACAGGTAACTTACTGGCTGCAGTGAAATCATGGAGACATGGTTCTATCTTGTTGCTGTGTACAAATGGAATAATGTCTCCATGATTTCACTGCAGCCAGTAAGTTACCTGTGGATAAGCTAGAAATGTAGCCGTGTGTAAAGTGGCCATATATGATATGGTATTGTTTTTTCACACAAGTCCATTCAGCTTTTCAATCAGATTGTACCTCTCATTTAATCTATTGTGTTCCAAGATTATTGCCTATGTTTAGCCATTTTGATTAGGCATTATTCTCTTGTTACTCAGTTGAACTAACCTAACTGTGCTACAACATATGATTATTACTATCTTGGTTTTTAATTATCATATTGAGACTGAGTGTCCTTCCTGTATGCTAACATCTTTACAAGTGTGTGTAGAGTACCAGCCTTTTGTTACTTTGTAACATGGTTTTTAATTGATTTTATATGTTTATTGGTTTTGGTGGGTTATAGAACCAGATAAGCTGATAATACACTAGACCAGGGGTGGGGCACTCCAGTCCTCGAGGGCCGCAAACAGTGCATGTTTTCAGGATTTCCTTAGTATTGCACAGGTGGTAACATAATCACTTGCACTGGTGATGATTCCAATCCCTGTGCACTAGACAATGAAATTCTTAATTGTACCCATAGACCCAGAATAAAATATAAATTTACGATGATACATCTGTGTTATTCTATTTTATATGTGGCATTGGATACATGAACCAGATAGCTCAAAATGTACAATGCTACTATACACCAGCGCCGGACTGGGGTGTCTGGGGCCCACCAGGAAAATTAACTCCAGGGGCCCACCCACCCGGGCCCACGCATTCTTCCGCTAAATACAAGTACCTGTTATCCGTTATACCTATTATAGTGTAGCGTGGACTGTAAAACCCAGGCGGCTCCTGCACATCACTGTGCGCTCACCATTACTGTGATGTACAATTACTGTAGTTTGCATTAAAGGGATATTTTGGTGAAAACAAGTTCCCAGTGATGCACAGGTGAGGAAGGTGATCACCTATTTATTGGTGGAATCCGCACCATCAGAAGAATGTGGCACTTTGAGCATTTGATGAGTTTTTTCCCTCAGTATTTGTAAGTCATAACCAGGAGTGGAGCAATCAGAGGTCATTGTTTTCTGCATTTCTCACCCTCTCCTGGTTTTCTCTTATAAATACTGAGATGAAAATTTCACCAAATGCTCAACTTGCTTTCTCTGGCGAACCTCTGTAACTGCATCTCTGCTGCTGTGTCACAGGACAGGGAGGGGTTAAACATCCAAGTATTTAATATCTATTGGGAATAAAGAAGTTTCCCCTTAGGCGGCCATCACACAGTTCAATATCGCTAGCGATATTGTTAGTGATCACGTGCACGCGCGATCGCTTACAATATCGTTCACATCGCTGGTGAGATGTCACACAGACAGACTCACCAGCGATGTGGACCAGCGAGATCGCTGGTAACTATGGTACACATCGGGTTACTAGGCGCCGCGCGTCGCTTAGTAACCCGACGTGTACCATAGTTACCATCTCCCAGCATAGGCTCTGCCGCTGGGAGATCGTTCATCGTGGTGTCACACACCACCATGATGCAGATTGAACAAGCGATTATCGCTAGATCTGAGCTCCGGCTCACAAATCTGCGATGCAACGATCAAGCGATTTTACATTGTAAAATCGCTTGATTACACGCAGCGATGCACAAACGATATTGCTTAAGCGATCAAAAAGCAGATCACTTAAGCGATATCGGGCATTAAATTGAAGCGTGTGACGGGCGCTTTTCTGATATCAGATAAAAGAAATGTCTGACCACAATTTACTCTACCAAGACCAATAATACCACACAGAAGGCAGAAATACCACCACACCGTGACCAGATCACATATTACCATGACATAGCGCCCAAATAATGCCACATACAATACACAAATACCGCTACACCATAACCAAAGCACGTAATACTACTACATAGTGATCAAATGCTACCACATATAAGGTATAAATACTGCCACAACATGAGACCACATATTGCCACCACATAGTGACTGAATAATACTACATACAAGGGACAAATACCATCATGTCATGACCAAAGCACATAATGCCACCACATAGTGACAAATAATACTAAAATAATAAAATTGTAAAAAAGCTCTGTATATAGTGTCAGTGTACAGGTAATGCAATGATCACCATTGATATTATACACAGTAGCTCTGTATATAGTGTCAGTGTGTGTGTATAAGTAATACACATACTCACCAGTGATGTCTCTAGGTGAAGACTGATATCACGTCTTCTATGCAGGACTTATCTCTGCAGAAAATAACATAGTTAGCTATAACTGATCACTTCCAGAGCACAATCCACACTTTTCCCAAGATTTCTACACTAATTGAAATGACAAAAAAAGAAACATTGTGCCACACTACACAGTAATAGTGCTAAAGTGTCATTCTGTGCCTGCTCATCCTTGTTGACAGACATATTTGTTTGATGGCAAAGATGTAGCAGAGCTGAAGACAGAAGACCCGTGGATTTCGTCGGAACGAGGATTTTTTTTTAATAAAAGATGGAGTCCCTAAATGTGTTTCGTGTTTTATTTTTAATAATAAAAAAATTTCAGTTTTTTTTTTCTGTTTACTTGAAATTCATGGTGGACATGTCTAATTTGGCATGACACCATGAAGTTTGGGCTAAGTACCAGCTGATAATATTATTATTATTATTATTTATATAGCGCCATTAGGTTCCATGGCGCTTTACATGAACAAAGCTGGCCTGGTACTAACCCTTTTATTACCCAAGGTGCCACTCACCACCATAGCCACTGGAAGAGCCGGCTAAAGTGCCTGGAAATGGTGCTATGAAGAATGCGCCATTTTCAGGGGTGGCTGCGGGCTGCGATTATCAGTGTGGGGGGCCAAGAACGCTACCATGCTGAGAATCCCAGCCCCCAGGTGCCTTGTTTTTGCTGGCTGGCCAACAACATATGGAGGGAGCCCACGTATTTTTTTTTTTTTTTTTTAATATTTTACATAAGTTTAAAACAAATATTCGGCTTCTCTGTCTTTTGATCGCCAGCCAAGGTAAAGCCAGGCAGCTGGGGGTGGCAGGCCGTAGCTGTCTGCTGTACCTGCGGTGAGAATCAAAAAGTCTGTGGAGCGCTATATCATGTTTTTAGGGTGCTTTCACATTAGCGTTCCCCTCCGCAGCGTTCTGCGGAGGGGAGCCGCAATGTAAACGCAGCACCGCAGGTCCCTATCTTTAGAATGGGAGCGCATGGTGCTGCGCTTGACATGTTGCATTTCTTGTGCGGACGAGACTGGGTGATTTGTGCGCGGGCATCCGCCTGGGCACAGATCACATATGGGAGTGAATGGGGGCGCACGGTCATGCGTAGTCAAGCGCAGCGCCGTGCGCTTCCATTCTAAAGATAGGGACCTGCGGTGCTGTGTTTACATTGCGGCTCCCCTCCGCAGAACGCTGCGGAGGGGAACGCTAATGTGAAAGTAGCATCAAAAATGATTTTTCACACTTTTATATGTGACAGACCAAACAGCCAATCACAGATGCTGTCAAAGAGGATGGGCGTCTATGATTGGCTGTTTGAGCAATCTACAATCAGCCCATACATTCTAGTATGGTACAATGTTTGGGCTGCTTTCAGGTTACTCAAGCAGCCAATCACAGTCGTCCATTCTCTGTGTCAGTGTCTGTGATTAGTTGTTGGGTCTGTCACACACACAGAAGTGTGGAAAAAAAATAAACAAAAAAAAAAAAATGACATAGCGCTCCGCGGAATTTTTGATTATTAGCGCAGATAAAGCAGACAGCTACAGCCTGCCACCCCCAGCTACCTGGCTTTACCTTGGCTGGGGATCAAAAGGCAGGAAAGCTCAATGTTTTTTAAAAATTATTTAAAAAAAAAAAAAAATGCATGGGCTCCCGCCATATTTTGATTGCTAGCCAGTTAAAACTAGGCAGCTGGGGGCTTGGATTCTCAGCATCGTAAGGCCCAAGCATTCTGGGCTGCCCACTCTGAAAACAGCAGCCCGCAGCCACCCCTGGAATTGGCTCATTCATCATAGCGCCATTTCCAGGTGTTTTATCCGGCTCTTCCAGCGGCCCTGGTGGGGGGTGGCGCGCTGGGTAATAATGGGATTAGTACCAGCTTTATATTATCAGCTTGTACTAAGCCTGAAATTCATGGCGGCACGCCAAACTAGACATGGCCACCGAATTTCTAGTAAACAGAAAAAAACAACACAGAGAAAAACATTTTTTTAAGAAAAATCAAACACAAAACACATTTAGAGACTCCATCTTCAATAAAAAAAAAATCCTCGCTCCGACGAAATCCACAGATCTTCTGTCTTCAGCTCTGCTACATCATTGCCATCAGACAAATATGTCTGCTGACAGAGATAAGCAGGCACAGAATAAAGGCCCCGTTACACGCTGCGATGTTCCAGTGATCCGACCTGGCCGAGATCGCTGGAACATTGCTGTGTGGTCGCTGGTGAGCTGTCAAACAGGCACACTCACCAGTGAGCAGCGATAATACTGGTAAACAAAGTACACATCGGGTACCTAAGCACAGCGCTGTGCCTAGTTACCCGATGTGTACCTTGGTTACCAGCCTGCTCCCACTTACCCAGCCTGTCAGAATGAACATCGCTGGTCGTTGGACCCTGTCACACATGCCGATGCATACATGACAGCAGCAGACCAACGCCCGAAAAATGGTCCCGGCCATTCCGCAACGATCAACTAGCTGATCGCCAGTCGTTGCAGTATGTCACACACAGCGATATCACTGCAAGGTCGCTGCAGCGTCGCAAAACCAGTGACGTTGCAAGGATATCGTTAGCGATATCGTTGTGTGTAACGGTGCCTTTACACTAGAACATAGAGATCATGGGGCAGAGTCAGAGGCGTACATAGAGATCATGGGGCAGAGTCAGTGGCGTACATAGAGATCATGGGGCAGTGTCAGCAACGTACATAGAGATCATGGGGCAGAGTCAGCGGCGTACATAGAGATCATGGGGCAGAGTCAGTGGTGTACATAGAGATCATGGGGCAGAGTCAGCGGCGTACATAGAGATCATGGAGCAGAGTCAGCGGCGTACATAGAGATCATGGCGCCCAGTCAGGGATGTGATCGTACATAGAGATCACGAGGCCCACTCAGGGGTGTGCATAGAGATCATCATGGGGACAACTCAGAGGCATACATAGAGATTACGGGGCCCACTCAGGGGCATACATAGTAATTATGGGGCGCACACAGAGGTGCACATAAAGATCATTGGGCCCACTCAGATGCGTACATAGAGATCATCATGGGGCACACTCAGAGGCGTACATAGAGATTATGGGGCCCACACAGAGGCGCACATACAGATTACGGGGGCCACTCAGATGCGTACATAGAGATCATCATGGGGCCCACACATAAGTGCACATAGAGATCAAGGGGCCCACTCAGATGCGTACATAGAGATCATCATGCGGCCCACACATAGGCGCACATAGAGATCATGGGGCCCACTCAGATGCGTACATATAGATCAACATGGGGCCCACACATAGGCGCACACAGAGATCATGGGGCCCACTCAGATGCGTACACAGAGATCATCGTGGGGCCCACACATAGAGATCATGGGCCCACACATAAGCGCACATAGATTTCATGGGGCCCACTCAGATGTGTACATATAGATCAACATGGGGCCCACACAAAGGCGCACACAGAGATCATGGGGCCCACCCAGATGCGTACACAGAGATCATCGTGGGGCCCACACATAGAGATCATGGGCCCACACATAAGCGCACATAGATTTCATGGGGCCCACTCAGAGACGTACATAGAGATCAACATGGGGCACACACATAGGCGCACATAGAGATCATGAGGCCCACACATAGGCACACATAGAGATCATGGGGCCAACTCAGATGCATAAACAGAGATCATCGTGGGGCCCACACATAGAGATCATGGGCCCACACATAAGCGCACATAGATTTCATGGGGCCCACTCAGATGTGTACATATAGATCAACATGGGGCCCACACAAAGGCGCACACAGAGATCATGGGGCCCACCCAGATGCGTACACAGAGATCATCGTGGGGCCCACACATAGAGATCATGGGCCCACACATAAGCGCACATAGATTTCATGGGGCCCACTCAGATGTGTACATATAGATCAACATGGGGCCCACACAAAGGCGCACACAGAGATCATGGGGCCCACCCAGATGCGTACACAGAGATCATCGTGGGGCCCACACATAGAGATCATGGGCCCACACATAAGCGCACATAGATTTCATGGGGCCCACTCAGAGACGTACATAGAGATCAACATGGGGCACACACATAGGCGCACATAGAGATCATGAGGCCCACACATAGGCACACATAGAGATCATGGGGCCAACTCAGATGCATAAACAGAGATCATCGTGGGGCCCACACATAGGCGCACATAGAGATCATGGGGCTCCGTGAGGTTAGGCTCTCACTGCACCCCAGTATGGTGCCATCAGGGAGCTCCCACAGTGTTTGCTTCATACTAAGGCCTGTCATGCCCTGTGGGACCTCCCTGAGGGCACCATGCTGGGGGCAGTAGTAGAAGCAGCAGCATCTCCTCACACTACAGGCCCCCAGCAGGTGTCACTGGATGGTGGAGGCTGCAGCACGGTCTGGGACCCCCAGGCCCCAGACTGATGATGGCTGAGGAGCCCATTTCTTATGGAAGAATCAGAATGGGCTCCTCAGTCACTCAGCACTGCAGGACGACCTAACACACTGCTCACCCCCCCTGCCCCCCCTAAACAAAGTCTCTGAGTCCTGCCCTGGCCAACCGCCTTTATAGTCACCATGCCTGGGCTGCCGCCTGACTGTCTGCGGGTCTGCTGGGGCGACGGCGGGTGACGGTCCTCAGCCCGCTCTCCTCTACAGTGACTCTGCCGGCTGCGCTGCAGACACAGCCTGGATGGAGACAGTTATCGCAGGCTGAGACTGTCTCCATCTGCGCACGCGCCGGCAGTGTCGCACTGAGCGGCACCACAGCAGGCAAAGCACGGAGAGCTCTCTCCGTGCTTTGCTGCTGCAAGAGGACAACTATCAAGAACATAATCATTCACTAATCATACTGGCAGTGCGCCGATATGATTAGTGATAATACTGGGGGCCGGGGGGGCCCCTCACACTGTCACAGACGCATCTCGGGCCCAGGGGGGGTATGGGGGCGTGACTAAGTGGGCGGGGCTAAAATGTGTCGGGGCCCCCCGGGGGATCTCCCGATCTCCCGCCGGGCCAGTCCGCCCTTGCTATACACTATATTCATAAGTGTAATTTTTTTTATTCAGGACATTTAGTTACATACTCATGAAGTGGCGTCCATCATCCACTTCCATCCGATTGTCCCCCTACGATGCGTAACCCACTTCCACCGCAGCAGCCATATTTACACACCCAAGCGATGGGTGTGTAAATATAGAGCCCGCTAGCCGTATTGGCCCCTTGCACAATCCGGCTAGTGGTGCTGCTGCAAAATGACAATGACGATACACACAACCGATGCCAGCAAGCCATCGCCATATACACCAGCTTCCATCCCCGGATATCCCAATGGTAGATGCCAAAATGGACATGAATGAGTACCTGGGCATGCATGTACCCACTATGCATGTCTAGTTATTCATGCTGTCACCATCAATGGCCAGAGACAGCACAGGGGGCCAGAGACAGCACAGGGGGCCAGAGACAGCAGAGGGAGCCACAGACAGCAGAGGGAGCCACAGACAGCACAGGGGGCAGAGACAGCACAGGGGCCCAGATAAAGAACAGGGTCCAAAGACAGTGAAGGTAGGTAAAGACAACAAATAGGGCAAGACACAGCTCATGGGGCCAGTGACAGAACAGGTGGGCCACAGACTGCATAGGGAGGCACAGACAGTACAGGGGGGCAGGAACAGCCAAGGGGAGCCAGAGACAACACAGGGGGCAGAGACAGTGCACAGGGGGGCAGAGACAGCACACAGGAGGGCAGAGAGAGCACACAGGAGGGCAGAAACAGTGCACAGGATTGCAGAAACGGTGCACAAGGTGGTGCAGAGGTTGCGCACAAGGGGTTGCAGAGACGGCATACAAGAGGGGCAGACAGCACAGGAAGGCACAGACAGCACAGAGGAGCACAGACAGAATAGGTGGGTACAAGATTGCACATGGGGCCAGAGACAGAACAGGGGCCAGAGACAGTACAAGGGGGCACAGATAGCACGGGGGCACAGACAGCTCAGGGGACCAGTGACAGCATAGGGGGGCCACAGACAGCACAGGGGTGCAGAAACAGCACACAGGAGGGCTGAGACATCACCCAGAAGGGCAGAGATGGTGCACAAGGGGTGCAAAGACAATTCACAAGGGGGTTCAGCTACAGCGCACAAGGAGTGCAGAGAGCGCAAAAGGGGGGCAGAGAGAGTGCACAAAGGGTGCAAAGACAATTCACAAGGGGGTTCAGCCACAGCGCACAAGGAGTGCAGAGAGTGCAAAAGGGGGCAGAGAGAGTGCACAAGGGGCAGAGACAGCGCACAGGGGATGAGAGAGAGTGAATGGGGGAGTGTGCACAGTGGGGCAGAGATGGCCCCTCCCAGCACCACAGAGCCCGCCCCCATCGAGATGTCACCACCCTCCTGATGCAATGGCATAAGGCCTCCATCTAGTCTCATTAATATGTCAATATAAAGGAAGTATAGCATTCTTAATTCTGAGCTTTCTGTACATGGACAGAATGCCAGATCTAAAGGAAACTGACACTCATGCATTACTTTGTATCAGAACAATTTAATGTGGTGCCCCTGTGGTCTAGTCGCCATAGTACACAGTAGTATTTAAGGTCATCGATACTAATGCCACATCTGAGGAGAATTGAGGATCCCTATTTTGGACTCCCAAAGCATTCACACACTGCCTGAATTCTAAGCAGTGGGCTGGGCACAAGAAGCCTGTTTGAGGCTGTGACAGACTCTGGTTGAAGAGAGGGGTTAGCAGTAGTGGGTAGAAGGGAGGGGTGGCAAAGGAGAGAAAGTCTGTGTCGAGCTGTGAGGCCGACAAGATGTGAAGCTGCAAGCAGGACGCCAGGTCCTGAGTAGTCAGAAGTTTCAGATCCTGGCTGCAGAAACTGGAGGCTGCAGACTTTCAAGCTCAGTAGCCACACAACGTGGGACTGTCAGGGGCATAGCAACAAAGAAGGACTAGAGAGCCGGTTGGGTACAGCTGCTCAGAGAGTCTGCGTTGCCTGCCTGGCTGGAGGTCAGCCACAAGGGAGCTAAAGACGAATAGGGTAGCTAAAGGCACCTATAACCTCATCCTAAGAAGAAGTCAGCTAGTAGGCCACATACCCGTTTGGCAGAGCAGTTCCTTATTCTTCTCAGACTGGCCAAACCCTGGCACCTGGTGAACAATACACAGGACCTGTGACTGATATTGTTCAAGTAAAGGTAAAAGACAGCATTAAATTTCCTCTTGGCCTTCCTGTGTTGCACCTCTTCACTTCTCACTATCACCATCATCTCCACCACAACCCCTCATCATCATCTTCATCATACTACATCTCAGGGGCCTGCCCTGGCTGAGGAAGGTACAACACCTAGCTGCTACAACACATCCCCTACCCCTGGGAGTACTTATATGCAGCACCGGCCATCCCTGCCTGGACACTTCAGCTGCCGTCAAGAACTTTATACATTTTTCTCCCTTGTAAATACCCCCTTTTTCATGTGCGGTTAGGGTCACAGCTGCTGGGTATGCCACCGTGTATATTATACCCCCATGGCCCAGCTAGGTGAGTATCCCAGCCCTTGAGACCGTCACATTTATATTACATTCATGGTCTATTTAAACAAGAAAGGAAGTCAGCTTACCGAAATCTCTTCAGTCATATAGCCTATATCTGCACGGATTAGTCCTGGCCTGGGCCATAACAAAGAAAAATGAAAAATCTGGCAACACAAGGGGATCCAAAGCAGACGAATAAGAAAAACAGCTTTTAATGGGTTCAAATAAAATCCATACAATCAGAGCAGAATCGCCAAAAGCAAAAGAAGAAACATAAAAACCCGGCGCATTTCGCCGTAGCCTTAGCTGTGACTAAGGCTACATCAAAATGCGTCAGTTTTTAGGGTTTTTTCCTTTTGCTTTTGACAATTCTGTTCTGATTGTATGGATTTTATTTGAACCATTAAAAGCTGTTTTTATTATTTGCCTGCCATGGATCCCCTTTTATTGCCAGATTTTTCATTTTTCTTTGTTATTCATGACCTATGGGTACAACGATGAATTTCAAGTTGACAAGTGTAAATACACCCTTAATTTGCTTCTTGCTACATTTTTTATGGCAGTTTTATCTTCTGCAGATCTACCTTTTGTGTCAATGTGCGGGGAAGGGGAACAGACAGAGGTCATGAATACTGAGGACCACATTGCTACATGTTTGCTATTTGTTTCAATGCTAGTCTTCTAATGAAACAGTATGATAGCAAAACTACAGCAAGTAGCACAGTAAGTGACTCAGCACTGAAATTAGTGTCTCTGCTTTTCTATTATGCTGCTCTCATAGATCAGGTAGTAAAATCCTGGTGATAAAGTGTTTTACTTGGCCATATACTTAGGATATCCATATGTTTGGATTCCCTCTCACACAGACAAATGTGCTGCTCATCTGAGTGTTCGTGTGCAGTGTTGAGCAATTATAATCGTTACTATTCGTTACTCGCAAAGATAGTACAGTACTTGCGATACTCGTTACTCATGAGTGATGTGGTGATTGTGAACAATCTGACACAAGTTGCCAGCTCCTTTCAGGACACAAAGGGAGTCGGCACCTCAGTGAGGGCAGATTGAATGGAAGGCTCTCGCTGGGGGGTACCGCAAGGTGTTGTATGCACTGAAAACTCAAAAAAGACCCATCTCCTGCCCTGTCCTGGAAATGCTTGTTTTATGGCTGGCTGTGTGTGGGCAGAGCCGATCAATAATTGACTAAAGGGCCTGTCACACGCGTCAATGTCGTCAGCGAGATGATCGCTAACGACATTGACGGATGATCGCTGGTGAGCTGTCACACAGACAGACTCACCAGCGATCAATTGACCAGAAACATCGTGGAAACGATTTAAATATCGTTTCCACGATGTCTTGCTCCCGCTGCCAGGCTGCTGGAAGCGGGAGTAGGCTGGTCTCCAAGGTAAACTGTGGGTATCTAGGCAGCGCGCGCTGCCTAGATACCCGACGTGTACCTTAGTTACCAGCCTCCTCTGCTCACCGGCTGGTATCTAAGGTACACAGCGGGTAACTAGGGACCCTAGTTACCCGCTGTGTACTTTAGATACCAGCCGGTCAGCGGAGGAGGCTGGTAACTAAGGTACACGTCGGGTATCTAGGTAGCGCGCGCTGCCTAGATACCCGCAGTTTACCTTAGTTACCAGCTCCCAGCGCTTGTGAGAGGCGCTGGGAGCTGGAATATCGCTACTCCCGGTGTCACACGCAGCGATGCTGCGTGTACACCGGGCGACAATCGCCAGGTTTTAGGACTGATTCTGAAACCTGGCGATCATCAACCAGCGATTTATCGCTGGTTGATGCAGTATGTCACACGCGTCAATATCGCTGCAACGTCACGTGCAGCCGAGATCGTGCAGGCGATATTGACGCGTGTGACAGGCCCTTAACATTGGACTCGACATTTGGATGAATACACGAGTATTAAAAACTACTTGCTACAAATCTCTCAAAGCCAAGTATTTCACTACTCGCTCATCCCTATTCATATGTTTTTGATGAGGTATCACAATGAGCACATCTGGCAGCAGCTTACCTCACACGGGAACAAAAAAATCACACATATACGGTACTTCAAGCCAGGGGCGGACCATCACCCCTGGGGGCCCTGGTGCAGGAGCGGGGGGGGCTACTGGCCGTCGGCGCGGCCTGGGGGGGGAGGGAGTGCTGCTGGGAGCCGCAGGCGCGGCGCTCTCCTACCTGGTGAGCTGCGCCGGATGTTTGTAGCTGTCCTAGGAGCCGGAGGATCAGAGGAGAGGAGGGGCGGGACCAGGCAAGGGAAGCAGGAAGCTCTCAGCTTCCCTTGCCTGACCCTCCTCTCCTCTGACGGCGGCTTGCAGGAGTCGGCTGGGGGCCCCCCTCCAGGCTTGAAGGGGCCCCCTAGCCGGTCGGGGCCATGGTGCAGCTGCACCAGCTGCACCACGGTAGTTCCGCCCCTGCTTCAAGCACTACTCCAGCGTTCTTTTATTGCATTCCAGAAGTTGTGCTTTAAATGCAAGTCCCCTTCTCCCTGTCTGATACTCACCTTCCAGCAGTTTTACTCACAATCACTGTTGCTCCATCAGTCTCTGATGAAAAGTGACCTGCTGGCAGCTCCAGCGTTTAATGGGGCGCTCTGGAGGTCACTTAACTATAAATCTCTATGGGAGCCTCCTTCTAGCTCTAACAGAAATACATTGAGCCCTTGTAACATAACTTATGACTTCTGACCAATCAGAAGCTACAAGCACAAGATGATGCCACAGAACCGGAGAGGGCTCGGTAAAGTATAAAAAAGCTGCAAGGTAGGCACAAGATGTCACCACGGGACTGGAGCTGCATCGGTAAAAGGTGAAGTCACCGAAGCATGGTATATGACAGGAAACTGGGGGCTTAGATTTAAAGTGCCACTCCAGCAGAAAACAACACACAAAATCACTTGAGTGGTGGTATCAAATTGCCCTATGCTTCTGTCACCAGGCATTATCAGTAGAGAGCTGAGAGGCTCATTACACATTAAATGAGTCACCAGCCCCACTAAAATTCACATTTTTGGCTGACTTAAATCTATGGAGGTCATTTTCACTTTGTTCATGTTCTTTCAACTGTTATGGCCACTTTACACACGGCTACATTTCTAGCTTATCTACTGGTTGCAGTGAAATCATGGAGACATGGTTCTATCTTGTTGCTGTGTACAAATGGAATAATGTCTCCATGATTTCACTGCAACCAGTAAGTTACCTGTGGATAAGCTACAAATGTAGCCGTGTGTAAAGTGGCCATGACAGATTACCTTTAAACCAATGTTCAGGAAATCTGTAAATTGGTTAACTGTAAATACCATAATGATCTTGGATAACCTATGAAAAAACGGGAATAAATGAGGAAAAATGAACAGATATTTCTATTAAATAGTGTAACATTTTCGATTTCTCATTGCAAATAAACTGGACATTCCCATGGGATTTTCTTAAATTCCGCAGCATTTTGGACCTAATACAAATCCAAATCTTGTTGTATGGCATTCTGCATATTTGTTAAATTGCATGAATGGATTATAAAGCTAGGAATCATGCTTAAGATTTTAGAATCAAATTTATACAGTGAAAATCAACTTGATCAGAATCCAATGCAATTTAATCTAAGTTAGGCCTCTCTCACACTAGCGTTTCTGTCTGGATCCGGCAGATCAGGGCAGAAAACTACATCTGTCGCATTTGCCGCCTAACGGCTGCACTTGCGGTGCGCTTGCGGCTAGCCCCATGCATTGTCTATGGGGCTTGCGGCAAGTGCGATATTGCCATGATCCGGCACTTGCGGCCACAGAAAAAAACGCGTTCAGCTGCGTTTTTTTTGCGCGGTCGCAACTGTCGCAAGTGCTGGATTGCGGCAATACAACACTTGCCGCTTAGACAGTGCATGGGGCGTTCCGCAAGTGTGCCACAAGTGCTGCCATTAGGCGGCAGATGCAGTTTTCTGTCCAGATCTGCCGGATATGGACAGAAACGCTAGTGTGAAAGGGGCCTAACTTTTTTGATTCCTTAAAAGGACCTGTCACCCCCCCCCCAAAGATTTCAATCTAAAGGCAGCACTGAATGCAGCATGTATGCTGCATTCAGGCAAGGGGGTCCCCCATGTGTTTGTGATGTTTTTATCCATAAATACAGCCTTCTGAAAATGTGTAGTAAAATGTCAGGAGGGCTGTTATGAACCGATGACTCAGGAGTAATGGCCGCTTTACACGTCCCAATATCGTTCCGATATTGGATACAACGGCACGGGAGCGCGCACGTTTTTGGCACTAGTCCAAGATCGCATAGGAGATGTTACACAGGGAGATATCGGCAGGCCACTCAACTGCGATGTCAACGCCCCCTCCTTTGCGCTGTGTACAAGCGACCCAGGGAACGACCATTTAACATGGGAGTGAATAGGGGAAGTTGTGCTCCAAATCGTAGTTGCGCTGTCACACAGCACGATCCTGCCAGATCATCAAGCCAATATCGGGCAGTTGGAGTTCATGCACAATTCCCCAATGATATTGTTTTGGCATCGTTCTTGCATCGCATTGCTCATTTACACCACACAATGCACAAATGATATCAGTGGCAACGCACGAACCACGTGACTTTTTATCGTTGTTGGACAACGATATCGTGCCGTGTAAAGCGGCCATTACATTCAGATTCCACAGAAGTCGTTGGTGACTATACTGACCGCAATCCGTGACTACACACCGCAACTAGAAGTAGCCGTGGGATGTAACTAACCAGACCTAGACACCTCTGCACAGCCAGAGAATTAACTGCTCCTAAAGATGGATGTAAGAAAAGCTATCTTGCCTCAGAGCAGAACCCCAAAAGAATAGCAAGCCCCCACAGATATTAACTGGGAAACAAGAGAAAGAAAAACAAACACAGGCAGAGTAAAAGTTTTAGCAAGAGAGGCCAAACTAGCTATATAGGAAAGACAGGATAGAATACTATTGCGGTCAGTATAAAACACTATCAAAAAAACACCAACAGCAGATAGTACAAAAATTACACTGAGTCACTAAGACTCGGCGCCCTCTATATCTGCAGACTTCTATAAATCAAATGCCAGCAGAACTGGAAATAATAGATAATAGTGAATGATAAAATTCCTAGGAAGAAAACTTCCTATCTGAGAGCAGATAAACAAATATAAAGACCAAATTGCAAACCCACAACTCAGAATAAGAGCAAACAAAAGCAGAACCTTAAGCACACAAAAGTGTGCCACAAAATATAAAAAAAACATCCACTTAGCTTGCAAAGAATTCCTCAGAGCAGAAGAAACCAGAGAGATGTGAACTCCTCCAGGAACCAAAGATACCTGGCAAGGATTGATCCACTTCAAACCATTATATGCTCCAAGAACCAGATTGCCAATCATCACCATCACCTGAGAGGCCCACACAGTCAGCTACATCACCAGCAACAACCACTGGAGGGAGCTCCAATGAATTCACAAAAGAGGGCATTACCAGCTATAGGAGTCAGCTCCTTCCCAGGGGCTATTCCTGCCCCCTGCGTAGATGTTCCTCCCTCCTCCATCTTCTTGTCGCCTCCTTGATGCATTGCCAGCCATCCTCGCTCTATGCCTGTGCCTCCTTGTGCTACTTAATGCAGGCGCAGAGCGAGGTGTTGCTATTGTTGGCCCCACGCTCCTGACCCACTTCCCGCCCTGACATCAGCATTTGTTCCCGCCCTGCTCCATGTATAACATGGAGTAGGGTAGGAAAAAGTGCTGATGCCCCGCGCTCCTATCCCACCTCCCGCCCTGACATCAGTACTTGTTCCCACCCTGCTCCGTGTTATACAAGTGCTGATGTCAGGGCATGAGGCGGGTCAGGAGTGCTGGGCCGACAATAGCAACACCTCGCTCTGCGCCTGCGTGAAGTAGCACAAGGAGGGGCAGGCGCAGAGTGAGGGTGGCTGACAAGGCATCAAGGAGGTGGGGAGGAGGGAGGAACATCTACGCAGGGGGTGGGAATAGCCCCCGGGAAGGAGCGGACTCCTGGAGCTGGTAATGCCCTCCTGACATTTTACTACACGTTTTCAGAAGGCTGTATTTATGGATAAAAACATCACAAACACATGGGGGACCCCTTGCCTGAATGCAGCATACATGCTGCATTCAGTGCTGCCTTTAGATTGAAATCTTTGGGGGGGTGACAGGTCCTCTTTAAAGATCACCAAATTTTTCATTTTGATCTGGATACATGATGTAATAGTAGCTGCAGAGTAGAATAAACATATTTTATTTTAACTTTGCCTCTCTGCTTCAGAAATATTAGCAGTTAAAGTACTGGCACATAATGTGTTAACCTTTTTTTTAAGTTCAATTGAGTGTTTTCAGATAGTTTACACTGGGCATGTGTATTTCTCCTGTATGATGCTGACCAATCATAAGCAAACAACAACAGTGCAGAAAAAGAACACACGTCCATAATAGCTTAGGTTTCTCAGTGCATGGGATGTGAGGATGTAATTGATAGTCTAGTTTATATCTGACATTCTGAACATGAACCAGGAGGCTCAGGATGCACAATGCTACATTATACAGCCTACTCAATAAAGCATTAATAAAATATACAAAATTAAATATACATTTGCATTGATGTACCGTATATCAAACATCTTATCATTTTTATTTCTGGCATTCAGTTCATGAAACAGGAAATCCAGCCGAAGAGATGCTATAGAACCAGATAAGGGTGAATATGTATAATGGTGTGCAACAGCTCTGCAGAGTGGTATCCAACAGGTGCAGCGTCACACAAAAGTAACAATCTGAAAGTCAAGGAGAAGAAGAACTTCTGTACTGGAGGCGCACACTGTATAACGTGATAAATCTAGTAATTTTTATTTTGTGAAAAAACAACCAACCAAAACATATCAAATCAATTAAAAACCATGTTACAAAGTAACAAACGGCTGGTACTCTACACAAACTCTATTGGCCACTTTACACACGGCTACATTTCTAGCTTATCCACAGGTAAGTTACTAGATAAAACTGGAATGGTATCCACGGTCCGCGCTGCTGCTCTTTATCCAAGGAATCCACAAGAGGTTATTACCATCAAAAGTTCTTTATTTCATCACACCAACGCGTTTCGGTGCTGTCCCAGCACCTTCCTCAGGGCACAGCAAGAGCAGCAGCGCGGACCGTGGATACCATTCCAGTTTTATCTTCTGATTTCCCGCAGTTTTGTGGCGTTGGTGGAGGTTCTGCAGCAGCTGCCTTATGCTTTTAAACTGGTTGTGAGTCTCACAACCATAAAAGGTGAGTGGATACACTTATAATCCACATAAGAACTATAGTGTCTGTTTGATAGGGCACAATCTGCGCCTCTTGTACCTCCCTTCTTTTCTAGTTGACAGGTAAGTTACTGGCTGCAGTGAAATCATGGAGACATTATTCCATTTGTACACAGCAACAAGATAGAACCATGTCTCCATGATTTCACTGCAACCAGTAAGTTACCTGTGGATAAGCTACACATGTAGCCGTGTGTAAAGTGGCCATCAGGCTATTGTACCCTGAACCATGGACAACATGAATCAGGGAAAGGCTCCCTCATTGCAGGCATCTGTTTTTTGTATAAGAAGAAACCTGTCAATCTACCTAAGCCTTGCAGGAAAAAGCAAGCAGGAGTGACCCAGATGACTGGCCACCTTATCCTCAACTCCTTTTTAAGTACTGCAACGTTTCGGAGTAAAACATGTGGTGAGAAAGTCTGAACCTGATTCCTGCAGCCCATGGTTCAGACAGTTAATCACTTGATAGGTTCTATTTAAAGCCAAACTTCAGTTGCAAAACCTCTTTTTTCTTTAAAGTCATATGGTGGGTTTACACGTCGCGATATCGGCGTCCAACTCCAACCCAACTCCGACCAAAAGTCACGTGGTTTGGGAGTTGGACCCGATATCGTTTGCGCATTGTACGGTTTGAACGTACAATGCGATGCTGGAACGATGCCAAAACGATGTCAGGGTTGAATGAGCGTGCTATTCAACCGCCCGATATCGGATGGCCGTTGTAGCCGCATCGTCCCGTGTGACAGCCCAACTACGATGTGTACGCCCACGTCACCCATTCACTCCCATGTTAACTGGTCGTTCCTGGGTTGGGGGGCGTACACATCGTCAGGACGTTGTATCCCGATATCGGGCTGTCTAAACCGGCGATGCGATGGCAGGAAAAGCGCGCTCAAAAAGCGCACTCCCGCGTCGTTGGCTCCGATATCGGCCCGATATTGGGACGTGTAAACCCACCAATAGAATTGTGATGACCTATCCGTTGGTTATCAATATAATTTTGATGGGGGTCCAACACTAAACAACCACACCAACCAGCTGTTATTTGCCATTTTGGCTGTGCAGCTCCCTTCAATGTGTTTTGACTGCTGCCAGGTATTCCAGCTCAACTCCTACTCTATTTTTTTTTCCTCTACACAAAGAGATTACATCCGGCAGCCACCAGAGAAAAATAACATCTGGACAACCCCTTTGACACTAGCTCACTGGGGTTTTTTAATGAATTATTGCCATAAAGTTCCTCAGAAGTGAATTCTGGCATCCTATGAGTCTGTTCCAAGGACATCTGTGATTAAAGGTCCTGTCACACGCGTCAATGTCGTCAGCGATCTGATCGCTGACGACATTGACGGCTGATCGCTGGTGAGCTGTCACACAGGCAGACTCACCAGCGATCAATTGACCAGTGACATCATGGAAACGATTTAAATATCGTTTCCACGATGTCCTGCTCCCGCTGCCAGCCTGCTGGAAGCGGGAGCAGCCTGGTCTCCAAGGTACACTGCGGGTAACTAGGCAGCGCGCGCTGCCTAGATACCCGACGTGTACCTTAGTTACCAGCCTCCTCCGCTCACCGGGTGAGCGGAGGAGGCTGGTAACTAAGGTACACGTCGGGTATCTAGGCAGCGCGCGCTGCCTAGTTACCCGCAGTGTACCTTGGATACCAGCTCCCAGCGCTTGTGACAGGCGCTGGGAGCTGGAATATCGCTCGCTCCCGGTGTCACACGCAGCGATGCTGCGTGTCCACCGGGCGACAATCGCCAGGTTTTAGGACTGATTCTAAAACCTGGCGATCATCAACCAGCGATTTATCGCTGGTTGATGCAGTATGTCACACGCGTCAATATCGCTGCAACGTCACGTGCAGCCGATATCGTGCAGGCGATATTGACGCGTGTGACAGGCCCTTTAGGCTTCTAATTTATTCTGTCCATTATTCTGATTTATTGATCAGCTGGTCATCAATAGGAGGACATCTTTAAATCCTAAGCATACACTAATGGGGCCGTCACACGCGTCAATGTCGTCAGTGAACTGATCTCTGACGACATTGACGGATGATCGCTGGTGAGCTGTCACACAGGCAGACTCACCAGCGTTCATTTTACCAGCGACATCGTGGAAATGATTTCTATATTGTTTCCACGATGTCTGCAGGCTGGTATCCAGGGTAAACTGCGGGTAACTAGGCAGCGCGTGCTGCCTAGTTACCTGATGTGTACCTTAGTTACCAGCCTTCTCCACTCACCGGCTGGTAACTAAGGTACACATCGGGTATCTAGGCAGCGCGCGCTGCCTAGTTACCCGCAGTTTACCCTGGATACCAGCTCCCAGCGCTTCCTGAGAGGCGCTGGGAGCTGGCTGATCGCATCTCCCGGTGTCACAAGCAGCGATGCTGCGTGTACACCGGGCGACTGTCGTCAGGTTTTAGAACAGATTCTAAAACCTGGCGACCATCAACCAGCGATTTATCGCTGGTCGATTGAGCATGTCACACGCGTCAATATCGCTGCAACGTCACGTGCAGCAGTGATCGTGCACGCGATATTGACGCGTGTGACGGCCCCATAAGGGCTGCTTTACACACACCAACTTCTGTGACCAACTTCTGAACAGATCTCTGGTTGCAGTGAAATCATGGACACATTGTTCCATTTTGTGGCTGTGTACAATGGAACAATGTGTTCATGATTTCACTGCAACCAGAGATTTGTTCAGAAGTTGGTCACAGAAGTTGGTGCGTGTAAAGCGGCCCTAAACCCTATGATCCAACTTGTATGTGCCCATACATTTGATAGAATGGGGTTTTGGCCACTGATAACAGGAAATACATGTTACATTTCTTGCTTTTGACAAGATCAAAAATGTCATTAACCACACCGGCTAATGATCACAATGGCCACTGGTAATTATCAAAGAGATACATGAAATAGCGATCAATAAAAAAAGTATACAATTATCTAGTGTAGGATAGGAAATTTTCCATTACTGTCGAAAAGGCAGTGCTAGGATGACTTAGGCTTGTGACTGCTTTGTAACAACTGGTTAAACTACATAAAATAAATTTTCTTGCATAGTAATATTATTAGACAAACCAACATTGCAGATGTAGAGGGCTCAATAGAGTCCTCATATATAATGTAAGACAATATACAAAAGTAGCATGAACTAATGCTATTATATTTATGCTATAATTATAGGATACAATTATAATTTATTTTATAAATATATATTATATATATATAAATTATAATTTATGCTATAATATTTATTAATATTCCAAATTAGCAGCAAAGGAAATTTTCCTAAGGGTACCGTTACACGTGGCGACAGCACCGCCAAATTCTTAGGCGATGCAGGGGCGTGGCCTATCGGCACCAATATCGCCCCTGCATCGCCTAATGTAAACAGGTGATGGCGATGCATTTTAGTGTTCGCCTGGTTTCAGAGCAGTGCTCTGAAACCAGGCGGCCGAGCTGGGGCGATGTGTACACATCGCCCCATGTAAACGGCCGAGGGCAACCTGACAGGCAATGCAGTTCATTGTACTGCATTGCTGCTGAGGTTTTGAGACCCCCCGACGGCGATGCCGCCTGTCAGATCGCCGGTGCATCGCTGGAGGTGTCTCCCCATGTAAACGGGGGGCGGTGATGCTGGCGGGGCGCCAAAAGTGTGCGCACTCCCGCCCGTCGCTGGCGACATCTCCGCCGGCATCGCCAGGTGTGACGTGGCCCTTAGAGTGGCGATTTATTTTTTGTGAAATGCTAAATTGATGTTTTTAAGACACAACACTTTTAGAGAAGGCGGTTACTGGTCAACAACTTGCACCAAAATCCCATGTGTGCAGTAAAATTCCTGTTATGAACGAACCAACCTATTAATGGATTGTATTTGCTTTTTCTTCTTTCAGCCAAAACCATACAATGCAATTACCATTGCTGTTTCTTCACGTGCACTTTTTCGAATGGAAGAAGAAGAAAAAGTTTTTGAGGAACAGGGACTAGAAGAGTATGTTAAATACCAACTGGAGCATGAGAATGAGCCATTTAAACCAGGAGCAGCATTTCCCTTTGTAAAGGTAAACCCCAAAGAAGTTGTACGTTTACTGTAAAGCTGTGGAGCAATCCACACAACATAAGCTCCACAATGGAAATTTTCTTTAGTGGACTTCAAAGTATTAAAAAAAGTTAAAAAATACTATCACTCCTAGGACAATCGTGGAAATACTTCCCTTGATCTTTCATCATTCTTTAAGGCCCCAATACACGTAGCGATATCGCTAACGATATCATTGCAACGTCACAGGTTTTGTGACGTTGCAGCGACCTTGCTAGCGAAGTCGCTGCATGTGACGTCGCAGCGACCAGTGATGAGCTCACTGATCGCTGATCACTGCGGAATGGCCAGGACCATTTTTTGGTCGTTGGTCTCCCGCTGGGAAGCATACATCGGCGTGTGTGATGCCCCTCAAACCCGTTGTGTTCCTTGGTAACCAGGGTACACATTGGGTTACTAAGCACAGCGCGCTGGTAACCAGAGTACACATCTGGTTACTAAGCACGTTCTCCTGCTTACCCCAGCCTATCAGAATACAGTAGCGGGACCTCGACATTGTGGAAAAAACTGTTTATATTCTTTTCCACGATGTCGAGATTGTTACATGGGTCGCTGGTCGCTGAGAAGATCTGCCTGTGTGGCAATCCCCTGCAGGTGTTCACTCTACACCAGGCATACATACTAGTGGCATACAAGTTTTACGTAGGTCAACACGTAGTAACTTGGGACAACCACCACTAAGGTACAGGCAATAGAGTGCAAAACATAGGAAAAATGTAAATATGTTCAGAATGTAAATATGTTATTAATGCTAGTATACAGAAAAGGGTGAAGAGTAGGCTAAAACAACCGAAACCAGGTACACAACACCAGTGAGAGGAGTTGGCGTCAGGAGCTGTCTAGGGAGAACAAAATCTTGGCCAATAGGTGACCCCAGGGCCAGGAGGCCTACAGCGCTTATGACTCGGTAGAGGCCCCTGCAGTACCTAGGACTCCTACGCCGAGGCACCCGTAGTGTTAGTTGTCGTGTTTTTGAACTTTAAGCCTGCAGAGACTTGACCTGTTGGAATTTCGAATTTCCCTTCTTACTTTCAAAAATGGACCATAGCCACAGGACTGGTAGTGGCAAACACCCTTTTAAACAGCCTGCAGCGGGTGGACTAGCGCTGTATGGACTGGTTACCCGTTTTCTTATTTATACCTGTTTTTTGTAAATTTTCAATTTTTAAGACTCTGTTCAATTATCAAATGTAAATAGTTATATGTTATGGCCACTTTACACACGGCTACATTTCTAGCTTATCCACAGGTAACTTACTGGCTGCAGTGAAATCATGGAGACATTATTCCATTTGTACACAGCAACAAGATAGAACCATGTCTCAATGATTTCACTGCAGCCAGTAAGTTACCTGTGGATAAGCTAGAAATGTAGCCGTGTGTAAAGTGGCCATTAGGGCCCCTTTACACGCGCCTACATTTCTAGGGTGGCTACATGTAACTTACTGGTTGCAGTGAAATCATGGAGAGATTATTCCATTTGTACACAGCAACAAGATAGAACCATGTCTCCATTATTTCACTGCAACCAGTGAGTTACCTGTAGCCACCCTAGAAATGTAGCCGCGTGTAAAGGGGCCCTTAGGGTTATGGAAAAATGTTTCCGCCCCGGAGGACTGTATATAACTAGGGGGGAAAGTGGCAGCCCTGCAGGGGATTGCCACAGGATCCACCGGTGCAAAGAGGGGTTTACACCTTGGTTCACACAGCACACAACACCTTCCACCCCAGATCTGAAGGGGGAGCCCTACTGGCTGCCTTAAGTCAGATCCCCTTTAAAAGATCCAGGCCTGAGGGGAGGAGTCAGTTGGTCCCAAGAGTTAGTGAGTTCCAGTGGGTCTGTGGAGAGAGCTGGAGTGAGTAACAGTGGAGTGGAGGCCAGTGGAGGAAGCAGGGAATCAAGAAAGGGAACCAGTTAAGGTATCCTTATAGTACACCTGGATACCAGAGTCCAACACTGCCAGCATCCACTGCAGCAGTAAAACCCCGGGAGAACCAGGAGAACCCAAAACCCCCTGAAGTAACAGACAAGAGACACTCAAACTGACCAAACACAGGACCAGGGGCCATAGGAGGAATAGGGACCCCGCAAAAGGACCTAATTGTTAGTCTAGAGCAAAGACCTGAGAGGGAGAAGGAGCGGTGAGTTCAGGAGCAGGCAGGACTTACCCCAAACCACAGAGCACAGAGACAGAGGAGGCCTCACAACTTTCTAAGGTTGAAGTCCCAAGTTACACCGGGGACCTGGTTATTTCTCTGGACTGTACCAGTTACCCTGTCACCAGTAAAAGATACTGAAACAAAGATCACTGTGTGTGTGCGTGTGTGCCTGCTTAAGAGCCGCTATTCACCGCATTGACTGCAGAGACGTGACTACTACTCCCCTCATCCATCCCTGCTGCCCTGAGGTAAAGCTCCAACTGCGACCACACAGCGATGTTCCAGCGATCCCGGCGAGGTTGGATCGTTGGTGGGATCGCTGGAATATCGCTATGTGTAACGGGGCTCTAAGTGTGATCCAATTCTCTCGCATGAGAGAATTGTAGCACACTATCAGCATATGATGATAGAGAACAAGAATTTCTCTTTTTTACTCTGTGAGCCATCTGGAATCTCACTGCATTCAGATATCATCTGAGTACAGTCCAATGATTTCCACGCACCCATAGCCTTGAATGGGTGTGTGTCATTCGATTTACACTGCAAATTGCAGCATTCTGTAATTTATTTTCTCATGCTGAAAAAAAATGCATATCGGCACTGCCCCACCGCCAGACCCCATACTGTCAAGACATTGTTTGCCATGAATCCCTTTCTGAAGAACCCTCTAGTTTACTCTCCTCCAACCCCCCCTCCAAAATCACTCTAAACTGTAAGAGAACACATCCCCTGCAGAGAAAAAGAGCAAAAATACAGTATATTTAAACCAAACTCTAGTAAACAGCAGGGGCCGTCTCTGTAAGAGCAAGTATATAGCTCTGTCAGTCCGTTAGTAACGGTATATAGACCCCAAGCGGCCAGCTAGTGTAGATCATCGGTACCAGCACTCTAAACACAGTCATTTCTCAACAATAAGACAAAGTAAGCTTCACTGCTCAACTGGGCGATCACGCATGGACCCTCTGCGTCGAGACCTCTGAAGCAGATATGGGAGACCCCGACCTCCACCCTCTCTGAGGAAGAAGGGGTTTTGCAGCCAATCAGGAAGCTCAATGTCCGGTAAACCCAGGCCAGTGGTGAAAGTTGGTAGGTCTTTCAGGTCATGCACCAGGAAGATTCCTTGTTGATTCCAGACCTGAAGTTGAAAAGGGAAGCCCATGAGTGGGGGATTTCCCTCTCCCTCAACACATCCAAAAGTGGCCGGAGAGCTCGTCTTTTGGCTAGGGTTGCTCTGGACAGGTCTGCCATCAGGTGTATCTCAGCCCCATCAAAATCTATAGGGCCCTTAAGACATGCCTGTCACATAATCTCATCCTTCAGGTGATATTGATGTAAGCGGCATATCACATCTTGTGGATTGTTGATGTCAGCCGACCTAGGGCGAAGTGCATGGTGAGCTCTAACAAATAGGATGTCTGTTTCCGTTGGCCTGTCCAGAATCATGTTGAACAAGCCTTGGAGGGTTGGGGCTAGGTCTACAGGACCCGTGACCTCAGGTAACCCCCGAACCCGGATATTGTTCCGGCAGTCCCTGTTTTCATAGTCCTCCATCATGTAAAACAATTGGGTAAGCTGTTCCGTGTGCTGGTCTAAGGTCTCCTGGAAGACCCTCGGTCTCGGCCTGAGAGATACTGGAAGCCTCAAGGACAGAAACACGCTCCGTAACCTGAGCCATCGAGGCACTGAGGCCCTGTATTTCAGCGCGGCATAACGATTCCAAACGGTAGCTATACCCCTCCATATCCGCCTTAGTCGGTATTTCACACATACGAGACTGTAGATCTCTAATCTCTTCCAACATTGTGTTTGGTATCTGGGCATGGGGTCTCACCGACTGGGACTCTACTGCTAGTGAAGGCTGTATAGCCTGGCTCTCAGTGGACAGGGAATCACTATCACTTGTGGAGGTAGAATCTGTAGGTAGTAAAGTTCCAGCTTGTGAGGATAGCATAATTGATGTCTTGGTCAGGAATTTTTGAATGCCCTGTTTTCTGCTTCCTGAAGCTCCTCTCCCAGCCAGGGATGGAGACTGCCTTCTAGATTTGAATCTCATGCTGAATGTTATAACACAAGAGTTCTTAAGTGATGAGAGGATATGACCCCGGCAAGTTGTGGATAGCTAGTTATGGCTGCAGATATGGGCCTCTGCAGGGTCTCCCACAGTCAATAAATTCACACACCCCCGTATAGAACTTTTGCAGCATCATTCCCACCTTTTTCTGTCCACTACACATACTCACCATACCCAGTAAACTAGGCGAAGCACGTATAGTAAAAGTGCTCCTCTTGTTCCACAACATAATAACTGTACACCCCTTTTGAGCCCTACACAAGTTATAAGGCCACCTTTGCTTCATACAGTGACACTGTTCCCAAAACTGGAATCATTTCTCTTTTAGACAATAATAATGCTTAAACACAGGAAAAGTGCCAAATACACATTAATTATGTCCCCTGTTATATTTGAGGATAGGTTTCAAAGTGATGCTTGCTTGGGGATTTAGGGCACTACACCAAACATTTGGGGCACCAGACTAAGAAAGATCCAAGCAATGCAGACTCCATAAAACTTAAATTTTATTCCATCATGGTCAAAAACATTAGAGCCTGTATCCTAGACGCCACGTGCTAGTGATGCAACGAAACATTATATTGGAATAAAACATCTCACTGTTCAACACTATGTGGTTGCAGTTAGGGACCAGTCTGCTATAAGCACTATTTATTAGAAATTAGGGACATCAGTTAAAGCACCAGTATTTTCTATATTTTAGGACCTGAGGCACCTGTAGCAACAGAACCACGGACATCAGTGTTGAAAGTATGAAGCATGGTGAAGCCCAATCCCTTCCTTCTGTGGACGTGACATAACATTCTCCGAAGTCTGCAATGTGCTGAGGAGTCTACGTACAACTTTTTTTAACATGAGCTTGGGAGGGAGATCTGCAAATGTCACACCATATCCAAAACACGCCATGCTTCCTCTGTGTTACTTAATGCTTGGTGCAGAAATACTCTTTCCTCCATTCACTTTCTGCACCTCATTGATGTTCTGTGCAAAGCTGCTGACATAAAACCAGTTCTTCAAATTAAATACTTTGATAACCACTCACTGGGTGGCTCACAATTTACTCCATCATTGACTTAACCTTGACTTAAGAGCGCATCAACATACAATTTTTTTAGATAAGAGTCATCGCTCTCTATATTTTTTACTTTGAGATGCCAGCACACATGTGAGATAGGCGGCCGTCACATGGTGCAATATATTGAACGATATCGTTTAAGCGATCTGCTTTTTGATCGCTTAAGCGATATCGTTTGTGCATCGTTACGTGCGATCAAGCGATTTTACAATGTAAAATCGCTTGATCGTTAGATTGCAGATATGAGAGCCGGAGCTCATATCAAGGGATGAACGCTTGTTCAATCTGCTTCATCGTGGTGTGTGACACCACGATGAACGATCTCCCAGCGGCAGAGCCTATGCTGGGAGATGGTATCTATGGTAAACGTCGGGTTACTAAGCGCCGCGCGGCGCCTAGTAACCCGATGTGTACCATAGTTACCAGCGATCTCGCTGGCCCACATCGCTGGTGAGTCTGTCTGTGTGACAGCTCACCAGCGATGAGAGCGATATCGTTAGCGATCGCGCGTGCACGTGATCGCTTACAATATCGTTCAAGATATTGCACCGTGTGACAGCCGCCTTATGCCGGCTTCACACCACGGTTTTGTGCTGTCAGGTTCTGTCCGTTGTTTTGCAGTATGCATCGGACAGAACCTGACAGCACTGGAAAAGCAGAAACTGTGGGCAAATATGCACTCCGTTCCTGTTTTTACTGTTTTTAGCAGGATCTGTTTGTGCTTGTCTCTGCTGCTAAAATTTCAGCCCGCGTGTGCAGTGCTGCTGTCCTTGGTGCTGAACATTCAGTGTTCTGTGCAGTGGAGCTCTCCATGGTGCTGAATGTTCAGCGGTTCAGAGCTCTGTTTTGTAAATGGCCTCTGGGAAACAATCTGATTTTTTGCCGCATCCGGAGCGATGTTATGGGCGTCAGATCGCCTTGGATTCATTTCTGTCCGGTTTTGGCCAAAACATGTTGCAGGCTCCGGTTTTGTGCCCGGTTTCAAAACCAGACAGAAATGAATCCGGGACAGAATGTAACAAACTGGATGCCAAATAGCAGCTATCCGGCACCACAGGGATACATGGAGATCAAAATCTGATCCAGTTCTGTCCAGTTCAAACCGGACAGACCCGGAACACAAAAATCATGCTGTGAAGCCGGCCTTAAGAGCAGCTGAGCTGCTGTGTGATAATGTGTGCCCGCTCATTAAGCAACTGAATATTCCCTGCTCCCCCTGTCCATCATCCTGGGCATGGAGAGCAGCAAATACAGTATCCCGGATGCTAATCTGTGTGCAGTGTGATGGTGGTCATGTACCAGGATGGGGGTGCATGTACCAGGATGGGGTGCTATGTAGAAAGATCCAAAAGAATAGCCAGCAAGAAGGCTTGCAGTAAAATTCCAAAATTTTATTTATAACTACCTGTAGAACCTGGTGTTGCCCGGTTTACTGTAATAAAGGGGGAGTAATAAATGGGGTGAGGATAACCAGAGGGAGACCAGAGGGGGTAGAGTCACATGCATATAAGGGGTGTGGTTATGAAAGGGACATTGCCCTTGTTACCATATTCAATGGGGCATAATAAAGGGGCAAGGTTAACAGGAGGGGGCTGAGCCATATGCACCTGGTGAATTATGAAGGGGGCATGGCTAACCAGAGGGGTGTATCCACATGCCTCTGGTGCATTATGCAGGAGGTGGGGCTTACCAGAGCACTAACTGTGCAAGTTGTATTGTAGAGGATTATTTTTATTATTGATCAACAACTATGTTCTCAATCAACCCAAAAGACTCAAATATCAAAGCTTAATATTTTTGGAAGTTGGAGTGTTTTTTTTTTAAGATTTGGCTATCTTAGGAGGATATCTGTTTGTGCAGGTAACTATTACTGTGCCGAATTATTAGGCAACTTAATAAAAACCAAATATATTCCCATCTCACTTGTTTATTTTCACCAGGTAAACTAATATAACTGCACAAAATTTAGAAAAAAACATTTCTGACATGCAAAAACAAAACTCAAAAAAAAATTAGTGACCAATATAACTGCACAAAAGTTAGAAAAAAACATTTCTGCCATGCAAAAACAAAAACGCCAAAAATTAGTGACCAATATAGCCACCTTTCTTTCTGATGACACTCAACAGTCTCCCATTCATAGATTATGTCAGTTGCTTGGTCTGTTTACAATCATCATTGCGTGCAGCAGCCACCACAGCCTCCCAGACACTGTTCCGAGAAGTGTACTGTTTTCCCTCCCTGTAGATCTCACATTTTAGGAGGGACCACAGGTTCTCTATGGGGTTCAGATCAGGTGAACAAGGGGGCCATGTCATTATTTTTTCTTCTTTTAGACCTTTACTGGCCAGCCACGCTGTGGAGTAGTTGGATGCATGTAATGGAGCATTGTCCTCCATGAAAATCATGTTTTTCTTGAACGATAATGACTTCTTCCTGTACCACTGCTTCAAGAAGTTGTCTTCCAGAAACTGGCTGCAGGTCCGGGAGTTGAGCTTCACTCCATCCTCAACCTGCAAAGGTCCCACAAGTTCATCTTTGATGATACCAGCCCATATCAGTACCCCACCCTCCACCTTGATGGCATCTGACTCGGATTGAAGCTCTCTGCCCTTTACTGATCCAGCCTCTGGCCCATCAATCTTGACCATCAAGAGTCACTCTCATTTCATCAGTCCATAAAGCCTTTGAAGAATCAGTCTTAAGATATTTCTTGGCCCAGTCTTGACGTTTTATCTTATGTTTCTTGTTCAAAGGTGGTTGTTTTTCAGCCTTCCTTACCTTGGCCATGTCCCTGAGTATAGCACACCTTGTGCTTTTTGATTCTCCAGTAACGTTGCAGCTCTGAAATATGGCAAAACTGATGGCAAATTGCATCTTGGCAGCTTCATGCTTGATTTTCCTCAATTCAGGGGCAGTTATTTTGTGCCTTATTTGCCCAACACATTCTTGCGACCCTGTTGGTTATTTGACATGAAACGCTTGATTGTTCGGTGATCACACTTCAAAAGTTTGGCAATTTCAAGACTGCTGTATCCCTCTGCAAGACATCTCAATTTTGGACTTTTCAGAGCCCGTCAAATCTCTCTTCTGACCCATTTTGCCTAAGGAAAGGCATTTGCCTAATAATTAAGCACACCTTATATAGGGTGTTGATGTCATTATACCACACCCTCCTCATTACAGAGATGCACATAACCTGATTTACTTAATTGGTAGTTGGCTCTCAAGCCTATACAGCTTGGAGTAGGACAACATGTATAAAAGTATCATGTGATCAAAATACTCATTTGCCTAATAATACTGCACACAGTAGGGTATTCTCTGGTACCTTACAGATATACCCATTGTTTTTTCCACATTGTAATCCTATATCTGTAGTTTTGTGGTTATACCCATTGGTATGAGTACTCTATTACAGCACATATATGTAGTATATTCAGGTTATGTTGGGTTGGGAAAGACCACCCAGTTGTATATAACATGAACCTTGGGAGGATCCTGTATTCTATGGGAATGAGCATGTCACTTATACCATACACTCCCTGAGTGTGTGTATGTTCGCAACCATACTCAAAGTGAATATAGTTACAAATAGTAATATATGGTGTAAACAATTGATACATTAATTTCTTGATGTATATAGTATCATGTGACCTCTGCCATATTATGTATAACAGTCTGAATACCCTGTTACCATGGTTGTACAGCACTATTGCACTTTATATTGCACTTTAATAAAAATGAATTTACTATTATTCATGAGTTGTGTCGCAGAAGTTGTTATTGATTGAACAGTGTATAGAGGTACTAGCAGTAGAGGCTGGCATTGCCCAGGCATGGGGCTGATTGCATGGATGTATGTGTGTATGTATGTATATATGTATGCTCACACAGCCCCGTCCCCTTCATAGTTCTCCTCCTTTCAAGGATGGATGTGGCTTTGCCTCCTCCGGGAGATGCAGCCTCCATATAATGTAGTGCAGCCTCCAGGGCCTTCCATATAATATTATGCAGCCTCAATAGTCCTCCGTATGATATAATTCAGCCTATGTGGAGTGCAGGACTATGTGGATAGGTGGAGCTATGAAGTGGGTAGTGCTATGTGTGGACATACATTGGGGTGGAGCTAACTGAAGGTGGCGTGGCTATAGGTTACCTATGCAGTGGGTGTGGCTAATTGAGTGGGTGGGGTATGTAGAGTTGGTGGGGCTATGCAGAGTAGGTGTGGCTATGTGGAGTATGCAGTTATGAAGTGGGCAGAGCTATGTGGAGTGGGTAGAGCTATTACATATACTCACACATACATACATACCATCATCCAAAGAAAAAAGCAGCACTCACTGGTTTCTTTGTGCTCTTTTTTATTTACCTATTTAAGGTGGACAGTAGGTGCAGGGAGGGGGTGGAGGAGGAAGACGAAAGCACCGTTTCGCAGGAGTCCTGCTTCAGAACCCGTAGTAGCAGAACTCATGCGAAACGGTGCCGTCGCCTTCCTCCTCCACCCCTCCCTGCACCTATTGTCCACCTGGAATAGGTAAATAAAAAAGAGCACAAAGAATCCGGTGAGTGACGCTTTTTTCTTTGGATGATGATATTGTTGGTCTAAATGTGGCTGAGCAACACCGGAGTCAGTGTAACCTAGGCAAAAGGTGCGGTCATTAGTGTCCGGTAGCCCCTCTTTTTCCTACGTTTGCATATATACATACTTTCAGCTTTATATATTCGATGTATTCCTCCTACATGTAACAGCTATAGTAATAATAGATACTAATCATAGACTATATATGAGCACAATGGGTAAGGTTCTTGATTCAAGGTTAGATGATATCGCAACTGGCAAAAAACTCACCAATGGCCCAAAAAAGTCTAACAGAATAACTTATTTCATAAGACCGTAGATCGCAATGTATAATATTAAAGTCAAACTTCAAGTGCAGTCAGATAAAAGCTAGATATTTCTGAATTATTTACAAAAGGTTAAGTTCCTAATATTGCAGACATATGTATCTCTCCTATATGGCACAGTTATAGAAGCCCAAATGGCCATAGATTATAATAACCACAGATAATAGTTCACAAATGAGACCTAACGAATGTCTTACAACTATCAAATCACAATATGCAGCCAATTGGGGGCTAAATAATATAGAAAAAATAACTTATATAGAAGAAGTATGGATGCAAGCCTGTGCAAAATTCTTCAGGATGGACTCAGGATATTAACCTCTGGTAATATAAGAGGGGAGTTGTCTCGGCTAATAGCCTCATGAGCCGTACTGCCAGTCTCTCTTGCCCAAAGTGTGTCGTCATTGTACCATGGCTTCATCAGGAGCTAGTGACCCAGAAGTGCACCAATATCTTATACATATTTGATTAGTAGATTGCTAACAACTGTAAACCCACGAGTAGTGGAAGGTTGAATGAAAAAATCAGCAGGAGGACCTCGATACAGTCGCTCGTACCTGGAACATCTGGTTGGCTGCACTTAATAACAATAATAATTATAATAATAATATTCTTTATTTATATAGCGCCAACATATTCTGCAGCGCTTCACAATTCTGAGGTTCATATTCAAACAATCACAACAAACAATTGTCAGAAAATACAATATAAAATACCTGTGATGAGTAAGCAATATTTGTAAGGAATATTGCCATATTCCCCAGCTTCCATCTTGTCCTAGAGGTTGCACGATCCACTCAAAGCCCCCACCTTTGGTAGCCAGAGGCAATCTATCTCTGGCAAGTAGTAGATTAATTAGCATGAAGATGCCATCCAACAGGCCATACAATGAGCTTCCTAGAGGCATCCAGGTAAAGGAAGACTCCTGCTGGGATTTGCAGAGAAATGACAAATCCATTTTCCCTGTAATGCCAGTGGGAAGGAAATCCTTTCTTCAACTAAGACTGAACGGAGTCATGAATATAACGTTAATATCTCATGAGCCGTGCTGTCTATAAACATGGCAAGCATAGATATGCGATCTCGACATTCAGGCGACCACCTTGCATAGCTTTACATTCATGTGTGATGACTGTAAGCCATCTAAATGTGATCTTGGCTAGTAGGATGCTGTCAGAATAGTCATGTTTCATATCCAGTCAAAGATAAAATCATAACTGAAAATATGAAAGCATTGTCTTCCATCAGTGATGCTCACAGACAAGGTTATGACAGATACGATTTGGATATCTATATCTCCACTCAGAGGGGTGGGAATTGTGAGACAGCCCAGAGGTGCGAGATGGGTGGAGACAGGGGTCAGCCCATAATGTATAAAAATCAGCTGCCCCATCTCCATATTGTTTTTCTTCTGAAGAGGCATTGTTATTCCACCAAAGCCAGAGAATACCCCAGGAACAGATTAGCATCACGCTGCCCTTGTGGTGCCATCAGCATTAAGGTAACTGATCACATGTGTGTGTAATTCTGTGTAGTTCATTTATCCTTTTATTTGCATAACTGACTGTAATATTTGTAACATCTTAATAATAACTGTAAATATATCTAGGGTACCATTAGGGTGATTAAATATATACATTTAATCTTGAGTTGCTCTTTTTATCTTGATCAAGTCAAGTATTTCCACGTCCGTGTGCTCATTTAACGCTACCTGGGTTGGTTCCTGACCCAATATAAGCCCGACCACGGACTGGACTTATATTAAAAGGAGGAGCTGGTGGCAGCATTTAGTGCGTGGGGTTATTTAGGGCATCTGTCAGTGACGGGGTGGAGATTAGTATATGTGCTTTTGGTTGCAGATCAGCAGGCATATACCACACTCACTGAGAGATGCCATAATAAACCAGCACTGACAGGGCAGCTGCGGCCCTTCTTTATCCTCAGGCAGTTCTCTGACTGACCTGGGTTTAACGGGAGGCGCTGTGGAGCTGCCAGGTTTGGTGGCCGATTCACCACAATACCATACAAAGCATAATACAATAATTAAAGCAAAATAATGACAGCAATGCTCATTAGAGTTTACAATCTAACAATGAGGTGGGGGTGACACAAAGTACAGGTGCTTATTTACAATGTTGGTATAGTCAACTTGAGGAGATGGGGAACAGATAGGAGCAGCATAAGTGGCTACCAACCATTATTTGTGATCCATGTGAGACTGGTGGAGAGGATAGGCTATGTCTAAGTGACTTAGACTACGGATCATGATAAGCTGCCCTAAAAAGATGTTTTCAGGGATTTCCTAAAACTAGGTAAGTTGTGGATACACCTAATTTCTTGGGGTAGAGCATTCCAGAGAATTGGTGCAGCTCGAGAGAAGTCTTGGAGCCGGGAGTGGGAGGTTCAGATTAGTGCAGAAATGAGTCCAAAGTCATTTCCAGAGTGAAGAAAATGGGTAGGGTGATAGACAGAGATGAGGGAAGAGAGGTAGGGTGGTGCTGCACTGTGAAGAGCTTTGTGTGTGAGAACAAGCAGTTTGAATTGGATCCTATAATGTATAGGTAGACAGTGCACTTAAGCGAGGTGGAGTTACATTACTCATATCCGGTCACTGCGCACATCACTATTTTGCTAAAACGTCTGCCTTTCAAAGGACTGCACATGCATTTGTTTCTTGAAGTGCAAGGAGATGGCTGTGTTATATAAATCATTGAAACCCTCACATGTTGGGCTCCCACAGATACTGACATATACAACAAGTATACTAGGTTATATCTTATTGTCAATTATTGAATAAATACAGTAAATAGGATGCTATACATCTTAATTTATCATAAAATGGATTTACTGTAAACCAGCAGATACTACTACAAAAGGTTGATTAAAGTTCATCCACATGTACACTGGCGATCAAAATTGGAGAACAATGTATGATCACTTGATTTCTTCAGACACAATGTAATCTACATTGATCAACATTTGAAGGTTTTTGTGTAAGGATTGCACCATGCCACTAGAACAGTGTTTTCGAAAATAACCAAAGTTTATCAATTTAAAACCTTTATTTTACACAAAACATAATGATCATAAATAGGTAACAGCAATGACTGTAGCACAAAGAAAGATTAGAACTAAATTTTGTGAAGGTTACAACAGTCACCAATCAGTAGGACGTGTACAGGTCTTTGCTTTGTATAGGCCTTTGCTTTGAATGACTTCAGCACATATGTGGCCACAGGACATCGCTGGTCTCTCACACTGTTCTGGTGTAATTTTGGCCACTCTTCTTCAAGTCATTTCTACAGTTCTGTGACTGTTGTGGGTTTTTTGGCCACAACTTTGTCATCAAGGATTTTCCAGAGGTTTTCTATTGGGTTTAGATCAGGACTCTGGGCTGGTCATTTCATTGTTTCAATGCTTTCTGTTTCAAGGAACTGCTTTACCCGTATTGCTGTGTGACAGGGGGCATTGTCCCGTATGAAAATTGCTGGGTCATTGCATGCTGAACGCAAGTAAGGAACCACGTTTTGTTGAAGAAGGTTCTGATACACATTTGCATTCACTCTGCTATGTAGCGTTATGAGAGGTCCAACCCCTGCAACAGAAAATATTCCTCAAACCATGACACTTCCTCCATCATTTTTCACCGAGTTCTTAACACACTTTGGGTTCAGTCTTTACCTAGTTTGTAAACGGACATAAGGTACCTTTACACGCCGCTACGACAGGATGGATACAATCCGCTACAGGCTACAAATGTAGCTTGTAGCGCCAATATAGCCCGTAGTAGCGGCGTGTGAAGACGGGACGTGACAGCCGGCAACAGATAAATCTGTTTCCGAGCACTGCTTGAAAACAGATGGCTTCAAAGCCGATTGCAGCGAGCTGTATCGGCGTGTAAAGAAGCTACAGAAGGGAACTCTGGACACCCGGCGATTTAGCTGCAATGTAGCTAAGGCGTGACCCAGGCTCCGTGTTACCACGCCCCATCTGCGATCATTGGTGGAAGATGCTGCGTTACGATTGGCCCTTGCCTCACAGCCCTCCATCTTGGATGAGCTGTCCCTTCAGCACTACACATACGCGCCGTATGCACGATCATATAGTAGTACAATTACGCGGACACAGACGTGACGAAAGAAAATTAGCAAATGCCTCATGATCTTCATACAGTGTGCACATCCTCTCAACACATGATAACGAATAATGCTGCACACAGCACATTGATGCAGCACATATTCTTCTCAGGTGTTTTCAAATACACTGTCACACAGATCTTTTACATGTTGCCTTGGGAGCTGTTCCACTACATTCACATCTGTGAGCAGATATATTGACACCATTCAGCCTGTATTCACACATAGTTAGCCAGACTTGACACAGATAGAATTTCAACAGAAAACGCACATACTGTGTGTTGTAAGCCGCTACTGTGTGTCGCACAAACGCACCTCAGTGCAATCGCCACACGCCGCTGTCACAAGCGCTGATCGTGCGTGACAAGGCAAACACTTCTACTACGCACACATAGTCCAGGACCGCTACTTTTATACACACGGGGTATGTGACTGGCCACCGCTCCAGCGTGACGCATTACCATCGATTTCGATGCATTCGCCATGCTCCGCCATGTCACAACCGCTTATTCCGTGCTTCACTCCGATCACTAGTACGTCACGTCTCGCCCATCCGCCCTTTCTGTCGTGCCCAATCACAACTCCGTAGTGTTGGCCAATGGTTGTGGTTTGGGCGCGGCGTACAGGACTGTGGCACGCCTATTTGTTTTACGTCCTGCCTTTGTTCCTCCCAGATCACTCTGTGGTGGCGGCGTGTAAAGCTGGTACGCTGAGCTACAGATGGCTACTTGAGACACCCGGCGATGTAGCTAGTTACAGATGTAGCGTAGCGTAGCGCACCTTGTGGCGGCGTCTAAAGGAGATGCGATTACCGTTTGTAACCGTTGGAGCGTGCTCGTGCACGTGAAGTAGCGGATTGTATCCATCCTGTCGTAGCGGCGTGTAAAGGTACCTATAAAGTTTCCCATAAGAACCAAATAAATTAAAATTGCTTTCATCACTAAAATGAACTGATGACACTTCTCCACTGTCCACACAACATGTTCCTCACCAAAGGCAAGTCTAGCCTTTTGATTCTTTCTGCTAATGAGAGGTTTGGTCACTGCAGAGTGGACTTTCAGTCCAAATGCTCTTAAACGTTGTGACACTGTATGATGAGACATCAGGCAGCTAATCCGGCTGCAGTGTTGAAACAATTATCCATGGAGATTCTCCACATTATCCTGTCCTGTCATGCATTTTTCTTTCAAGGGCGACTAGCCTTCTTGAGGGGACTTGAAAGAGTTTGATGTTGTAAAGATGCAATATTCTAGAAATCACAGACTTGGAATGATCAACTTCTGTTGCTAGGGCTGATAGGGTGACCCCTTTGGCCTTCATCTGGAATACCTGCTGCCGGAGGGTTTCAGTCACTTTGGAACAGCTCACCATTTATGCGAAGTGAGAGCAAACTGGAAAGTTAGGCTGCCAGTTAAATAGGATTGGTCAGATAGTTAAGGAAATTAACGCCAGATGCCAGATTAACGCCAAAAACTTGCAGGTATCTGACAGTGTTCTCTAATTGGGATCAGTGTTCTTTTTCATTTATCTCATTTACATTTATTAAATTTATGAAATAAGCTTAAAATACTGCAAATTTACTAATGTTAGGATATTTTCACATAGGACAACGCAATGACCTTAACGTTAAGGAAATTGTGTGCTGCTCTCTAATTTTGATCACCAGTATATATACCCATATAAGGACTGCCTCACCAGGAATATATGATTTGTGAAGCCTTCTTTAGAAATAGAGAGTAGAGTTTAACCACTCTATATTGGTTAAATAAATATGGCTCGATAACCCCTTCTGTTTAAAAAAAAATGTTCCCGGGGGTGCTAACCAGCCTCAAGCATACCAAATAATCAAAAAAATATTCAAAAAATATATATTCAAAAATTGGAGTGCGTTTGGGTATGATTCTAAGTTTTTTCATTTTTTTTACTTTCACAATAATTAAATCGGAAGATACATAATCATACATTTTGCATGATAAGCACTTTACTGAAGTACAGTCATGGCTAAAAGTTTTGAGAATGACACCAAAATTATATTTTCACATGATCTGCTGCCCTCTGGTTTTTATTTGTGTTTGTCTGATGTTTATATCACATACAGAAATATAATTGCAATCATATTATGAGTACCAAAAGGTTATATTGACAGTTAGAATGAGTTAATGCAGCAAGTCAATATTTGCAGTGTTGACCCTTCTTCTTCAGGACCTCTCCCTGGCATGCTCTCAATCAACTTCTGGACCAAATCCTGACTGATAGCAGTCCATTCTTGCATAATCAATGCTTGCATTTTTTGCAGAATTTGTTGTTTTTTGTTTGTCCACCCGTCTCTTGATGATTGACCACAAGTTCTCAATGGGATTAAGATCTGGGGAGTTTCCTGGTCATGGACCCAAAATCTCTATGTTTTGATCCCTGAGCCATTTAGTTATCACCTTTGCTTTATGGCAAGGTGCTCCATCATGCTGGAAAAGGCATTGTTGGGCGACAAACTGCTCTTGGACGGTTGGGAGAAGTTGCTCTTGGAGGACATTCTGGTACAATTCTTTATTCATGGCTGTGTTTTTAGGCAAGACTGTGAGTGAGCCGATTCCGTTGGCTGAGAAGCAACCCCACACATGAATGGTTTCAGGATGCTTTACAGTTGGCATGAGACAAGACTGGTGGTAGCGCTCACCTCTTCTTCTCCGAATAAGCTGTTTTCCAAATGTCCCAAACAATCGAAAAGGGGATTCATCAGAGAAAATGACTTTACCACAGTCCTCAGCAGTCCACTCCCTGTACCTATTGCAGAATATCAGTCGGTCCCTGATGTTTTTTCTGGAGAGAAGTGGCTTCTTTGCTGCCCTCCTTGAAACCAGGCCTTGCTCAAAGAGTCTCCCCCTCACAGTGCATGCAGAAGCACTCACACCAGCCTGCTGCCATTCCTGAGCAAGTTCGGCACTGCTGGTAGTCCGATCCCGCAGCTGAAACAGTTTTAAGATACGGTCCTGGCGCTTGCTGGTCTTTCTTGGGTGCCCTGGAGCCTTTTTGACAACAATGGAAGCTCTCTCCTTGAAGTTCTTGATGATGCGATAGATTGTTGACTGAGGTGCAATCTTTCTAGCTGCGATACTCTTCCCTGTTAGGCCATTTTTGTGCAGTGCAATGATGGCTGCACGTGTTTCTTTAGAGATAACCATGGTTAACTGAAGAGAAACAATGATACCAAGCACCAGCCTCCTTTTAAAGTGTCCAGTGGTGTCATTCTTACTTAATCATGACTGATTGATCGCCAGCCCTGTCCTCATCAACACCCACACCTGTGTTAATGGAACAATCACTAAAACGATGTTAGCTGCTCCTTTTAAGGCAGGACTGCAGTGATGTTGAAATGTGTTTTGGGGGTTAAAGTTCATTTTCTGGGCAAATATTGACTTTTCAAGTAATTGCTGTTAAGCTGATCACTCTTTATGACATTCTGGAGTATATGCAAATTGCCATTAGAAAAACTGAAGCCGTAGACTTTGTTAAAATTAATATTTGTATCATTCTCAAAACTTTTGACCATGGCTGTACACTCTTTATATGTAAACTTAGACCACCTGCCACACCATATATAATATACCACTCACATATACCTGTAGCAACCCTATCTGTACATTTGTTATGTGAAATTCGATCTATAATTTTGGCAATCACTTCAGTTGAAGTCACTGATTGGCAGCTCAGCTCTCCGCCCACATACAGCCAGCCATAAGTAAAGTACTTCTGGGGGTGGGAGGGTGGTTTAATTTTTTCAAAATAATTTTGAACACAACCTACACCTATAAACTGTGCTTTTAAACCAATCAAGCTAATCAAACACTGCATGTGGCTCGCACTGGGCCAAGCTCCAACTGTACCTGACCACAGCGATGCTCGCTCCAGTGCTTTATAAATGTAAAGCACCCAGACTCCAAACCCGAACAGGTTTCCTCAACAAGTTTCGTGACCTGAGCAGAACCAAACCTTGAACGATTCTCTCATCTCTACTCACTGCTCCGCAGTTTGGTGGACGAAGGTCTAGATCTGAATGTAAGAAATGATTCCTTAAGTATTCCTTAAGTTCTAAGGAGACTTTCCACCAAATCTTCATAGTTATCTTCTCTTGCTTCTCCCAAAAAAACAAGTTACCACTAGTGATGGGCATACCTGAACTGTAAAGTTCAGAATCCATACCAGAAATCTGGTGTCTGTGCACTCACCCCGAACATGGACTTCTCAGGGAAGTTCATATTGAGGCAGAGACACACTTATGTGAGGTGCATGCGAGATAATAATTGCATGCATCTCGCATACCTCACCCAGAGTCCTCTTCCTTTTGGCCCCTTCTTCAGGACAACTTAATTTCATATTCCCATGTTTCAGGTCATTTCCGGGAGCCCTGAAACATGTTGATTAATAAATCAATATTATAATCACCCTTTGATGTCTCGTGGAATACAGCAGCACGGTTTTAACCCTTCATCCTTCCTACTCTATATGCACCATGCTGGGGACTGTAAATATGTAAAACATATGTTGAATCCAAAATGATTTTTGAGAAGTAAAATGATTTATTTTGACGGCTCCAACCCAATTAATATTCTTTCAAGGGATATCACAGATATAACTCCAAAACCAATGTTTTCAGTTTCTCTCTTTCTATATGACAGGAACTTGGAACATCCAGTTCTTGACATGTACGAGTAAGTAGGGTGAATATTCACTCAGTTAAAAGGCGTAGTACACAGACATATGATTTTCCCTCATGTCACCTATGAAGCTCTATTTATGTAATTTCCCTCTGCTTCTAGTTATTAATCTCTTTTTGTTTATATTCTATTCCAGGCCCTGGAAGCTGTTAATACTCAGCTGCGTGAGTTATACCCAGACAGTGAGGATCTGTTTGACATAGTCCTCATGACCAACAACCATGCCCAAGTGGGAGTGAGACTCATTAACACCATAAACCATTACAGTAAGTATATACTTGCTAGAATGCTTTAAAGCAGACAGGGTCTTTACTTGGCAGCCATCAGCCAGTTACATCAAACAGTGCAGCGCTGATAAATTGTATTTAGTAATAGAAGAGTCTTAGCACAACCAAAAGGGCACATAATGATATACCGTATTTATTTTACTTACTTATATTTCACAATTAATTCCACATCACTTTAGAGACATTATGATCAATGTCCCTATTGGGGCTCACAATCTGGATTCCCTATCAGTATGTCTTTGGAGTGTGGGAGTAAACCCACGCAAACACGGGAAGAACATACAAACTCCATGCTGATGTTGTCCTTGGTGGGCCTTGAATCCAGCACACGAAGCAACAGTGCTAACAACTGAACCACCGTGCTGCTCATTAGATTAATAAACGCAAGATCTACATTGGCAAACCAGTTTCACTAACAAAAAAAAAATATTTTAGTCTTCCTGGTGCCCTTTATATAAATAATCTAATCTTAATCTAGTGCAACATGTGGTATATAATACAGGGGCGACAATGTTTTTTTATACACTTGATATATTGTAATAAGTTGTTGTTGGGGCTGCAGGGGAGCTGGCTGCGGTGCTGAAATTGCAGCCGTGGAGCTCTCCAGGTGCTAAAATTCAGTGGCGGCTGTTAAAAGCAGCACCAGGTGTCCGGGAACCGGTACAATTTTCTGCCAGTTCCGGCACAATCCAGCGCCCATACACTCCCATGCTATGGGTGCCGGATTCGGGAGAATCCAGTTTTGCCTGATTTTGCATAGGACACAAAAAATGATGCAGACTTCGTTTTTGTGTCCGATGCAAAAATTGGACAAAACCGGATCCTCCCATAAAACCAGCAAACTGGACGCCAAATATGCACAATCTGACAGCATAGAGATACATGGGCAGCAAATTTGGATCCGGGGCTGTCCGGTGTGACCGGATCCGAAAAGCCGTGTTGTGAAGCCGGCCTTACATTTTCACTCTATTCAATTATTTTTAAATGAAGCAGGGAGAAATCTGCAGGCAAATGAGCCACAAAATCTGCATGTTACTTAATGTAACCCAATCCGCAGCTGAGAACATTTTTCACAATGTGTGAAATTAGCATTCTGGGTCATATTTATTCAAATATTAGTGGAGTGATGTGTTTAAACACATAGAAATGTTGTACTTTGATTTCAATGACTTGAAAGCATTCAATGCATTTGCCTGAAATAGGCACGAGGAGGATATAAAGCAAATAAATTGCCTTAGATGGTAGAATATATAAAGCAGAGAGACAAGTGTCTCCTGAGGCTATGAATGAGAAGACAAAAATGACAGTACATAATGTATTAAAAGGATGGAAAAGGATGGACTGGGAAAAAGGAGCTATATGCTGCAGTGCCACAAAATCAGGTTAAAAACTGATAGATGTTACACCGTTTCTGACTACTTGACTTCTATTTCCTTCCTTCTAATTGCAACAAGTACAAAATGGCACTATATATTATGGTTATAAAAAATGTTTAATGTGTTTTCACACCTATACATTTAATAAATGATAAAAAATGGCATAAACCACAGAGCTACATGTGACAAACTGAAGTGTTAACATAGTCACTGAAAACTGAATATCCCTATGCTGTAACATCACTGTATATATTATCCCTGTACTGTGACATCACTGTTTATACTATCCCTGTACTGTGACATCAGTTTTTATACTATCCCTGTACTGTGACATCACTGTGTATACTATCCCTGTACTGTGACATCAGTTTTTATACTATCCCTGTACTGTGACATCACTGTGTATACTATCCCTGTACTGTGACATCAGTTTTTATACTATCCCTGTACTGTGACATCACTGTGTATACTATCCCTGTACTGTGACATCAGTTTTTATACTATCCCTGTTCTGTGACATCACTGTGTATACTATTCCTGTACTGTGACATTACTTTGTGTATTATCGCTGTACTGTGACATCACTGTGTATACTATTCCTGTACTGTGACATCACTGTTTATACTATCCCTGTACTGTGACATCAGTTTTTATACTATCCCTGTACTGTGACATCACTGTGTATACTATCCCTGTACTGTGACATCAGTTTTTATACTATCCCTGTACTGTGACATCAGTTTTTATACTATCCCTGTACTGTGACATCAGTTTTTATACTATCCCTGTACTGTGACATCAGTTTTTATACTATCCCTGTACTGTGACATCACTGTGTATACTATCCCTGTACTGTGACATCAGTTTTTATACTATCCCTGTTTTGTGACATCACTGTGTATACTATTCCTGTACTGTGACATTACTGTGTGTATTATCGCTGTACTGTGACATCACTGTGTATACTATTCCTGTACTGTGACATTACTGTGTGTATTATCGCTGTACTGTGACATCACTGTGTATACTATTCCTGTACTGTGACATTACTGTGTGTATTATCGCTGTACTGTGACATCACTGTATATATTATCCCTGTACTGTGACATCAGTTTTTATACTATCCCTGTTCTGTGACATCACTGTGTATACTATTCCTGTACTGTGACATTACTGTGTGTATTATCGCTGTACTGTGACATTACTGTGTGTATTATCGCTGTACTGTGACATCACTGTGTATACTATTCCTGTACTGTGACATTACTGTGTGTATTATCGCTGTACTGTGACATCACTGTGTATATTTCTGTACTGTGACATTACTGTGTGTATTATCGCTGTACAGTGACATCACTGTATATATTATCCCTGTACTGTGACATCACTATAGGTATTATCCCTGTATTGTGACATCACTGTATGTACTAGCCCTGTACTGTGACATCATTGTGAGCAGTACCACTGTTCTGTGACATCACTGTGTATACTACCCTTGTTCTATGACATCACTGTGAGCATTACTCCTGTACTGTTACATCACTGTGTATACTATTCCTGTGCTGTGACATTACTGTGTGTATTATCGCTGTACTGTGACATTACTGTGTGTATTATCGCTGTACTGTGACATCACTGTATATACTATTCCTGTACTGTGACATTACTGTGTGTATTATCGCTGTACTTTGACATTACTGTGTATACTATTCCTGTACTGTGACATTACTGTGTGTATTATCGCTGTACTGTGACATCACTGTAAATTATACCACCGTACTGTGACATCACTGTGTATACTATTCCTGTACTGTGACATTACTGTGTGTATTATCGCTGTACTGTGACATCACTGTGTATACTATTCCTGTACTGTGACATTACTGTGTGTATTATCGCTGTACTGTGACATCACTGTGTATACTATTCCTGTACTGTGACATTACTGTGTGTATTATCGCTGTACTTTGACATTACTGTGTATACTATTCCTGTACTGTGACATTACTGTGTGTATTATCGCTGTACTGTGACATCACTGTGTATACTATTCCTGTACTGTGACATTACTGTGTGTATTACCGCTGTACTGTGACATCACTGTAAATTATACCCCGTACTGTGACATCACTGTGTATACTATTCCTGTGCTATGACATTACTGTGTGTATTATCACTGTACTGTGACATCACTGTGTATACTATTCCTGTACTGTGACATTACTGTGTGTATTATCGCTGTACTGTGACATCACTGTGTATACTATTCCTGTACTGTGACATTACTGTGTGTATTACCGCTGTACTGTGACATCACTGTAAATTATACCCCCGTACTGTGACATCACTGTGTATACTATTCCTGTGCTATGACATTACTGTGTGTATTATCACTGTACTGTGACATCACTGTGTATATTATTCCTGTACTGTGACATTACTGTGTGTATTATCGCTGTACTGTGACATCACTGTGTATACTATTCCTGTACTGTGACATTACTGTGTATACTATTCCTGTACTATGACATTACTGTGTGTATTATCGCTGTACTGTGACATCACTGTTTATACTATCCCTGTACTGTGACATCATTGTGTATTATCGCTGTACTGTGACATCACTGTGTATATTTCTGTACTGCGACATTACTGTGTGTATTATCGCTGTACTGTGACATCACTGTAAATTATACCACCATACTGTGACATCACTGTGTATACTATTCCTATACTGTGACATTACTGTGTGTATTATCGCTGTACTGTGACATCACTGTTTTTTACTATTCCTATACTATGACGTTACTGTGTGTATTATCGCTGTACTATGAAATCACTGTGTATACTATTCCTGTACTGTGACATTACTGTGTGTATTATCGCTGTACAGTGACATCACTGTAAATTATACCACCGTACTGTGACATCACTGTGTAGACTATTCCTGTACTGTGACATTACTGTGTGTATTATGACTGTACTGTGACATCACTGTTTTTTACTATTCCTATACTATGACATTACTGTGTGTATTATCGCTGTACTGTGACATCACTGTGTATACTATTCCTGCACTGTGACATTACTGTGTGCATTATCGCTGTACTGTGACATCACTGTGTATACTCTTCCTTATACTGTGAAACTACTGTGTGTATTATCGCTGTACTGTGACATCACTGTAAATTATACCACCGTACTGTGACATCACTGTGTATACTATTCCTGTACTGTGATATTACTGTGTGTATTATCGCTGTACAGTGACATCACTGTATATATTATCCCTGTACTGTGACATTACTGTGTGCATTATCGCTGTACTGTGACATCACTGTGTATACTATTCCTGTACTGTGACATTACTGTGTGTATTATCGCTGTACTGTGACATCACTGTGTATACTATTCCTGTACTGTGACATTACTGTGTGTATTATCGCTGTACTGTGACTTCACTGTGTATACTATTCCTGTACTGTGACATTACTGTGTGTATTATCGCTGTACTGTGACATCACTGTGTATACTATTCCTGTACTGTGACATTACTGTGTGTATTATCGCTGTACTGTGACATCACTGTGTATACTATTCCTGTACTGTGACATTACTGTGTGTATTATCGCTGTACTGTGACATCACTGTAAATTATAACACCGTACTGTGACATCACTGTGTATACTATTCCTGTACTGTGACATTACTGTGTGTATTATCGCTGTACTGTGACATCACTGTGTATACTATTCCTGTACTGTGACATTACTGTGTGTATTATCGCTGTACTTTGACATTACTGTGTATACTATTCCTGTACTGTGACATTACTGTGTGTATTATCGCTGTACTGTGACATCACTGTAAATTATACCACCGTACTGTGACATCACTGTGTATACTATTCCTGTACTGTGACATTACTGTGTGTATTATCGCTGTACTGTGACATCACTGTATATACAATATATAATTGAAATTCACTGCAGCACACTGCAAATACCAATACATATGCTTATACTACACAGATGGATTAAAGTTTGGTTAAAATTCTATAAAAAAGATTTAACATTTTTTTCCAAAAAATTCTGTAGTTTTTTTACTTATCTTGTAATAAAAACAAGATTCTTGGCGCATACAGTTGTGGCCAAAAGTATTGACACCCTTGCAATTTTGTTACTCAGTTTCTTCCTGAAAATGATTGCAATCACAAATTCTTTGGTATTATTATCTTCATTTAATTTGTCTTCAATGAAAAAACACAAAAAGAATTGTCCTAAAGCCAAATTGGATATAATTCCACACCAAACATAAAAAAGGGGGTGGACAAAAGTATTGGCACTGTTAGAAAAATCATGTGATGCTTCTCTAATTTATGTAATTAACAGCACCTGTAACTTACCTGTGGCACCTAACAGGTGTTTGCAATAACTAAATCACACTTGCAGCCAGTTGACATGGATTAAAGTTGACTCAACCTCTGTCCTGTGTCCTTGTGTGTACCACATTGAGCATGGAGAAAAGAATGAAGACCAAAAAACTGTCTGAGGACTTGAGAAACCAAATTGTGAGGAAGCATGAGCAATCTCAAGGCTACAAGTCCATCTTCAAAGACCTGAATGTTCCTGTGTCTACCGTGCACAGTGTCATCAAGACGTTTAAAACCCATGGCACTGTGGCTAACCTCCTTAGATGTGGACGGAAAAGAAAAAATGACGAGAGATTTCAACGCAAGATTGTGTGGATGGTGGATAAAGAACCTCGACTAACATCCAAACAATTTCAAGCTGCCCTGCAGTCCGAGGGTACAACAGTGTCAACCCGTACTATCCGTCGGCGTCTGAATGAAAAGGGACTGTATGGTAGGATACAGAGGAAGACCCCACTTCTTACCCCAAGACATAAAAAAGCCATGCTTGAGTTTGCCAAAACTTACCTGAGAAAGCCTAAAATGTTTTGGAAGAATGTTCTCTGGTCAGATGAGACAAAAGTAGAGCTTTTTGGGCAAAGGCATCAACATAGAGTTTACAGGAGAAAAAAAGAGGCATTCAAAGAAAATAACATGGTCCCTACAGTCAAACATGGCGGAGATTCCCTGATGTGTTGGGGTTGCTTTGCTGCCTCTGGCACTGGACTGCTTGACCGTGTGCATGGCATTATGAAGTCTGAAGACTACCAACACATTTTGCAGCATAATGTAGGGCCAAGTGTGAGAAAGCTGGGTCTCCCTCAGAGGTCATGGGTCTTCCAGCAGGACAATGACCCAATACACACTTCAAAAAGCACTAGAAAATGGTTTGAGCGAAAGCACTGGAGACTTCTAAGGTGGCCAGCAATGAGTCCAGACCTGAATCCCATAGAACACCTGTGGAGAGATCTATAAATGGCAATTTGGAGAAGGCACCCTTCAAATATCAGGGACCGGGAGCAGTTTGCCAAAGAAGAATGGTCTAAAATTCCAGCAGAGCATAGTAAGAAACTCATTGATGGTTACCGGAAGCAGTTGATCGCAGTTATTTTGGCTAAAGGTTGTGCAACCAAGTATTAGGCTGAGGGTGCCAATACTTTTGTCTGGCCCATTTTTGGAGTTTTGTGTGAAATGATCAATGTTTTGCTTTTTGCTTCATTCTCTTTTGTGTTTTTTCATTGAAGACAAATTAAATAAAGATAATAATACCAAAGAATTTGTGATTGCTATCATTTTCAGGAAGAAACTGAGTATTATCTGACAGAATTGCAGGGGTGTCAATACTTTTGGCCACAACTGTATCTCTACAGCTCTGAGATTACTCCCATTTCTCTACTAGATTTAATTCCTATAGCAGAATAGACTATATTTTTGTGGATGATAGAATTCTAGGTTGTGCGCTTGAGGCAACGATAAGTGTGATCTCGTGGTCTGACCATGATCCTGTCTCGCTTACCATATCTGATAGGGAATCTTTGGTCAAAACTGATAGGTGGCGTTTAAATGAGTTTTTAGAAGGAAAGGTTTTGGTCGTGTTAGCCAGTTGAGAAAATGTTGATTGCTCTCAGTGGGAAAAACAAGATAACAATCTTGTAGTTGGGATACCTTTTAATGGCTAACAAAAATAAAATAAGTGATGTTACAAGGCAAGCTTTCAAGATGTCTTAGGTCCCTTCATCAGGCTAATATGAAAAAATATTGAAAGAAACTCAAAATATAGTCATGCACAACTAGAATGAATGAACAAAAAACGGCCTGAACATTTAACTAAATAAACAAAATACCTGGAGAAGGTCCTCAATCAAAAGAGCCTGGACATTTAAATAACTGTTTAGAATGAGGCTGCGTGCTCTACTTTTATTCCAGTACGAAAAAGCACTTAAAGTCCAAAACAAAATATTATGCAATGGGAGATAGAGCAGGGAAGATTTTAGCAAGGAGAATCAAAAAAAGGGAGATAAGAAACAGGATTGCATACTTGAATAAACCTGATGGGACTAAAGTACTAAACCCGATCGACAATGCTAAAGAATTTTGGCAATGTTATTATTCACTATACAACCTAAAAGAGGATCCCCTTACAGTTCAGCCTAATCCAAAAGAAATTGGTAACTTCCTAGAAAAAATCTCACTTTCCAAAGTATCAGCAGTAGTGATGGGCGAATCCTAAACTACTCGGAATCGCTAGACTCCGACGAGTCTGAGTCCAGGACTCGCTACTCGTTGCGAGTTTAGCGATTCCAATGTTAATGAATGGGGAGGCGAGTATTGCAGCGATTCCTCTGCTGCCGGACCCTATAAGGGGTCTGGCAGCAGAGGAAAAACCTGCAAATCCACATGTTATTCTTTTAAAGCCAGCGGCAAAAAGCCGCTGGCTTTTAAAGAATAGTAAAAAAAAAAATAAAGGATTGAACCGGGGGAGGGGTAGGGGGGGTAGGGGGGTGGGGGGGAGGGTGGAGAGGGTGGGGGGTGCACCGGACCAGCCGGCTACTTACCGCTGCCTCCACCGGCGCCGGCTGCAGCCTCGCTCCCCGTCTCACTGCTGCTCTTTCCAGAGATTCCCGAACACTGACAGAAGCAGTGAATAAATTAACTTCCGTCACTGCTCGGGAATCTCTAGAGCAGAGCGAGTCTGGCTGACAGCAGAGTTCAGCTCAGGTCATAATGACCTGAGTTGAACCCTGACTGTTTAGTCAGTTCTCAGCTCTGCTACATCCCTGTGTGTCTATGCACAGGGTTGTAGCAGAGCTGAGATTGCGTTTTGGACTACGTCGGACAGAAGAGGATTTTTTTTAATTAAAGAAGGAGTCCCTAATGTCTTTTTTTTTATTTCTAATAAAAAAAAATTTCTGTGTTGTGTTTTTTTTAAAACAATTTAATAGAAATTCATGGCGGTAATGTCTAATATTGGCGTGACCGCCATAAATTTCGGGCTTAGGGTCAGCTGATAATACAAAGCTGGCCCTAACCTCTTTATTACCCAGTGAGCCACCGCCACCAGGGCCACTGGAAGAGCGGGGTTCAGCGCCAGAGGATGGCGCTTCAATGAACGTGCCATCTTCTGGGGCGGCTGCGGGCTGCAATTTGCAGCGGGGGTGCCCAGAAAGCTTGGGCCTCCCTGCGCTGCGGATTCCAGCCCCCAGCTGCTTAGCTGTACCTGGCTAGACATAGAAATTGCGCGGAGCCCCACGCATTTTTTTTTTTTTTATTATTTCATGAAATTCATGAAATAATAAAAAGGGCTCCCATATATTCTTGTGTCTGGCCAGGTACAAATAGGCACCTGGGGGTTGGGGGCAGCCCGTCGCTGCCTGCTGGATCCGGCTGGTTCCAGAAATACGGCGAAGACCACGTCAAATGTTTTTCTGACAAATCCATAAAACAATATAAATAGACGACTGGCTACAAACATACCCCATGGCACGACTTGACGAATCGGCACTATTAACCTCAATAGACCAGTTACAGCTGAAGAAGTCACTGGGGTGATAAAGGAACTGAATACACACAAAGCACCTGGTCCAGACAGATTTAGTGGGGGATTTTACAAAGCGATTCACCCCATGACTGTACCCACCCTGACATCCCTCTACAACTCAATCTTACAGGGAGGCCCAATACCTGCTCAAATGAACACGGCTCATATTACACTGATCCCAAAAGGGGGCAAGGACCTGGAGGAGCCAGCTAGCTACAGACCGATATTATTAATCAATGTTGATTTAAAAATACTATCTAAATTGATGGCGAACAGATTGGCGGTATATCTCCCGGGTTTGGTCGGTGGCCACCAGGCAGGATTCGTAAAGGGAAGATCAGCAACGGGTAACATACGAGGGCATTACTGACGATTGACTCAGTCACATGGGACAGACGGGCAAAAACAGAAAGAAACCCAGCCATGGTCACGTTGGACGCAGAAAAAGCCTTTGATAATGTCCGGTGGCCATGGCTGGGCAAGGTACTAGATGCGGTGGGCTTGAGGGGCCCTTTCAGATCATATATAGAGGTTCTTTATGCGAACCCCAAAGCCAGGGTGCGTACGCCGGGGTTTATGTCCAATGTATTTACTTTACACAGAGGGACTCGACAGGGATGCCCGCTGTCACCCCTCCTCTTCAACCTGGCAATTGAGCCACTAGCTAGGTACCTAACGAGTGGGGAAGACTTTGAAGGGATAGCTATCGGATCTCAAAGGATACGGTCCAATTTCTTTGCAGATGACATAATTTTATATTTAGAGAACCCATCTGTAGAATTACCAGCAATATTACAACGGATAGAGAAATTCGGATCCTTTTCGGGGTTTAAACTAAATAAGAAAAAATGCGAGATACTTTTTCTGACAACGAATGGGAGACGTGGAGAAGGGGAGACAGATAAATCTGATAAAATCTTTGACATTCCAGTGGCCAAAAAATCAATTAGATACCTGGGGATACAGCTAGCACGAAATACTGATCAGGTCTATAGACTAAACTATGAACCACTGCTAGTCAAAATGGAATCAGACCTTAGTAAATGGACAGCGCTACCGCTCCCCTTGCTGGGTCGTGGACACCTGCTTAAAATGATTAGCTTCTCTAGGCTCCTCTACCCACTTCAAGTATTGCCCATGTTGATACGTAACAGGGATATAAATAGAGTAAACAGGGCGTTTACCAGATTCTTGTGGCAGAACAGACGCCCTAGAATCCGCCTGAAAACTCTGGTGCTGCCAAAAGAACAAGGAGGTCTAGCCTTACCTGATATACAAAATTATAATTTGATTTGCCTAGTCCGTTATATCTTAGACTGGTTGGGAGGCTCAAGTAAGTTTTCAGACTGGGAACTGGAATCTGAACTTTGTAGACCATGGAACTTGGCCTCGATACTACATACATCGAGATCTAATCTCCCGGATAAGACGAAACACTCAATAGTAACAAGAGACACCATAGCGGCATGGAAGATAATTAGAAAAAAACAGGGCCTTTCTTGGCGAATGTCCAAATTTGTTTCCCTGTGGGCACACCCTGAGTTCACTCTGGGAAGAGAAAATAGTCTCTTCCAAAGTTGGAGAGAAAGGGGAATAGAAAGAGCTGGCGACCTGCTCTGCAGCACAGAATCCAGATGGCTGACAGGTCCAGAACTATTACGCTTGCTAACACTACCAGAACACCACATGCTACAGTTCAAACAACTGGAACACTTTATCATGAACAAATTGGTTAACATCCAGTCAGAATGTGTGACGAATACTTGGGATGACTTACTCTCTAGGGGAATAGTCAACACAAGTGTGTCTACCCTTTACAAAGATCTGGGGCCCCATCTAAATCTAACCCTAACTCAGAATACACAACCGCGAATCTTCAAGGGGTGGGAAAATAGGTTGAAAGAGGCAGCACTAGGAACAAAAATACTGGACGGTTGGAAGATGTTCAGAGAAAATATAGTTAATGAACAATGGCGAGACTCCCAATTCCGCCTGATACACAGGGCAATATATGGATTCACAGCATATCAGAATAGGACAAATGCAGACAGGTTGCAGGCATGCCCGAAATGCCACACACCAAACACTGATCTCTTTCATGGTATTTGGGAATGCAAACTGATACGCCCTCTCTGGTCATTTTCTGAAGATATGGCGGGAAAGATAGTGGGAGATATGGAAGAATTAGGAAGGAATGGATGGTTATTCCATTATATTGACAACTCCCATGGTACCAGAAATGACAGACGCATGCTACACACATTGGCAATTTTAACCAAACGCGTCATATTGCGACATTGGTTGGAAGCCAAGCCACCCTCCCACGAATCAGTAATAAAAGACATTAAGACAACAATGAGATCTGAACGAATTGAGGCAGAAACTAATAAAGATGACCTAACAAGAAAATTTTTCAACAAATGGAAGAGTTTTATCTTGAACTATCTCTCAGACGAGGAGATTAAATCAGTGGTTTGGCCTTTTAGAGATTCTACCTGGTACTCGTTAGAACAGCTACAGGGTAATCTGGGGAGGCTGGAGGTCCATTAATACACTACTACACACGTGGCTAGACACATGATAAGAAGGCTGTACAGGAAAAAAGAATAGTTACTAACCGTTGTAACTACCATGATCGTCGCATATTTGACAAGAAGAGTTGTTCTGCAGGGGAAGGGAGGGGGGAATTTACTACTGTAACCTTTGTATTTCTATATGTTGAATAACTTGTAAAAATGTTTGGAAAATAAAATAAAAAGATTTGGAAAAAAAAAAAAAAAACAATATAAATAAAAGGGACTGCATCTTTATTAACCCCTGGACCATGGGCGAGGGGTTAATAAAGATGCAGTCCCTTTTTTAGGATTGTTTTATTGATTTTTCAGAAAAAAATGACGTGGGCTTCGCGACGGGCTGCCCCCTATTTGTACCTGGCCGGACACAAGAATATAGGGGAGCCCTTTTTTTTTAATTTTTTCATGAATTTCATGAAATAATAAAAAAAAAATGCGTGGGGCTCCGCGCAATTTCTATGTCTAGCCAGGTACAGCTAAGCAGCTGGGGGCTGGAATCCGCAGCGCAGGGAGGTCCAAGCTTTCTGGGCACCCCCCGCTGCAAATTGCAGCCCGCAGCCGCCCCAGAAGATGGCGCGTTCATTGAAGCGCCATCCTCTGGCGCTGAACCCCGCTCTTCCAGTGGCCCTGGTGGCGGTGGCTCACTAGCTAATAAAGAGGTTAGGGCCAGCTTTGTATTATCAGCTGGCCCTAAGCCCGAAATCTTTGGCGGTCACGCCAATATTAGACATGACCGCCATGAATTTCTATTAAATTGTTTTAAAAAAAACACAACACAGAGAAAATTTTTTATTAGAAATAAAAAAAAAAAAGCCATTAGGGACTCCATCTTTATTTAAAAAATTCCTCTTCCGTCCAACATAGTCCAAAACGCGATGTCCTCTCTGCTACATCCCTGTGCATAGATATAGATGTCTATGCACAGGGAGTGAGCAGACTGAGAACAATCTCAGCTCTGCTACATCATCTCTGTGCACAGACATTCATGTCTGTACACAGGGAGAGCAGGCGGGCTCTAGGACCCTGGAGCTGCGGCAGCCCGCAGGACCCGAACCCGGCACAGAGCAGACAGCCGGACTCGTTACTGTGCGAGTTTCCCTGCGATTACTTGCACAGTAACGAGTCCCAATGCAAGTCAATGGCAATCCTAGTTTTGTCAGAGTCTCTGACAAAACTAGGATTGCCATTGATTTGCATTGGACTCGTTACTGTGCGAGTAATCGCTGGGAAACTCGCAGAGTACCGAGTCCTGCGAGTCCCTTACTACTCGCAGAGTAATGAGTCCTAGCGAGTAGACTCGCCCATCCCTAATCAGCAGCTTAGCTAAGTGCTCTAAATACTCCCATATCTATCATTGAAATAGAAGAAATAATCCATTCTACTAAAAAATCCTCCGCTCCGGGCCCAGATGGTTTTTCTAACACCTATTATCATTGTTTCATCAAAAGTTTAGCTCCTTACCTCCTAAAAACTTTCAATTTTTGGAAATGTAGCTCTTTAATAAGCCATGAAAACCTTGAGGCAGTAATCACAACCATTCGTAAACCCGAGAAACCCCCAAACATTCCTGGTAATTTTAGGCCTATCTCCTTAATAAACTGTGACCTAAAAATATTCTCTAAAATCCTTGTGGCCAAAATAATGTCTGTCCTACCCTCTCTGATTGCACCTGACCAGATTGGGTTTGTCCCTGGGTGACAAGCCAAGGACTGCAGTAGAAGAGTAATAGATCTGTTGGAGATAATGAAGACTAATAAACTCACCGGTGTACTGCTGTCTCTTGATGCCGTAAAGGCGTTTGACAGAGTGCACTGGGGTTATATGGGTGAGGTTCTGGATAATTTAGTTTTTTTGGGAGATATTAAAAAGACTATATTGGCCCTATACTCTGATCCGAACGTTGTGGTGTGTCTGGCTTCACCACAGACCGGTTTAGGATAACTAATGGCACCCAGCAGGGCTGCCCTCTCTCTCGTCGGTTATCTTTGCTTTGTTAATGGAGCCACTGGCAGAGGCTCTTAGAACTAATCCAAGCATACATGGAGTCTGTGTAGGAGATACAAACCATGTGGTGGGATTGTATGCGGATGATGTGATATTATCTCTTACCGGCATGGAGGGTCCCTGGTGGGTGTCATGGACACCCTGGCTGAATTCTCCAGAATCTCATATTACAAATTAAATGCCACAAGGCCTATCATATTCCCCATAAATATTACACCTTTTGGTAAAGGATAAAATTCTAGAGCATTTTCCCATTAAGTGGGAGTAAGCAGGATTTACATACTTGGGAATTAAAATGACAAAATTTGTAAATCTAAATAAGCTGAACTGCGAATCACTGATTTTGGAAGTTCATGGGGACTTGGAAAGGCAGACCCTTCTCCCACTGTCCTGGGTTGCCGGAATACAAATTGTAAAAATGATGTTGCTGCCTAAGATTACCTACTTGCTCACATGTCTCCCTCTCAAATTCCCATCTAGATGGATAGGGCTCCTACAATCCCTAGTTGATAAGTTTATTTGGAAAAACAAAAAACCAAGATTGGCGGTCAAGTCTCTACATTTCCATTATTCACATGGTGGAATGGGTGTACCAAATCTATCTTTGTACCACAAGGCGGCCATACTCAAGGCCGGAAAGGATTAGTGGAATGGGGATCTTAATTATAGATGGCTCCAAATAGAAAGACAGTTTGCACCCCACAAGTCTACTGGACTTTTGCTAGAGATCAAGCTACTGAAGCCCCTGAAATCGAATTTTCCCTTACATACGATGTCCTCGTTGATTTCTTATTGGAATAACCTTGATAGAACACTGACAAAATCCCTATTTAAATACATTTCTGTAAAAGCGATTGAGGCACACATCTCTGGATTGTCTCTAGATCTATGGGTGAAATCAGGTGTAAGCGCGCTTGACAAACTCTTAGATAGTCCTGTATTCCCCTCCTTTCCAGACTTGTCCCAACTTTACACGATTCCCAAAACATGCTTTTATCAGTACCTCCAAATTCATCATTTTATCCAGTCATGCATATTTCCAGCTTGGTGGAGCCCTGATCCATCAGACATGATGCAGAAATACTTTAAAGTAGAATACTCCAATGAACATGGATTGTCTCTATTCGCCAGCAGAGTCTGTCAAACTCCCTTATATGAATGTCTGAGAGGAGGCAGTCTCTTTCTCATCCCCCCTCCCGAACACTGGTGGACTGCTGCCACATTTACTCAAAGACATTCCTCCTGCATTAACCATCTAGAACAAGTAAAGAAAATACATATGAATTGGTATCTGTCCCCTTATAAAATTTCCAAATTTAACATCATATTCCCCATTATGCTCGAAGGGATGTGGTAAAAATGGGGATCTGGTTCATGTGTGGTGGTGGTGCCCCAAGATAAGAGAATTCTGGAATCAGATGGCAAACTTAATCAGAACATTGACAGGTTTCCCTTTATCTCTAGAGGAGCCCTTGGCAGTTTTAAATATTGGGTTGGACCTTCTTCCTCCAAACCTAGTTCCAGTGATAACCCATGTTTTGATAGCGGCCCGTCAGATCTTGGCAAGACACTGGAGGAACTCATTGGTAGGATATATTCTCATTATCTACATGAATGTTGTTTAGTTCACTTGATAAAGTAAACGAGTCAGTTGCCAGTGGGAGATTTGGGAGACTTCTAGATTGGCGATAGCTCACACTTAGGATGGTTTTAATATTTTTCCTGGTTGATTCTAGTCTTCTCATAATTAGATTGGTATACAAAAAAATTTAAAACAAAGCTCCTAAAGCTGGTTCCTCCCCTGTCCCACCACTATCTATTAATCTTCCTTTTGTGTCCAATCCTGGCTGCCCCCTTTCCTTCTGTGTGGTCCTTTCTTTTCCTTCCCTCTCCTATAATATCCAGTTTGGAATTGGTTTACACTAGTGGTGATTATTTGGACATGACTGTCATATTGATATAATTGTGTTAATAAGTTATATATGTTGTTAAAAGATTTATTTGAATAAAAAGTTTATTGTTTTAAAAAAAATAAAATAAATAAAGTTCAGTTTCGGACCACCTCTTTAATGATCAGAGCTATTAAGTATAGATCACTTATAATGGACCACTGCTTTGTGCTTGCTCTCCAGGCCAAAATTTGCTGTCCAGCCCCTTGGCATGGTGTGGTATAAATGTTATGAATCTATACTTACCCACTGCTCACTACGGTTTCCAGGTACTAAGTATTTTATGTATGTGTGCACACATGGTTCCAATTTGAAGCTCTTCCGTTCTGATGCTGATGTAGCTGTTTTTTGTTTGTTGATATTTGATTGGTATTTGAGATGCACTGTGTGAAATTTACACTCCATTTGGCCTCTTAGACATTCTCTCTATTTTTTGTTTTTCTTGGATTTATTTAGTAAGTCTGAGCCTTCAAAAGCAGATAAGTTCATGTTATTATCCACAAAAACATATTTTGTTGCTATAATGTGTTACTCTAACCTTATGTGTATTAATGTAATGTTTATTATAATTAAGATGAGATTCCTTTGCCAAACTCATTACCGTATATACTCGTGTATAAGCCGACCCGTGTATAAGCCGACCCCCCTACTTTTGCCCCCAAAACCTGGGAAAACCTATTGACTCGTGTATAAGCCGAGGGTGGACCCCAGCACAGGTATACAGCCCCCAGCAGTGTGGTATACAGGCCTCCCCAGTGGTAGTATACAGCAGCCTCCCCAGTGGTATATACAGCAGCCTCCCCAGTGGTATATACAGCATCCCTAAAGGTATAAACAGCAGGCCCCAGAGGCATACAGCAGGCCCCAGAGGCATATACAGCAGGCCCCAGGGGTATATACAGCAGGCCCCAGGGGTATATACAGCAGGCCCCAGGGTATATACAGCAGGCCCCAGAGGTATACAGCAGGCCCCAGAGGCATATACAGTAGGCCCCAGGGGTATATACAGCAGGCCCCAGGGGTATATACAGCAGGCCCCAGGGGTATATACAGCAGGCCCCAGGTAATATACAGCAGGCCCCAGGGTATATACAGCAGGCCCCAGGGTATATACAGCAGGCCCCAGAGGTATACAGCAGGCCCCAGAGGTATACAGCAGGCCCCAAAGGTATACAGCAGGCCCCAGAGGTATACAGCAGGCCCCAGGGTATATACAGCAGGCCCCAGGGTATATACAGCAGGCCCCAGAGGTATACAGCAGGCCCCAGAGGTATACAGCAGGCCCCAGAGGTATACAGCAGGCCCCAGAGGCATATACAGCAGGCCCCAGAGGCATATACAGCAGGCCCCAGGGGTATATACAGCAGGCCTTAGGGTATATACAGCAGACCCCAGGGGTATATACAGCAGCCCCCAGTGTATACAGGCAGCCCCCAGTGTATACAGGCAGGCCCCAGAGGTATACAGGCAGCCCCCAGGGTATACAGGCAGCCCCCAGTGTATACAGGCAGCCCCCAGTGTAACAGGCAGGCCCCAGTGTATACAGGCAGGCCCCAGTGTATACAGGCAGCCCCCAGTGTATACAGGCAGCCCCCAGTGTATACAGGCAGGCCCCAGAGGTATACAGGCAGCCCCCAGTGTATACAGGCAGCCCCCAGTGTATACAGGCAGCCCCCAGTGTATACAGGCAGCCCCCAGTGTATACAGGCAGGCCCCAGAGGTATACAGGCAGCCCCCAGGGTATACAGGCAGCCCCCAGGGTATACAGGCAGCCCCCAGTGTATACAGGCAGGCCCCAGAGGTATACAGGCAGCCCCCAGGGTATACAGGCAGCCCCCAGGGTATACAGGCAGCCCCCAGTGTATACAGGCAGCCCCCAGTGTATACAGGCAGACCCCAGTGTATACAGGCAGCCCCCAGCGTATACAGGCAGCCCCCAGCGTATACAGGCAGCCCCCAGTGTATACAGGCAGCCCCCAGCGTATACAGGCAGCCCCCAGTGTATACAGGCAGCCCCCAGTGGCAGTCACCCCCCCCATCAAGGAAAGAGTCCCCACACTTTGCAGAGCAGCCCCCCCCCCCGGCCCCCGCTGCATTATCTTACCATCCAGGGTCTTCACCGCGGGTCCTCCAGTCCTCCTTCCTCGCGCGCTGTCTTCCCGGTCTCATGTGACCCGGCGGTCGCAGTGGAATGACGTCATCGCGCCGGGTCACGTGACACCTGAAGACAGCGCGTGATGATGACTGCGGGACCCGCGGTGAAGACCCTGGGTAAGATAATGCAGCGAGGGCCGGGGGGGGGACTCTGCAAAGTGTGGGGGCTCTTTCCATGATGGGGGGGACGACTGCCAGTGGGGGCTGCCTGTATACACTCTGGGCTGCCAGTGTACACTGGGGGGCTGTATGCACGGCTCCCCCTGCCGCTGTGATGGGCGGGGGGAGCCGTGCATATCTAATGAGCGGCCCCACGTGACGGGCCGCTCACTCATCAGCCCCCCCCCGCCTCCTCCAGCCTCCCCAGCACCTGCAAAAAATCCCATATACCGTATAGACCCGTGTATAAGCCGAGGGGGTGACTTTTCAGCCCAATTTTTGGGCTGAAAAACTCGGCTTATACACGAGTATATACGGTATATACCTTGCAAGACATTATGAATGTCATATTCTTCTACATTTAAAGAGGTATTCCCATCTTGTACAATTCTGTCATATGAAACTGTTTAGTATTAGAGGGTCCTATCAATGGGATCTGCATGTTTCAAGTACTAGTCTCTAATGCACATCTCTGTCAGTGGAGAGGTGGTCAGAATATCCATTGCATTGAACTTTCAACCAAACGCCCTGAAACTAGCACTTGACAAAGCTACATTCACAAGATAGATGCAGGTACCATTGGTGGGATCCATATCTATTGTATATTTATGGCATAAATCTTCTATATAGTAATAGCCCTTTAATACCATTTATATAAGCTTACTACAATTACAATTATTACATTAAATGAATTAATCAAAATGACTACAGCTTAGGGTCCTTTCACCTCAGCGGTTTTGCGCTGATCGCAGCAGTTGCGGTGAAAAAAACGCAACTGCCGCGATTTCCGCATAACGGCTGCACTTGTGGTTTACTTGCGGCAAGCCCCATACAATGTATATGCGGGCTTGCGGCAGGTGCGGCAAGTGTGGCCGCGAAAAAAAACGCGGTCAGTCGCGTTTTTTTTCGCGGCCGCACCTGCCGCAAGTGCCGATACCGCACCTGCCGCAAGCCCGCATATACATTGTATGGGGCTTGCCGCAAGTAAACCACAAGTGAAGCCGTTATGTTTTATTTTTTAATTGACCACTAAAAATGTATATTTTTTTGCAAATTTATAATGGTTTTTGGATGTGCCTTTATTCTACTCTTGTGTCTCTCACCAGATCACACAGGTCTCACTATCAGTAATTACTTTTCAGGGGGATATAAATAGAGCACTGGGTCATTACAAACATCACTCTTCATCTCTCCCAGGCATAGGGGCATTATTCCCTTATACCTTGGATAGATACAAGACTTCCTCTGATTTCCTTCCCCTGCACAGTAATTGCTTGCAATTAGATCTTTTTGACCTGGTTAGACATGAGTGTTACCACATCACACTGAAAAAGCCTGTTCTGACATTTGTCTTTAACCCTTTATGACGCTTTCTGTCTATAATTGGCGGCATCACACGGGGAGGCGGGGGGGATGGGGGGCAGATGGAGGGGACAAAGTAAGCACCCTAGTAAAGACTCTATGCTTATTGTGGAAATTGGCATATATAAGTTTACAGGTAAATATCTCCACAATGGAGAAGAGAAATAAAATAAACATGTATTGCTTTTCAGATCTTCAGTCACAGTTCAGTTCAATTTAGCAGATACAAACTTGATGAAACATCATCTTCAGCAGAAAAAATAAAGTGTGAGGAACACTTTAAGACCAGGTTCAGACGGCCACATAACATGGATGACAATTGGAATTGTAATGCATGGAGTGGCTGGAGGCTCCCTTAAACCTGACCATCAAGCTGTCATGCTTGGGTCACGGGAACCACCGGCCAATCCATACATTAAAATGCGATCATCATCCAAGTTATATGGCCGTCTGACCCAGCCTAATAGTTAGTTTAAAATACTTTCTTTTAAATATTTCACTTACTCTGTTTCCCTCATTTCAGACTTGTTTATTGAGAGATTCTGTATGACTGGAGGTAACAGCCCTATTGGCTATCTGAAAGCATATCATACAAACCTATATCTCTCATCAGATGCTCAAAAAGTACAGGAGGCTATAGAAGAAGGTAAGTAAAACATACATTGTGTATTTTTAATAAAGTATATATTTCCATACATAACATAAAGCATTTATCTGATATATAAATATGCACTCCTCAACATTGAAGGTGCAATATCAAGAAGGAAAAGTTCACAGCATCAATGAACATGTAAATATGCAAATGATGAAATATTGGAAACAAAATTTTGAAAACATCTCAATTTATTTATTCTCTATTATAAGCACCACGCTCAGAAATATAAATACTTACACACCTTGACATGATATTAACCCTTCCCAACCGTAGACAAACCGGTTTGTCCAAAAAGTTGGGTTGTTCTTGACCAAGGACGTACCAGTTCTTCTGGGCGCAAATACGGCACCCTGGCTGCATTAACACCTATCCAGCTACTGTATCCTATGATTATATAGAGGAGGTGCATTCCCCACACCCATGATCGCTGTGATTGGCTGTTCAATTCTGAACAGTCAATTCCAGTCACTGTAATGATCAGGCAATGAATTGCCTGATCATTGCTATCCAGCTATGCTTGGGGCTGTAATAGGCCTCTTCCATAGGCTGATGCACTGGAGGGGGAGGAACCCCCTCCAGTCCTGATTCGAATGATCACTTCTATCAGCATGTTGGCAGCGCAAGCCATCTGTGCCCGCACTGCTTGCTCCTCCTCAGCCTCATTGTCTGCATAGAGGAGATTGCAGGCTGAGGAGGAGCAATTTGACAGAGCCAGGGACGTGATTGCTGTTTGTCCCTGGCTGTATCACCCCCTAACTGCTGTGATCGATAATGATCATTGCAGTTAGGGTACAGGGAGAGGGAGCACGCGGTCACTCACCTCTCCCTGTGCTGATTGGTCACCCGACATTGTCATGGCAACCCGACGTTGCCATGGTGACATCCGATCACCTGACTCAACCCTCAGAGATCATGTGATCTCTGGGACTTGGGTCAGCAGCACTGACAGCTGCACTGTATGGCAATCAGATTATTGCCATACTGAGCAGCTGCAATCAGTATGACCCTAGAGACTGCAGCAAGAGGACACTTGTTCCATTGCTGCAGTCTCTGGATGTAGCAGAGGCAATTGATCTTTGTGGAACCATTGTTGTGGATTACCGTTGGAGGGTATGTTAGGCCACCCTCATTATCTAATTTATTACCCTATCTGATTAATTTCAAATAAAGGATTTTTTTCTGTGTCATGTATTATTTACTATTTACTTAGAGGTTCCTAATGGCCAGATCTAACATTGGCCTGACATTAGGAACCTTGGGCTTAGTGCCAGCTGCCAATATAAAGCTGACATTAACCCATTTATTACCTAGATTGCCACTGCCATAGGACAGCTTGAGTCAGATACAGTGCCAGAAAATGGATGCGTCATTTTCTGGGGTGGCTGCGGGCTGCTATTTGCAGCGTGGTGGGCCCGGAACACTTGACAATTCCAGCCACCAGCTGCCTAGTTGTGTGTGGCTGGCAATCAATAATATGGCGAAGACCCACATAGTTTCTTTTTCAATTATTTCTAGAAATAATTTTAAAAAAGGGTCCCGCTGTATTTTTATTACCAGCCAGGTAAAACAAGGCAGCTGGGGGTGGGTGGCAACCCGTACCTGCCTGCTGTACCTGTGATGGTGACCAAAAATACAGCAGAGCCCCACGTCATCAGCTCAAAACCCCCGCTAAATACACAACAAATACTCACTGTATGAACAGAGCTGACATTTAGTTATATGGGTGAAAATCGTGGCAAAAAACACTGAAAGAATTGACATGCTGCAGCCTTTTCCATTGGAAAATGTACACCCCTTCCGAGTGGGAAAATCCACAGTGTGGGCATAACACTTCTAATATCCCATACACTGTGTAGGGAAGGTGCTGTACAGCAGAATTGTCAAAAAATATGCTGAAAAAACATGGGAAAATCACGAAAAAAAAATGCAGGAAATCTGCAGTGTTGACACGTAACCTAAAATTCACATACCTGGTCCCCACTCAAAAATGTCACTCCTACTTCCGGTTCCGGCCTGGCTGAGGAGGACGTATAAAGAGGCTCCTGCGGCCCCCCGGTAAAAGCCAACTAAAATGCCGACATCACGCCCCATTCCACCGACCGTGGGTCCCGAAGGGTCCAGGAAGATGGACCGCTATCTCTTACGAACTCCAGGAGCTATGGTGATCAGCAGGAGTGGCATGACGCAGAAGATGAAGCTAATGCTGGGGAGCGGGTAATGGCGCCGGCAGAGAGAGAGCTCTGCCCCCTGCACAGGGGAGAAGATGAAGAGAGCTGAGCAAAGATGGTGGGCAGTGCTGCACAGGAGGAGAAGGGGTCATGCAGTGAGGAAAGCATGAGGATCCCCAGTAAAAATAAAAGTAATAACAATAAACTTGGCCACAGACACAGCCCCAGAAACCACACTGCAGGGGAAAAAGAGATGACAGCTGACACACTAGTAGCAGCAGTGGGCAGTATAACCCCAGCTAGGGGAGTCAAAATACAGGACAAGACCCAACATCAGCAGTTAAAAGCAGCATCCAGGGCCTCTGTTATACCTCGATCCCGGTCCTGCACGCCGACCCATGCTGGGGCAAGTAAGACAAAAGGTGCCATATGCAGCCATGAGAGGAGAGAGGGAGAGAGAACAAATGCCGCAGGCACCACAGACTCCTAAGAGAGGCATCAAAGTAGTGAATATGTGATAGACGATGACCAGCTGGCCAAACAGGTGACAGTTAATATTCTAGATGACATCAAAGCCATAATCTCAGACACTATCCAGAGCGCCTTGTCAAACCTTGAGGCCAGACTAGAGTCCCATGAAGAACGACTAGAAGAAGCAGAACAAAGAATCTCAGACTTCGAGGATGCTCTAGCCTACTTGGAGAGCCACCTGTGTGACATGACTAAGCAAACAGATTCCCTCACAACAAAAATAAATGACCTAGAGAATCGCTCCAGGCGCAACAACATACGCATAGTGGGGCTCCCCGAGGCGGTACAAGGACACCAACTAAATGCTATATGTGAATCAGAGCTGCAGCAAGCCTTAGGCATACAGCACAAATGTAGGACCGAAAGACCACATAGAGTAGGTCCTCCGGGGAAGTAGGGGGATGAGATGAGGACCCTACCTCCATTGACGGGAAGAACCATACACATCAATCACAGGTCATAGCTAAATTCTTGGACTACAAACACAAAGAGGCAATTTTGCGAGCTTTTTGTGAGAAATGTCAACCCCTACTAATATGTAGCCATAGAGTATTGTTATTCGGGGACTACTCGGCAGAGGTCACTAGATGGAGGAAAGCTTTTAGTAAGCTGTGCACAGCACTATTCCACAAGGGAGTTAAGTTCCGGCTTCTCTACCCAGCCATGTTGAAGGTGCGCAGCTGTGATGGCACCTGTGCCTATTACAAAGACCCCCAGGAGGCTGAGAGGTGTTTACTACAGAAAGATCATGGAGCATGACATCGAAGGGGCAGTGACCAAGCAAAAAGCTTGCAAGGGGAGAGAGGTCACTTAAAGAGGACCTGTCACCCCCCTGGTGCTTGGCAAACTTAATGCAGCACTGAATGCAGCATGATCCACGATAGGCGAATTGATAAAGGGTTTGAAGAAACTCATCCAGATAGAGAAGCTGGAAGTGATTAGATCAAAGCCAAGCTGGCAGAAATATTTTTTAAAGAATGAAAATCCTTTTTAACAAATGTCTGCAGTTGGGAGGAGATTAAAAATGTAGTACTGCCATTCACCCAGACCGAGTGGTACTTGTTGGCAGAAATCCAGGGCACTTTGGGCAAACTGAAGATAGACGATGATGGAGACGATAATAGATAGATGAGTAAGAAACTGGGTTAATAGAAAGCAAAGCAAGTGGACTGGTCATATTTGTAATTTGGTAATTTGTAGGTAGTTTGGGAATGGGGAAGGGAAGTTGGCGGGAGCTCTACACCCAGGGGTGCACCGAGCCCCACTGCCGCCTGAGCCGCGGCACTGACTACGGGGGGGGGTGCTGTTGGAGCCTGGGCTGCCGCCCCTTCTACAGTGACACCGGCTCGCCACTGCCGCCTGAGCCGCGGCAGTGATTGCCGGCCGCGGCCGTGAGTCCCGGGGGGGGGGGTGCTGCTGATGCCTGGGGCCCCTGCCGCCCCTTCTGTGTCTCTCCCCCGGCGGTCGCCGCTTACCTCCGGTGCGCGGGGTGAGCGGCCGGCGCCATGACAGGGGGAGGCTGTTTGCATTGAGGCGCCGCCCCCTTCTGCACAGCCGCTCCCCCTGCCGGCTGCCGCCTGAATGACAGGGCTCACACTGTCCAATGGACGGTGCGGCCCTGTCTACACCTAATGATATGTAAACTTAATTGACATACTATTGTGATTATGCTTTTCAAGCCACTCTGTATAACTTGACATGCCATGTGTGGATCTTGACTTTCAATCTAAACTGCATTTGTTTGTATACAATTGAAAAGTGTTAATAAAAATGAAGTTTAAAAAAAAAATGTCACTCCTCCCCTTCCAAGCCGGGCTGTGTGCCCACAAATAATTTTCCCACCCAATATATTTTGGAGTCAATTTTATCATGTTGCCTGTGTTGAAAATGAAAAAATCCTTTTGTTTTCCACAAATATGTCCTTTTGGCCTTCATATTTTCATCTTCAAAGCTCAATGTTATAAAATTCCTTGTGGATGTAGATTCCAAAATGGGGTCATTTGGGGTCAGTGATTAGGCACATCAGGGGCACTCCAAATGTGACATGACACCTGTGACCAAGAGTTGTGAGAAGTTGGGCTCAACCTCGCATGGGTGCTCTGAAGTAAAAATAACTAGTCCGCAGGTAATGTACTTCAGCACACCAGAAAAAGACAAGAAGTTTTGTTTGTTTTTATTGGACAATATCCGGCATAGGTTTAACCATAGAAAAATCCAACGTTTCAGCCATACAAATTGGCTTTTCTCAACGATTGTCTGTATCAAGATACATCAAAGAAAATAATATCAGTGCACATTTTTCCAATAATACAGAACAAAGAATAATGTTTAACAATGTAACAAAAGACCTGGTACACAAAAATGTAAATGATATCTACATGAAACGACTCTTATTGGCATAAAGCATTACATCATGCGGTGATTATAAAGGAAAAATAAAACCGCCCGTAAATACTAAGGATGTTTTCTATATATACAGTGGTAATTAATTACCTATGATCTAGAAGTCCATGTCATATGGGTGCAGGATACCAATAACCATATGTCAGTCGTCGTGAAGCTACATGTTCAGGCTAGGTTTCTAGGATTCAGCTGGAAGGTCAGAGGAACTCAGGTTGAGACAATTGGGTTAAATGGCTACAAACTTTTCTGTGCTCCATCATCTTCCTAAGCTTGCCGGTATTCCTTCCTAAGTGGGTGCCTGCTAAAAGTTGGGTGCTGCTAGACTGGGGTAGTTGTCTCTGGAAGCCCTGAAGGCACGAATATTCTAATACCTGGAGAGCCAGTAGAAGGGTGATATTCTGTTGCCCGCTACATTGTGTGTTCTTGCTGAGTTTGACTTTTGACTTTCACTGTTGGAGATCCAATAATGTCTAACCATTTGTGGTTCCCTCACCCTGTGTTTTCTGAGCATTGTTCTGCCCACTGTTAAGGAGTTTGGGCATTCAGTTGGGATAAGCCCTGGTCCATGAAGTATTTCTCAAGGTGGATGGGCCCGCAGACAAGAACATCCACTGTCCCCAATGTCTCCACAAACACCCACAGACCATTTCATCAAAATCTGCATTACAAAATGTCACTCCCTCCCTTCAGAGCCCTGCCATGCTTACTAACAGTGGTTTTCCACCATATTTGAGATATACTCAGGACAACTTACCCAACAAATTTTAGGATCCATTTTATCTTCTTGGCACTGTAAAATTTAAAAATTGAGGCTAAAAGAACATTTTTGTGGTGAAAAAAAGACTTTTTCATATTCACAGCTCAATACATGAAGCACCTGAGGGTTGATAGTGCTCAATACACATCTAGATACATTTCTTGAGGGGTCTAGTTTCCAAAATGGGGTCACTTGTGGGGGATTTCCACTGTTTAGTCAAATCAGGGGCTCTCCAAATGCGACATGGTGTCAGGTACTGATTCCAGCTAATTTTCCAATTGAACCATGAACTGTCACTCCTTCTCTTCCAAGACCTACTGTGTGCTCAAACAATGTTTTTTTTTACCACACGTGGGATATCGGCATACTCAGGAGAAATTGATCAACAAATTTTAGGGTCTATTTTCTCCTGTTGCGCTTGTCAAAATGAAATATTTGGGCGAAAGTAACATTTATGTTGGTGAAAAGTAAAATGTTTAGTTTTTCCTTCCATATTGCTTTAGTTCCTGTGAAGCACCTGAAGGATAATCTGTTTGAATGTAGCTTTGAGTAGCTTGAGGGGTGCAGTTTTTAGAATGGTGTCACTTTGGGGTGTTTTCTGGCATGTAGGCCTCTCAAACTCACTTCAAATGTGATGTGGTCACTAAAAAAAGTGGCTTTGTAAGTTTTATTAGAAAAATGAGAAATTGCTGATGAACTTTGAACCCTTCTACCTTCCTAACAAAAAAATGTAGTTTCCAAAATTAAAGTAAAGTAAACATGTGGGGAATATTATTTATTAACTATTTTGTGTGACATTGAATTTTTATACTGTTTAACTAGAGAGCAAAGTTTAAAAATTGTAACATTTTCAAAATTTTGCTAATTTTATGTATTTTTTAACAAATAAATGCAAAAGTTATCAACTTAAACTTACTACTGTAATGAAGTCCGATATGTCACTAAAACATTCACAGAATCACTGAGATCTGTTCAAGCATTCCAGAGTTATTACCTCAGAAAGTGACACTGGTCAGAATTTCAAAAAACTCTCGGGGGTGAAGGTGTTAATGAGGTTATTAATGGTTTTCTGAGGATTATTCTTCCACACTGAATGTACTTGGGCATCAAGATCCACTGCTGGTCAGTCTTCTTTCAATTGTCCCCATAAGATTAATGTCAGCCAAACCTCAAAATATTGATAAGACATGTCTGATTTCGGACTGCCAAATGTATTATCTCCTGGAGATAATCTGGTGCTGATTCTCACTTAGAACACAGAATTGCTCAGCCAAATGAGATTTCCTGTGTATGGAAGAGTCAGCCAAGATAGCTGCAGTTGAACAATTACTTGAACTATCGTTCACTATTTATAAACAAAGCAAATGCAGTGGATTAGGTTTAAAACTAGCATCAACTAGATTTCAATTCTCATACACAACAAATAAAAATAAGTACCATATTGCACCCCAAATTTAGAGGAAAATAGGAAAAAAATAGTTTTACTGTTTAAAAAGGGGGTCTGTTTGGGGGGATGTGTGTTATGAACCGATGACTCAGGAGTAACATTCAGATTCCATAGAAGTCACTGGTAACTGTACTGACCACAATTCCTGACTACACACCGCAACTAGAAGTAGCCGTGGGATGTAACTAACCAGACCTAGACACCACTGCACAGCTGGAGAACTAACTGTTCCTAAAGATGGATGTAGGAAAAGCTATCTTGCCTCAGAGCAGAACCCCAAAAAAATAGCAAGCTCCCACAGATATTAACTGGGAAACTAGAGAAAGAAAAACAAACACAGGCAGAGTAAAAGGTTTATCAAAAGAGGCCAAACTAGCTATATAGGAAAGACAGGATAGAATACTATTACGGTCAGTATAAAACACTATCAAAAAAACACCAACAGCAGATAGTACAACAATTACACTGAGTCACTAAGACTCGGCGCCCTCTATATCTGCAGACTTCTATAAATCAAATCCCAGCAGAACTGGAAATTACAGATAATAGTGAATGGTAAAATTCCTAGGACGAAAACTTCCTGAGTGCAGATAAACAAATATACAGACTAAATTGCAAACCCACAACTCAGAATAAGACAAAACATAAGCAGAACCTTAAGCACACAAAAGTGTGCCACAAAATATCAAAAAACCATCCACTTAGCTTGCAAAGAATTCCACAGAGCAAAAGAAACCAGAGAGATGTGAACTCCTCCAAGAACCAAAGACAACTGGCAAGGATTGATCCACTTCAAACCATTATATGCTCCCAAGAACCAGATTGCCAATCATCACCATCACCTGTGAAGCCCACACAGTCAGCTGCATCACCAGCAACAACCACCAGAGGGAGCTCCAATGAATTCACAACAGATGTGGTGACGGTGGAGCGGGGTCACAAAACATTCCGCAAACCATGACACTTCATCCACCACCTTTCATTGACTTCTTTACACAGTTTGCGTTTAGTCTTTCCCCAGTTTGGCAATGAACATAATATTTCCCATCAGACCCAAATAAAATGCTTTCATCTCTAAAATAAACTATGAACCACTTCTGTCCACACAACATGCTCCTCACCATAAGTGAGTTTAGCCTTTTGAGTCTTTCTGCTAATGAGAGGTTTGGCCACTGTAGAGTGGGCTTTCAGTCCAAATGACATCATAGATAATGATGGGAGTGCTGGTGTGTCACGGTCCGCGCTGCTGTGGTATGAATAAACTCACCAAAGAGACAGCAGTTATTCCATCCTTTTATTTCCTCCTCTTTCCTACGCGTTTCAGCGCCACACCCGGCGCCTTCCTCAGGGATATTACAATCATACCAGCAGAGGGGTTTTTTATAGCCCTCTGCTGTACAAACAAAAGAGGTGTCATCTGTTTTGTTTGTACAGCAGAGGGCTATAAAAACCCCCTCTGCTGGTATGATTGTAATATCCCTGAGGAAGGCGCCGGGTGTGGCGCTGAAACGCGTAGGAAAGAGGAGGAAATAAAAGGATGGAATAACTGCTGTCTCTTTGGTGAGTTTATTCATACCACAGCAGCGCGGACCGTGACACACCAGCACTCCCATCATTATCTTGGATTCAAACCACTATCCAGTGGTCGGTGGAGGTCCTGCAGCAGCTGGAATACTGATTCCAAAACGCCTTCAAACCAGTTGTGGGGATCACAACTGGACCAGGTGAGCAGCTTCATAGCACCACCACCTTACACAAGTGTCACCAGTGATAGGGCACTATTGCGCCTCTTGTCCCCCTCCCTATTTTCTTTTCACAAATGACATCATAGGTAGACCTCAACTATGAGAGACAAAATGAGAAAATAAATCCTGAAAATCACATTGTCTGATTTGTAAAAAATTTTTTTTTTTCAAATTTTGGTTAAAAATAAGTATTTGTTCAATAACAAAAGTTAATCTCAATACTTTGTTATATTTCCTTTGCTGGCAATAACCGAGGTCAAACGTTTTCTGTAAGTCTTCATAAGGATGGCACACACTGTTGCTGGCATGTTGGCCCATTCCTCCATGCAGATCTCCTCTAGAGCAGTACGAGCGGGCCACTGCAGTCGAATCCAGCTTCTGCGCATGCGCGCGCCAGTCGCGCGCTCGACTCTAATTGCTTCTGCGCATGCGCGCGGCAGTCGCGCGCTCGTGCTCGCGCCTCTAATTTAGTGCTCACGCCGGAGGCTGGCTTCCCTGCACGAGCTTGATTCACTCGGAAAGCCCGGCCCGACTTGCCTGTCTTCCCGCCTTGCTGTTCAAAACACTGCCGCGCTTCTATTGCACATCGCAATTAACCCTTTAGGCTTCTGTATTTACTGGTATTAATCCTTTAGGTTTTTTTTTTTGATTATGTCTGGGTCTTACTAGGGGGGAGGTGTGCATGGATAGACGGAGGGGGTCTGTATATAGATAGATGGGGGGCTTTCTGGGGTAGGGTGGGCTACGTACGGATAGATGGGGGGTCTTTGTATGGAAAGATGGGGGGCTTACTGGGGGGCTGTTGTACGGACAGATGGGGGGCTTACTGGGAGGGGGCTGTGTACGCATAGATGGAGGAGCTTACTGGGGGGGTCTCTGGATAGATGGGCTTACTGGGGGGTCTGTGTATGGATAGATGGGGGGCTTACTGGGGGGGGTCTGTGTACGGATAGATGGAGGGCTTACTGGGGGGGGCTGTGTACGGATAGATGGGGGGCTTACTGGGGGGGTCTGTGTACGGATAGATGGGGGGCTTACTGGGGGGGCTGTGTACGGATAGATGGGGGGCTTACTGGGGGGGTCTGTGTACGGATAGATGGGGGGCTTACTGGGGGGGGTCTATGTACGGATAGATGGGGGGCTTACTGGGGGGGCTGTGTACGGATAGATGGGGGAGCTTACTGGGGGGTCTCTGGATAGATGGGGGGCTTACTGGGGGGGTCTGTGTACTGGGGGGGGCTGTGTACAGATAGATGGGGGGCTTACTGGGGGGATGTGTATGGATAGATGGGGCTTATTGGGGGGGGGTTTGTGTATGGATAGATGGGGGGCTTACTGGGGGGGTCTGTGTACTGATAGATGGGGGGCTTACTGGGGGGGTCTGTGTACGGATAGATGGGGGAGCTTACTGGGGGGGTCTCTGGATAGATGGGGGGTCTTACTGGGGGGGTCTGTGTACTGAGGGGGTCTGTGTACGGATAGATGGGGGGCTTACTGGGGGGGCTGTGTACGGATAGATGGGGGGCTTACTGGGGGGGTCTGTGTACGGATAGATGGGAGGCTTACTGGGGGGGTCTGTGTACGGATAGATGGGGGGCTTACTGGGGGGTCTGTGTACGGATAGATGGGGGGCTTACTGGGGGCTGAGTACGGATAGATGGGGGAGCTTAGGAAAGATGGGGGGCTTACTGGGGGGGTCTGTGTACGGATAGATGGGGGGCTTACTGGGGGGAGGCTGTACGGATAGATGGGGAGCTTACTGGGGGGTCTCTATGGATAGGTGGGGGCTTACTGGGAGAGGCTGTAGGATAGATAGGGAGCTTACTGGGGGGTCTCTATGGATAGATGGGGGCTTACTGGGGGGCTGTACGGATAGAAGGGAGCTTACTGGGGGGTCTCTATGGATAGATGGGGGCTTACTGGGGGGGTGTACGGATACATGGGGAGCTTACTGGGGGGGCCTTACGGATAGAAGGGGGCAGTGGCGGATTAAATGGATCATGGTCCCGGTGCTGTTCATAAAACAGAATGGTTCAGTGTTTAGACGGAAGCAGAGGTGAACAAAAAGTACTGACTACAGCACGTGTGTTGGCATCACTGCAAACAGCCCCCCATCTATCCGTACAGCCCCCCCAGCAAGCCCCCATCTATCCATACAGACCCCCCAGTAAGCTCCCCCATCTATCCGTACAGACCCCCCCAGTAAGCCCCCTATCTATTCATACAGATCCCCAGTAAGCTCCCCCATCTATCCGTAATGACCCCCCCCCAGTAGGCCCCCCATCCAGTGGCGGATCTACATTGGGACGATTGGGGCGTCCGCCCCCGGCTCAAGGCTTCTTGGGGAGCCAGGGTATAATCGGGCCGGCCGCCCGACATTTTCGCCCCACGTCTCTCGCGGTGGACGGCCGACGCCCCCTGCCCATGAGGTGAAACACCCACCTCTATTCCACCTCCAGCAGCAGGCTCCCTGCCCATGGGATGCAGCACCCACCTCCATACCACCTCCAGCAGCAAGCCCCATGACCACTCTCTGCCCTTGCCCCCTCTCTCTGCCCTTCTCCCTCTGCCCACGCCCTCGCTCTTCTCTCTGCCCGTGCCCTCTCTGCCCGCACCTTTTCTCTGCCCACACACTCGCTCTTCTCTCTGCCCCTGCCCTCTCTCTGCCCGCACCCTTTCTCTGCCCGTGCCCTCTCTTTTCTCTCTGGCCGCACCCTCTCTTTTCCCGCGCCCTCTCTCTGCCTGCACCCTTTCTCTGCCCACGCCCTTGCTCTTCTCTGTGCCCGCAGCCTTTCTCTGCCCTTCTCTGTCTGCCCATGCCCTTGCTCTTCTCTGCCCGTGCCCTCTCTCTGCCCATGCCCTCGCTCTTCTCTCTGCCCACGGCCTCGCTCTTCTCTCTGCCCGTGCCCTCTCTCTGCCCGCGCCCTCTATCTGCCCTACTCTCTCTACCTGCCCCTCTCTCTGCCCTTCTCTCTCTCTATCTGCCCCTCTCTGCCCGTGCACTCTCTCTGCCTTTCTCTCTCCACCTTCCCGCACCCTCTCTCTACCCTTCTCTGCCTGCGCCCTTCACTGTGCTACTGCAACCTTTATGGTGCCTGCAGCCTGCCAGCTGCATTCCCATCCAGATTCCCAGGAACCAGCTAAAAATTTTGCTTGAAAATTTTTTTTTTTTTGGGGAGGTTTTATGAACAGCACCGGGACCATGATCCATTTAATCCGCCACTGCCCCCATCTATCCGTAAGGCCCCCCCAGTGAGCTCCCCATGTATCCGTACACCCTTCCCAGTAAGCCCCCATTTATCCATAAAGACCCCCCAGTAAGCTTCCTTCTATCCGTACAGCCCCCAGTAAGCCCCCATCTATCCATAGAGACCCCCAGTAAGCTCCCATCTATCCGTACAGCTTCCCCCAGTAAGCCCCCCATCTATCCGTACACAGACCCCCTCAGTAAGCCCCCCATCTTTCCTAAGCTCCCCCATCTATCCATACACAGCCCCCCCAGTAAGCCCCCCATCTATCCGTACACAGACCCCCCCAGTAAGCCCCTCATCTATCCGTACACAGACCCTCCCAGTAAGCCCCCCATCTCTCCAGAGACCCCCCCAGTAAGCTCCCCATCTATCTGTACACAGCCCCCCAGTAAGCCCCCCATCTATCCGTACACAGCCGCCCCCAGTAAGCCCCCATCTATCCGTACACAGACCCCCCAGTACACAGAAACCCCAGTAATCCCCCCATCTATCGAGAGACCCCCCCAGTAAGCTCCCCCATCTATCCATACACAGACCCCCCCAGTAAGCCCCCCATCTATCCGTACACAGACCCCCCAGTAAGCCCCCCATCTATCCGTACACAGACCCCCCCAGTAAGCCCCCATCTATCCGTACACAGACTCCCCCAGTAAGCCCCCCATCTATCCAGAGACCCCCCCAGTAAGCTCCCCCATCTATCCGTACACAGCCCCCCCAGTAAGCCCCCATCTATCAGTACACAGACCCCCCCAGTAAGCCCCCCATCTATCCGTACACAGCCCCCCCAGTAAGTCCCCCATCTATCCGTACACAGACCCCCCAGTAAGACCCCCATCTATCCGTACACAGACCCCCCAGTAAGCCCATCTATTCAGAGTCCCCCCAGTAAGCTCCCCATCTATGCATACACAGCCCCTCCAGTAAGCCCCCATCTTTCCATACAAGACCCCCATCTATCTGTACGTAGCCCACCCTACCCAGAAAGCCCCCCATCTATCTATATACAGACCCCCTCCATCTATCCATACACCCCCCCCCCTAGTAAGACCCAGACCTACTAAAAAAAAAAAAACCTAAAGGATCAATACAATAAATACAGAAGCGGCAGTGTTTTGAACAGCAAGGCAGGAAGACAGGCAAGTTGGGCCGGGCTTTACGAGTGAATCAATCTCGTGCAGGGAAGCCAGCCTCCGGCGCGAGCACTAAATTAGAGGCACGAGCACGATAGCCGCGCGACTGGTGCCCGCATGTGCAGAAGCAGGATTCGACTGCAGTGACCTGCTCGTAGAGCAGTGATGTTTTGTGGCTGTCACTGGGCAACACAGACTTTCAACTCCCTTCAAAGGTTTTCTATAGTGTTTAGATCTGGAGACTGGCTAGGCCACTCCAGGATCTTGTAATGCTTCTTACGAAGCCACTCCTTAATTGCCCCGGTGGTGTGCTTGGGATCATTGACATTCTGAAAGACCCAGCCATGTTTCATCTTCAGTCTTCATCTTTAATTTTCTTAGACAATGACCTTTGGGTTTTCATTGGATGTAAGCCATAATCATTAATATTAACAGAAATAAACACTTGAAAAAGATGACTCAGTTTGTAATGATGCTATATAATATGTGTGTTTCATTCTATGTATTGAATTACTGAATTAAATTAACGTTTTGATGATATTCTAATTCATTGAGATGCATCTGTATATATTGGATATAAAAAAATCTTCACACCCCTGTTAAAATGACAGATTTTTATTATGTAAAAATATGATACTAATAAGATTGTTTCAGAATGATATTTATGTCTCCCATAAAAAAGGTCTGCAAAAAATATCTTTAAAAACCTGCCTGGGAGGTTTTCAGTGAATGGAATATATATTGGTGTGCTGAATTTGGAAATTACTTCCATTTTTCCCCCATCATGTACAGTCATCAATGTTAAAGTAGTGGACAGCCACTACGATATATATATAGCAATGTATAACAAGTTATGAATTGTTACTTGTGTCCAGGATAAGAACTAATAACAGCACTGGAATACATTACTAGAACCACCTGAGGTAAAGAAATACATAATTACGAACCCCAATCAGTACAGGACCACAGCATTACTACCACCAACAGTACAGAAATTCATCACCACAATCACCAGCCGTACAGAAATTCATCATCAGAACCACCAGCAGTACATACATTCATCATCAGAACCACTGGCAGTACAGAATTATCATCAGAACCAACAGCAGTTCAGAAATAAAATCAATATAACCCTATCAGTACTGAAATACAGCACCAAAACTACCATCAGTAAATGGTCCATCACCTTTAATGTCAGGTTAGATCCATATACATTTGCATTGCATGAGCCTACAACTTCCAGTACATCCTTAATGATAAGGAGATGCTGGGAGTTATCAGTCATCATCAGAGTACGGACCATACCAGAACCACAGTACTGATGAGAATTAGTATCACAAATGAACATTTATATCCAGGTACCTTATAAATAACGTTGTCTCTGATCGGAGTCATCTTTCTTTTCTTCATCATGTCCAGACACCATGATGACTTTTCACATCCATAGCTTGTCTTTGCAGACTTCCATCTTCTCCAGTATTCTGCAGAACATCCTGGCACAATACCCTTAAAAACAGCAAAATGATTTCAATACTCCTATTTAAAAATATCTGCCCTACGCTGTGTCCCTGAAAAAGATAATAGCCCTCACTGTTTTCAGCACAAAATATGATCCAGACACTGTCCCTCTAAAGGTATGTGCCCATCACAATGTCCTCTCCTTTCCATACTGAGCCACCTCTTCACACTGTCCTCTACACTGTGTTCCCCCCTATAATGTCCAGTCTTTGTACTGCATCCCCTCATCACTCACTCCTCCTTACTATGGCCTCATAACTTTCCCCCCATGCTACCCCCTCTCCATACTGCCCCCCACTACATAGTCTCTATTCTGTGCCCCTTCACATTTTTTTCATCCCATAATGTTTCCTCACTACCTCTTGACTCATCCCTCCTCACTCCCCATACTTTGTTTATTTTTCCCCCTCGCTGCCATTACCATGTCTACACCCATCGTGCCTGCTTGTTCTCCATATTATGTCCTAAAAATTACCCTCCTCACTCCTAATAAAGTCCTGAACCCCCCTTCCTTCTCCCAATGCTGTCACTTCAAATTTTTTCCCCCCATTTGCAGCCCCTACCGTGTTCATATATACTCCCCCCTCGCTCCCCATACTTTGTCTGTAAACATTCACCCCTTGCTCCTCATTTTGTGTCTGTATACATCCCCCCTCATTCTCTCTTCCCATACTGTGACTGCATACATACCCCTTACCCTCTTCCCCATACTGTGCAGTATATGTCTCCCCTTACCCTCTCCTATTACTGTGTCTACATATACAACTCTGACCCTCTCTCCACATACTGTGCCCATATACATCTCCCCTCACTCTCTCTCCTGTGTCCACATATACATCCCCTTCACCCTCTCTCTCATTACTGTCTGTATGTACATCCCCTTCTCTCATTACTGTGTCTGTATATACTTCCCCCCTCATTGTCTCCATAGATGCACTCCCTCCCACACCATACGTGTTCTTCTTTAGTGTCTTCAGCTCAATTAGAGCACTTATTACCAGCATGTTTGCCACCTTAGCGGTGCTGAGGAGTGCCGTCGGTGACCAATTACGCATTCTTAAAGACGGGAGTACAATTGATCGCAGGGAACCGGCTGCTGTGCCCACTCGGAGACAGCTGTCAGCTTGACAGCAGCTCAGAGAATAGCCAACTCCCACTACAGGGGGACAGGAAAATACAGCTGCCGGGATACACCAGACGGCATAACAGTGCCCGCATAATGACTGCGCCTGGGGCACATGTCCCTACATCCCCCCTAGATACGCCTCTGGCATGGCGTAACAGGCCGGTTCTAGGTTTTTGTGGGCCCAGCGGGAAAGAGTCTGAGTGGGTCCCTTTAACACTTCGCCTCTGTCCCTCACCACTGCTGCATGTCTGCACCATAAGCCTCACCCCAAGCTTAGACAGAAGAAAATAGGAAAACATTTTATCCTTTTGATTAATGTTTCCATGGTGGAGTAAAGGGAGGGGTCATTAGTGCTAATTTTAATGTACTAGGGTAGAATTCAGAGGCAAAAAAACTATAGTTAGTATCTCTCTGCAAATTATATATGACATACACAACTCTACTATATGCCCATTGATATACATGTAGACACACGCAGCTCTGCTACATGCACACTACACACACAGCTCTGCTACATGCACACAAGACATACAGCTCTGCTACTTGCATTTTACACACACAGCTCTATTACATAAATATGCAGATAAACATACAACTCTGCTACATGAACGTGCAGATAAACACACAGCTCTGCTACATGCCCAATACATGCACATACAGACACACAAAGCTATGCTACATGCACACTACACGCTCAGCTTTGTTACATACACATACAAACACACACAGCTCTATTACATGTAGATACAAACACACAGCTCTGCTACATAGACACTACATGCACATATAGATACACACACATACAGATACACATATAGCTCTCCTACATGGATACAACATGCACATACAGATACACATGCAGATACACACACCTCTACTACATGGCACTACATGCACACTACACACGCAGCTCTGCTGCACGTACAATATATGTACAGTACATACAGATACACACCCAGCTCTGCTACATTCACACTACACACCCAGCTCTGCACTACCTGTACAATATATGTACATACAGATGCACACACAGCTCTGTTATATGCACACAAACACACATTGCTCTGCTACATGGACAATACATGCATTTACACATATACACACACAAAGACACACAAACACATATACATACAGCTCTGTATTTACACACAGACACACACACATTATACATTACAACATCTAGCTGTTCTTGATCAGTGCAGCACAGGAAGAGAAGTCACTGGGAGCTGCACGAAGACTGCAGAAGTTAAGCAGTGCAGGATCTTACATGGCCTTGATTTAAGTCATGTGATCACTCACATGACTGGAACTGGAAGGTCCTGCAGCCTTCGTTACCGGTAAGCTTTCTCTCCTGCTATGTACCGATCAGATCCTGTAAACCAGTGCAGAGCAAGAGAGAAGAGAGGGATAGGGACAGCAGTGTGTGAGCGGGTCTCCTCAATGCTTCCGCTCACAGACAGCATATGGGCCTCCTCACTTCTTCTGGGCCCCGGCACTTGCCCGGGTACGCCGGGTGCTGGAACTGCAAAGTAAGACTCATCACTGCGAGGATACATCTCAATTCCATTCCATCTTGTTCTGCACTACAATAGGCTTAAAGAGAAGTGACATAAGATCAATGGAACACCTGTAGCTGGAGAATAGCTCATGGTCCAATGTCGTCCAAACACCATTTGATAGTTTGTGTAGACACTAGTTTACATCTTAGGTCTGGTATGTGATGTCAAATTTCTCTTGCAGTACAGAATCTTCTGCCCATTTATGCGCTGTAAATAAAGTATTCAGAGTTTAATACTTGTTATAACCCATAGAGGTCATGAGTAACCCTTTTATTTTGTTAAAAAGTGTTTCACACAACCTAGCAGCATTCCTATAGATGCAGGAGTCTGCCCCTTTAAGATTAGTGTAGTCTGTGTGGGACCACCCCCTGCTCCCCATATAGGAGAGTCTTGCAGAGTGCAGACATTTCCTGGGCTTCTGAGAGATAAGACATGTCCCTGGCTCATTCCCTTATCTACAGCTGCTCCTGATGTCCAGCTAAATCCGCTGAGAGTTGTAGCACAAACTATATGCTTATGCAAGAATCTGTTTGTGTAGGTTATGATGTAGCCACTGTTACAGAAAGTACTGTGTAGCACAAGTGTGCTAAGCTCTGTAATCCTCCACCTTGGTTAATGTTTCCATGCACTGCATATAGATAGATGTTAATCTGTATAGAATAGTGCCTTTGGCAATGAACTTTGCCCCAGTTATTCATGTTCAATGTATTCAATGTACTGTACATTTCTGTGTTGTTTATCATTGTGCTAGTTTCTGTGATGTGCCCAATACTAATACAGACTCTTTGTACCTTGTAGTTTTTACTGTCAAGTTCATATCATCACTACAATAAATTAAGACTACTGAACCCCTACAGTCTGTTTACTAGGGAAGTGAACAAGGGTTTAGCTGTATGCTGGAATCCACACAGCACTAGACGGAGAATAAGGCAGAACACAGAATGTATCAGTTGTGAAACCAGTCGTATAGCCATTTTTTCAAATTGTCACAGGAGTCTTTTTTCAACATCACAACACTGTCAGGATAAAAGAAGATCTTTCTAATTTTGGAAGATTCCTATGCAGTTTGTGAGAGCAGGCACAAAATGTATAATATAATCCAAAAATCTCTATAAATTTGATATGCCAGAACTGGATTGAGTAGTTGTCTTCTAAGAGGTAGATTCCTCAAAAAAGATGACAAGTATGCATATTATAAAATGAAACTGAACATTTGTCAAAGGAAATCTGGTCTGAATAGGGAGGGGGTCTTAAAGAGTTTGTAATTTAAAGAGAATCCAGTGTATATTTTATATACTTTATTATAGTCAATACATTTTACACAAATTCAGTTCTATAAATCTTTCACAGATTTATGTTCAGTATCACATCAAGTTCAGTGTATCCAATGTATATGTTACAGCTCTCACTCTCATTGTCAGCAATGGAAAATATGATTTTTTTATAATTTAAAGATTTTTTTATGTGACCTACATTTATACATTTTTATGTCTCCAGGTATTGCTGCTGCAACAATTTTCAACCCAAGTCACAATGTGTCTATTAATGAGGACCAGCTGCGAGTGGCATTTGATGGAGATGCTGTTCTGTTTTCTGACGAGTCAGAGCAAATTGTGAAAGAGCACGGCTTGGACAAATTTTTTGAGCACGAAAAGGCTTATGAGAACAAGCCATTGGCACAGGTATAGTTTAGGTGTTTTACATACATGTATTTTATTGTCCATCAGTTGTTAGGAATTTAAAAGACTTAGAACAATTATATTCTCCTTTAACATATAAACAGACATAAGCCCACCATGGGTATTTAGACTCTAAATATAATCAAAATTGGCTTAAAGAGGACCTTTTATAAGTTTAGTGTCATGATGGTAACTACCATGCCTCCTCAGTTTCAACCCACTCACTATGGTCACTGCTCCTACTTCTCCTACTGTTAAGCATTGAATTGCCTTTTGCAGCACTCCTCTGCACTGATGCTTCTGCATGTAGCTTCCATTTGGCCTTAGGGGGTGTTGCTGGTCTCTGAAGAAACTTAACCCTGGTGTGTCCTACAGAGATTAGCAGTCGTGTAACGATAGTGGTCATCAGGGACTGAGACCGGCGGTACAAGGGCTTGCCGAGAACCAACTTCAAGAGGAAATGGGTCAGATGACGTACTTCCAGCTGAAATATATTGCGACACAGCTACCCATCGGGTCCCCGTACTGCGATACATGCTGCCGGCCAAACAGTGACTGGCAGCTGATGTTGGCGGTACATTGATTAAGAGTGGCGCAACTCAGCAATATCATGGCAATGGCGCAGACTCTGATGTCAGCTGGCAGCCAATGCGCACTAGCTACAGAAGACATCAGTCAACGTGGGAGTGGAGGAAAGGTAGAGTGTTTTTGTTTTTAATTATGCATTAGAGACTGAATGGGGACATATATACCAGAATAGGGTCCCTGTCTACCAGGATGGGGAACATATATATATCAGAATGAGCCCATTATGAGGGACATATATACCAAGGTGGGGGACATATATACCAAGATGGAGATCATATATACCAGGATGAGGGCCATATATAGAGAATGTAGATCATATACTGTATACCAGAATGGGAACCATGTATACCAGAATGTAGATCATACATACCAGAAAGGGAACCATATATACCAGGATGGGGTACATATATACCAGGTTGGAAACCATATGTACCAGGATAAGGACCATATATATCAGGATGGGGAAAATAAATACCAAAATGGGCCATCATGAAGGACATATATACTAAGATGGAGGACATATACACCAAAATGGAAATCATATATACCAGGATGGGGCCATATATACCAGGATGTAGATCACATATACCAGAATCAGGACAATGTATACCAGATGGGGGACATATATATACCAGGATGAGGACCACATATACCAGGATGCAGAACGTATATATTAGGATGGGGGACATATATACTAGGACGGGAGACCTATATATCAGTATGGGGAAACTATAAACCAGAATGAAGACATATATACCAGGATAGGGAACATATATACCAGAACGGGGGACTTATACAGTTGGGACCATATACATATGCATTTCAATTAATTAGAACATCATCAAAAAGTAAATTCTTCTCAGTAATTCAATACAAAAAGTGAAACGCATATATTACATAGTGATATTGCAAACAGAATGATCTACTTCAAGTGTTTATTTCTGTAAATGTTGATGATTATGGCTTACAGCCAATGAAAACCGAAAGGTCATTATCTCAGAAAATTAAAGTAGGGAGGGCGAAAGGTTAAAAACCATGCTGCCGTATTCCACAAGACATAAAAGGGCGAAAATAATATTGATTTATTAGTCAATGCATTTCAGGGCTCCCTGAAACACCCTGAAACATGGCAATATGATATTGATCTGTCATGAGGAAGTGGCCAGGGAGCCCTGAAATGCGTAGACTATTCAATATTATATTCACCCTTTGATGTCTCGTGGAATACGGCAGTGCAATTTTTAACCCTTCATCCTCCCTATTCTATATGCACCATCCTGGAGACTGCAGCAGCCATGATATGCTTTTATAGTGCTTGTGACTCTTACAACCACACAAGGTTAAGCCTCTGATACCTATTTAGGTAATAGTTTTATCTCTCAGACCCTTCATTCTCTGTACTCTATATACACCATGATGGGGACTGCAGCAGCCGTGATATACTTTTATAGTGGTTGTGACTCTCACCACCACACAAGGTGAAGCCTCTGATATCTATTTAGATAATAGTTTATCTCTCAGACCCTTCATCCTCCCTACTTTAATTTTGCGAGATAATGACCTTTGGATTTGAATCATTGGCTGTAAGCTATAATCATCAACATTAACAAAAATAAACACTTAAAAAAGATCACTCTATTTGTAATGACTCTAATATATGTGTTTCACTTTATGTATTGAATTACTGAAATAAATTAACTTTTTGATGAGATTCTAATTCATGGAGATGCACCTGTAAATTTGGACACAATTGTTTTTGTACCTGTTTACTGAAGCATACGCAACTTGGACATAACGTCCAGACTTTTAGCTTTCATTTAAGTATATCCACATTAAAATTGGATGAAAAGGTTGAGGAGTGTCATATCATTTACATCAGCAACCCTCTTTTTAAGGGTGCCTTCACACCAAGACAACCCAGGACATGGTCGCGTTCCTGGTGCGGAGGAGAGTGTGTGATTTGTGCCGGGCATCCGCCTGCTGTACAAATCACATATTGCAGTGAATGGGAGTGCACAGTCATGCGTAGACCTGCGCAGCACCGTGCATTCTCATTATAAACATAGGGGCTGCGGTCAGCTTGCAGATCCCCTCCGCAGGATGCTGCGAAGGGTCCGCAAGTCTGAAGCCAGCCTAAAGGCCTGGCAGAGCATTAAGGAGGAAACACAGTGTTTGATGATGTCCATGAGTGCAATACTTCAGCCAGTCTTTCCCAACAAAGGGTTTTCAACGAAGTAGAAATTAACATTTTGTTAACAATCACAGTGATAGCTCGGTTTTCGTCAATAATCCGTCCGAAAACTATTCACTAAAACCAAGGCAACGATTTCCATAGGAAACAATGATAAATCAATTGGTTCGAGATACTGCAAAAGATTTACAAAAAACACACATATTAAAGTGAATAAAGATAGCGGTTAATACTGGAAACACTCAGAAATGACTGTAAACAGAATATCTGTTTATGAAGAAAAAAGCCCAGGTTTAGATTCTGCGCAGACCACCAAGCAGGAAGGGTATGTTTGATGTCCGTTTATTGAGCCAACGCGTTTCACAGCAGGACCTGCTGCTTCCTAGCAAAGGTTGCCTGGGAAGCAGGTCTGCTGGAAACGCGTTGTCATAACGACATAACTACTTCCTGCATTGGTGGTCTGCGCGGAATCTAAACCTGGGCTTTTTTCTACATAAACAGATTTCTCCCTTACCAGGTGTCTGCAGCGACCAGGATAACAAGGCTCTTGCAGTTTGTTGTGACTCACACAACCCAAAAAGGTGAGTCACACTAATCGGGGGGCATTGAATTATCATCATAGATAAGACCCTATGTGCGCTCCCTTCTCTCTCTGTTTTTGTAAACAGAATATGAAACACTAATTTAAAGAAGAAATAAACATTTAATATGTTATTTTATTTTTAAAAATGCTCTTTTTGGTGTGTGGAAGATGCGAGGAGGGGAGACCAATGCACATTTTATTTTTGGAAGGGAAATCGCATTTTTATAGCAAAATTAGCAGTGATGTACTGACAAAAACTGAGGCATCTATCAAAACGAGACACATTTTTCGTTGAAAAAAAAAAATCAACAAAAAACTAAACCGACAGTATTCAAAGTCGACAAAAACTGAGGTATCGCTGTATTTAATTTGTCCATTTACTTGTAAGCTCCTGAATTGAAGGGATTGAGTTTAAAAAAAAATGCTTTAGTTCCTCACATTCCTCACCAGCTGAATAAAAGCTGAGTCTGAACTTAAACTGCATCTGAATTGTTAATTAAGGCTGGCTTCACACCACGGCACAGTCCGGTCCGGGGCTGTCCAGTGTAACCAGACAGCCCCGGAGCAGATTTTGGCTCCATAGTGTCCTATGGGGCCGGATGGAGCCAGAATGGCAGCTATCTGTCATCTGGTTTCCATCTCTCCGTCAAAATCCGGGACAAATCAGATTTTTCTCACCATACACAAAAATGTTGCTTGCAACGTTTTTGTGTCCGGGGAGAAAAATCTCCCCAAATTGCCATATCCCGGATTCGTCCCGGATCCTCCCAGATCCTCTTGGATCCGGTGCAATTGGGCGCTCCCTAACATGGGAGCCTATGGGGCCGGATTGCACCAGTTCGGGAGGATCCGGGAACCGGACACCTGCGGCTGCACGCCGCAGTTGTTTCAGGGCCACGGCTAGCATATCATTGTACATGGTAGCATTCATATTTCAATATTTCACTATGCAAACGGCCAATGGCAGATGCAGAAAAGCAGCCCCAAACCATAACATTAGCACCACCATGTTTCAGTGTAGATGTTTGGTACCTTACATTACAACATTTTACAATTGGAAATAGATATATTGTGAGGCGCTATAGCACGCGGCCGGTATGACTCACAAGGCCTGCTGCAATCTGGGTGATTGTTTGACCTAGCAGTACACACAGGGTTAAGTGTGAGTTAGCTCTGTAGTGGTACACAACGGGTTAACTGCAGCCAGGTCTGTGGCTGAGTGGTGCTGATTGCCAATGTGTTGTAGGTGAGGGTGTGTCAGTCAGGATATGAAGCTGCCTGGTGCTGTGAGCTGGGGTCAGTCAGTCTGTGAGAAACATCCCGCCAGTGAGGATGTGAGAGTCAGAGGTGTTCTGTCCCTTTGGGATGGGGAGGGAGGCCTGCCATCTCCCTGTGTGTGGCACCTGTCCTTCTCTTCTGACCAAGTGTGGGTGAGCCTGTGGCCAGACACAGGGGTTAAGAAGGTCCCTAGAGTTGGGGAACCTTGGCAGATCCTGGAGGGTGCTCACTTGGACGTAGATGGGGTGCCGCCGTGGACCTGGAGACCTGCCTGGTATGGAGGTTTGGTGGCGGCTGGCGACCTGGAAACACGCGGTAAGCAGACCTTGGGGACGCCTGGTTTACCTGGTAGCTCAGGTTTGCTAATCCCTGATCTGGGCCTGGAAGGTCAGCAGTCCATGGATATTTTATTATGGACTGTGTGTGTGTATGAGTATGTACAGTATGTGGTCCATGGATGTGTTATGTAAGTTACCAAGTTAGGTAACTTGGTTGGTTTCCTGAGGAATGAGTGAGGTTGATGCTCCCAAACGCATTGAATAAAGCCACCAATCTAGATCCTGATAACCCTTTTATCCTGATCATTTAATGGCAGCGCGGATCATCCACGTATAAATCCTTTTGTTTTCTCCTCTGACCGCGTTATACTCATGGCTTGGTGGAATCTGCAGCAGCCGTTACATGCCTTATAAACTGGTTTTGGGTCACGCAACCTGACCAGGTGAGCATCAACAATTAAATTGTGTATGGTTTTTATTGGGGATAAGACCCTATTTGCGCTTCCATATCTTTTACAGTCTTACTCTGCCATCATTACCACAACACCTTAGATTAATCTGTCTCTTTCCATTGGCTGTGTTCTTTGGCAAACTCAAGTTGGACCTTCTGGTTCTTTGCAGAGATAAAAGGCTTTCTGACTGGAATTTGTGCATTCAATCCTACTGCTCTCCATTGTCGCACCAGTTTGATGACTAACATTGACCCCATATTCTTCATTAATTTAATGCAATAGCTGTACAGCACTGTTTTGGAAATCAGAAACTAACTTCTTCTTAGTTCTTAATAATGTGATCAACTTTGGAGAAATTTTTCCATAGTCATCCACTTCTAGGTTTGGTAGCTGTTCGATAACCTTTTTTTTCTTAATTATACATGACACTTGACTCTGAGAACAGTTGAATTCCATAGCGACCTCTTTTTGGCTTTTGCCTCACTTCACTCTCAGAATAATAACGTAAGCTTCCTGACATCTGGTGATAAATTTGTTTTTGTCTTTGCCATGTTTTAACTGAAAAAAAAACACTAAAACATGTTGACAAAATTAGACTACCCATGAGAAAATATGCTACACATTTGGCCCAGTAATGTGGAAAACTAATACATAAAAGTGCTAAAACAATGTCAAGCACAATTTTCATCCTTAGTGCTGACAGCCATTTGCTTCCAGTTCATAAGTCTTGATAGGATTTAGAATGCTAGAAGGGCCAATACATCTGACTAACCTGCGGGAAAGTAGGGGGTTGGAGGGTGTTGTGGATGGGGCGGGAAGTAGGTTCAAATTTCAGACTCTAGTTACGCTACTGGGATTACATACCCTGTCCTATCCCGTGTTAGCAGTGGCTATATTAGGTAGCTCCTCCCACCATTCCTTGCCCCAATGTTGATTTCTAGGTAAGTTAGATCCCAAGTGTTTTGTACAAATTTTGTACGAGAAGGTTCGCTCTCACCGTGAGTGTCAGAATCAGCTGATGCAGGCCATCAATGTGTTGGCAACCCAGCTACACTTTCTATCAACCACTTTGTGCGCCCTGCCTTTCACTTCTACCTTGTCTGAACAACACTCCTCTGGACAAACAGGCCTCTTCAATGGAACCACCTGCTGCTCCAGTTTCTGATGTAACTGCTAAGTTCTAGATTCCATTTCTATCCCGTTACGATGGAGACTCCAGGGAGAGCTGAGGCTTCATCAATCTGTGTCAGATCCATTTCGCACTCTACACTCACCTGTTTTCTTTGAACCAAACCAAGATAGCACATATTATATAGAGAAAGAAAAACTTCAGCACTTACTCAATGATAGCTGAGACAGCATCTCGGATCTTCAGAAGTGCTCCAATATATCCGCACTAGAATGTAACGGGTGCCAGCAGTCTATGGAGAAGATGAATGCATTCATCCAGGAAGAGGAAAAGCTCAGTGGCACTCCAATTCCAAAACACAGTCTTTATTTTATTCAGGTGAGGTTAAAATTACAACATGGGAGAGAGATGCATAGCTGCAGGGACAACAGCCTGTTTCGCGTCTAGTGACACTTCAACCAGTCCCACGAGATGCGAAACAGGCTGTTGTTACCAGGGCTGTGGAGTCGGTAAATCAAACCGCCGACTCAACGCCGACCCTGAATTTCCCTGGCTCGACTCCGACTCCAACTCCGACTCCTTTGACTCCGACTCCTTCATTCATGGCTCGTTTTTAAATGATAAAATTATTGTAGGTCAATGGTAAGATTAAAGAATCATTATAATGACATAATAATAAAGATATTTAGATAGAACATAATAATAATTCATAATAATAATATTCCGCACATTGTGCATTGAACTACTAGACCCAATTCATTATATATTTTAGGAGTCGGAGTCGGAACATTTTCTATCGACTCCGACTCCACCAAAATGGGCAGCGACTCCGACTCCACGACTCCGACTCCGACTCCACAGCCTGGTTGTTACCTCACCTGAATAAATTAAGGACTGTTATTTGGAATTGCAGTGCTGCTGATTTTTTCTTCTTTATACAAGTTAGCATATATGGTCTTTCTGCTGTCTGGACAAGAATTTGCCTGGACAAACTCCATTTGGGAGCATGGAAGTCCAGAGACCCACAATATTGAGATTTTCCTGGAGATATTCTGAGCAGTTTCCGAGGCTACAGGCCACATCACTTCTGCTGCTTAATCCTTGTTGTCTCAAAGGCAGAGCATGGATACCATGGCCCAGTATGCCTTATGGTCTGGTGCCGACATTCTGCTAGGGCATGTCTGGCGGCATTAAGGATGACTTGCGTGGCAGTAACCTTCCATCTTTGCTGGATGCCCTTAACTACCTAGCCACTAGGATAATTCTACGTTTCCATGAGAGAACTAGGAACAATCTTCAGCTTCTTCTTGTGCCGGAGGTTCACCTAGAATGGCTCAAAACGTCCAGTTCTCTTTGCTTCCATGAGTCATACCAAAAGCTGGTGCAGGTTGAGATGGACAAATTTACTGTACACGAATGAAATCAGAGGTATAGGGAGAAAGTTTGGAGGTACTGTGGGGGCAAGGGACATTTTGTTCGCCAGTGACCATTGAGACTTGGAAACTCCAGCACATAGGGCTGGCTGGAGAGATGACCCTAGGTGACAGTAATTGCTCTCCATAGCCACAGACCAAAGATACCTTGACCTAGCAAGAGAGGTCCCTATCTGCCTCTGCCCGTTAGGATTTCAATTAGATTCATATGCAAAAGAGCGATGAATGGAAACAACCTTTAATATGCTTGAGGGCCACTACAAGTATCTTGTCATGCCCTTCGAACTGTATAATGTACCCGTCGTGTTTCAGGAGTTCATTCATGACAACTTCCGGGACCTCTTCTATGTTTTCATGGTCATATATATGGATGACATCTTTTTTTTTCTCCACAGATGCATCTATTGACAGAAGATGCGGTCCTTTATAACAACATGGTTTTAAATATCCTTAATGATACTAGCACTTACTGCAAATTACAACAGGAAACAGGACCCAACCCCAGCATACAAAAAAGCTCTAGAAAACATTCTTAAAACTGCCCCACATAGGGGTATAAAAAAGAATCAGATTTTATGCTGATTGAGGACTCTATTACACCCATCTTTCATGGACTTCCCAAGGTCCCCAAGGAGGTTTTTCCTTACGTCCTATTATCTCAGGCATTCGGTCTTTCAATGAGAGACTCAGTGCCTGGCTGGACTCACTTTTGTAACCCTTGGCTAGAAACATCCCGGCGTATCTTAGGGACAGTGCAGATGTTTTGGAATAATTGGAGACATTTGTGTTGGATGCTAATCTGCAATTTTTAATCATAAGTCTCTATTCAAACATCCCCATCACCTTGCTATGGAGGCGCTCAGCCATTTCATGAAAAAGAATTCTACCATTTCTGGTGACTTTTCTAACTTCATTATTTTGGCTACTCAATACCTGTTAGTCCATAACGTTTTCATGTTTGATTCACGCTTATATATACAAATACTTGGAGCCCAAAGGGGCTGCAAATTTTCCCCAAGTTTAGCCATCTTAGTTGATGCATGGTGGGAGATGATTCATAGTTTTCATCGAAACCCCCTTTATGGACAACATCTTATTCTTTGGCTGTTTTATAGACGACTGCATATTGATTTGGAAAGGGGAAAAAATTACTGTTACAAATTTCTTGAGTTATATTAACAACAATCCCCATAAGCTAGGTTTTACATTATCAGTAAACTCTAACCCGTTCCTTTCTTGGATCTACTACTCATGGGCAACAATGCAACTAAAAAAATAGATGCAACAATTTACAGAAGCCCTTGTGCAAGGAATACAGTCCTGGAAGCGATTAGTTGTCATCTGTGCCATACTATTTCAGCAATTTCGTATGGTGATCTTACACACGTTAGAAGGATCTCTACAAATGACCAACTCTTTACTCATCAATATAGGATTATTCATTCATGGTTACAGCAACAAGCTTACAAAAGGGATTTACTAAAAACAGATTAAAAAAACCCTCTAGAAAATAATTGTTTGAAAACATCACTAAAACATAATAAGAGACAGGATAATAAATCCCATAATAAAATCAATTTTGTTACCTCATATAGTATCGAATTCTATATGGTTAGAAATATCCGCAAATACCTTCCAGTTTTAAACCAGCACAAAACCTTTGTCAACATCATTGGAGAAGGATGTGGATTTATAGTAAGAAGGAGCAGAATGATGGGGGGACATGTTGTCCCCCAGTCTTTATTCCTCTTCATGCCCAAAAAAAAAACTAGCAGTAATTGGCTCTCATTTTCAGGATTTTTTAAGTGTGGTATAAGTTCTTGTTCCATGTGTAAGTACACTGTTAAAACCAATACTTTTGGAAACTCAAGTTCTAGCACCTATCAGAAAAAATCATGTATTAATTGTGAAACAACTCACACAATTTATATTTTCAAATGCACTCACTACAACCTGATATATGTTAGCTGTATGATAAGGCGTTTAAAAGTAAGGATATCTGAACACATTGCAGATATGAAGGGGAGAACCTGACATGTTTCTGTTGTGACAAAACATTTTATCGAAAAACACTCCAGTGACTTTCTTTTTCTGTATAATAAAAGTGAACAAACCCAGAAGGAATGGCAATTGGAGAAATATTTCTTTTTAAAAAAAAGACGCTCTATGGATTAAGAAATTTAACAGCAGAATTCTGAATGGATTACATTTCTGTAGTGACCTTATGTTTATTTACTAAATCTCTGATCTCGTCTTTATACAGAGTCACTGAGGTGCATCCTAAATAATATATATTTCTATATTTATATTTGTATCATTGCCCACCGTACTACTGCATGGGTACTCTTCTTTCTGGATATGTGTATACAAGTGCATCTCAATAAATTAGAATATCATGAAAAAAAATCATTTATTTCAGTAATTCAATACATAAAGTGAAACACATATATTATATAAATTTCATTGTAGAGAAAAGACCAGTGGCACTCACCAGAGATGATCTTGTGCTTTTATTTACAGTTCCATATCTTCAACGAGGAACACATACATTGGGGGAGGGAGGTGCGTGGACGTCGGACGACGGCCTGCCGTTTCGCGGCTGGTAGCCGCTTCTACAGGTCCTGACTGGCGTCTGACGTCAGTTCCGGTCATTAAGTAACCGGATGGCTGTAACGTCATTGCCGTGAATTAATAAAATCAATATTTATACAAAAAATGTTGCAACAAAGTTTACATATACAAAATAACAATAACAATAACATTATCATTGGAGGCGTGGCCTGAAGCAGCATGTGAGGACGTGGATCCCTGAGCTCCTGTGCCCACAGACAAGCTACTGGGAATTTTTGCCTTTTTAAAGGCAAATTTTTTCATCAAAGTGACAAGACCTGTAAGATCTAATCTTTGGGCTTCATTTGAATCCTTTTGAGATCAATTCTGAGAGGAATTCACCTCAGGACACCTTGAAATCTGGCCTTCTCATTTCCACGGGTGCCCTCCTGTGTCTGCTGCGGGTGCTCTCCCTCCCATCCTCACAGGTGCCCTCCGGTCTGTCTTGCAGGAGCTCTCCCTCTCGCCTGTATGAGGTTGAGTCCTGCTTCTTGCTGGAGTACTGTTGCTGACTGAGCTGCTGCCGCTTCCCTGCCGGTGACGTCGCTCTCCTAGGCCTGCCTCCTCTGCTCCGGATGCTGTGTCCATACTGAAGCTTCCTCCAGCTGGTCTCCTTCGGGCTCTGCGGCCGCTGCCGGTCTGCACCTGGAGTACATCACAGGTTGCTGAGGAGAAGTACTGCTGGGGTTCTCGGAGCTGGTGGAGGTGTTGAATGTGGGCTCTCCTGTAACTTGTAAGGAGAAGTCCGCTTGGGGCTTGTCGCCTCTGGGTTGTTTTGGGTGGTAGGTGGTGGTGTGGAGGAACTATTTCTTCTTCTCCCTTTGCACGCCATTTTGGGGCACATGAGGCGGAGGGTCACGTCTGCTTCAAGTTGTACCACGTTCTGCTGGACTGCTGCCTATTAATTATAAGGTCCAGACCTCTCTCACTGAAAGCTAGCTGCTGTTGCCCCCCCTGTAGTTGAAAAGCAAATTACTGCTTGTCTGACTCTAGCAAGTTGGGTCGGCGAGCCTAGAACGTTCCCTAGCTCCGCAGAACAGGAGGAGAAGTGAGAAGAAGTAGATCAAGGATCCACCACTTTTATAGCAAAGTATCTCTGTTTTTTTCCCCTATTTATTAGTCTCTTTTGTACTTAGTACTCTAATGATTTGTTGATATTGATTTACTCTACATGGTTCTGTGAGTTGCAGTAGTTACTTATGTAGCTGGTTCTGTGAGTACCATCAGATAGGTTGTAGTCGGAGTTTACCAGCACTATTATATTATTACTATTATTATTTACCACTCACTATTATAAAACAGTTGGACTTCTTTCTAGTTGGAGTGCTGTTATATTGCGACCTCCTACCTAGATTTCGAGACTGGCCAATAACTCAACCCAAACTGCTTGGGTGCCTAAGTAATAGTTATCTTGATTACCAGTTTTATAAGAAAGCATATTTTTCTTCAATACTTGGGGAAATACCCTGATTGTCTCACGTGCAAGGGATTTACCATTACACACCTATAATATAATGACTCCTAAACTAAAACCTAGCAGCGTTACCAAACCTAACAATCCTGACTTATCTATAGAAAATAAAAATAAAAAGGATGACATGGGTTCTTTATCTGTGAGGGGGGAGGATGACCAGTGGACAGTGGAGTGGTCTAGAGATGGGGCCGTACTGCCTTCGGAGGAATCCAAAAATTCCTCTGAGGGAGAGATGACCTGCGAGTCCTCATAACATGTAAATAAACGTAAGCTAATGGGACATCATACAACTAGTAACCCTACTAATAAACAGACAGAGGGATTGGACTCCGAGGGAGACTCCCCTCTCAAAAGTCCACTCCGACAAAAACAAAGGAAAAGCTTTGAGGAGGGAGATTCTCTTAGAAACTTGGAAGGTGGGCGACCTTTGGACACGGATCTTTTCTTGAAACATTTTACAGCATTCCAACAATCTGTGACTGATTAAATCTCTAGGCAATTTCAGGATTTCCGAGTTTCTCTCTCCTCTATTTTAACCAGGACAGAGGTAACTGAAAAAGAGGTTCAGATTCTTAAAGGGGATAATGAAGGTATTAAACAAGAACAAGATAAAATTAAAAAAGAGTTGCAGTTGTTAAAGGACAAATTGGGAGATAGAGAAGATAGGGACAGAAGAAGCAATCTTAAATTCAGGGGGATTCCGGAAAAAATTAAGAACCAGGAACTCCTAGGTTACATGAAAAACATAATTAAAAAAACGGTACCATCTCTTCCAGAGATTGAGTATTCAATTGAAAGAGCACATAGATTGCCCAAACCGATACATCTCTCGGAAGAAGTTCCTAGGGACGTCATAGTCAAATTCACGTTCTACCAAACGAGAGATCAGATAACCAACTTTTTGAGACTTCACAAATCTCTACCACAACCATATGATAAGATCAGAGTTTTCACAGATATTTCTAAAGAAACTATGTTCAAAAGACGTACCCTGAAACCAATTACAGATATTTTACAAACGAAAGACATCTCTTATAGATGGGGGCGCCCGTCCACTTCAGTTATTTTCACGTATAAACAAAAAACATTAGTTATTGAGGATACTGAAAAAGGAATCAGAACTCTCAGGGACCTCGGTTTAACGGAAGGCGCTACTTAAATTATTGGGGCTCCCTCTTCCTCACTCTCTGTTCCGGTCATACGGTATACCACTTTATATATAATTTGGTCTAAATGAGCACGTAAGGCTAAAACGTGAGCCTCAAGGAAGTTACCACCGGTTCACATAGAACCCTTCCATTTGAACACTAAGATACTCTAGTTGTTAATTGTTGAAATGTTTGAAATGTTTGATTGTTCCCTCATGTCTCGTGCTGTTTCTATACTTAACATAACTACCAATAACATTTTTGTCATATTGCCAGTCCAAGTTCTGAGTCTCAAGACCGACCCATCTCTGCTCAATTATGGCTAATAAATTTGTATCTTTGAATGTCCATGGTCTCAATTCGCCTCAAAAGAGACATTTAGTTTGGAAGGAACTTATACAATTACATGTAGATATTGCAGCCCTGCAAGAAACCAAATTCTCGACTGTCAACCCTCCGAAGTTTGATAATAAGAAGTTTCCCCATATTTATTTTTCTTCTGGTGAAAAGAAGAAGGCTGATGTCGCAATTATAGATAAAGATACGGTTAAATTTGAAGAGATAGAGGTAATCAAAGACGAAGATGGTAGGTTTTTGATTTTGATTTGTAAGGTTGATGATGTGATTTTTACTCTGGCAAACATCTATGCTCCCAATAGGGGCCAAATCGGCTTCCTGAACAAATTTATTAAGATTATTCAGCAACAAAAGAAAGGTCATCTGATAATAGTAGGAGATTTCAATGCAGTACCCAACCCGGAAATTGACTCCTCAAACAAGTCAAGAAACTCTAATACATCTCTGAATTCATGGATAGATAAAGAGGAACTATTTGATGTCTTCCGTTGCTTAAATTCTTCCTCAATAGAATTTACACACCATTCAGAGGCCCATAAGTCCTTCGCCCGAATAGACTTGGTCTTGACAGACATACACACGTTACACAAATTTAAAAAAATTAGTATTCTTCCCAGATCTTGGTCAGATCATTCACCAGTAGTATTTGAATTGACCCCACTCACTGCCCATATACCCCAGGGAAATTGGAGAGCTAACTCTTACCTGTTCCATCACCCACAATATAAAGAATTAATACAAAATTCTATTGGCCTATACTTCAAAGAGAACGACACTGCGGATGTCTCGATATCCACACTTTGGACGGCCCATAAGGGTGTACTAAGAGGGCAACTTATGCAACTTAATTCTAGATTGAAACGCATGAACTCTAAAAATACTGAAATAATTGTTAAAAGAATTAGAGAGTTGGAAGTGTCCCTACTCCAATCTAACAAAGAGGAAATCCATAAAGAAATCCTAAAATTAAGACTGCAGCTTAAAACATTGCTGACCTCTGACTATGACAAAATTATAAGAGTTTCCAAAGCTAACTTTTACTACTGCATGAATAAGCAAACCAAACTCTTTGCCAAACGGATAAAAACACATAGACTTAAAACAAGGATAATACAAATTAAAGATAACCATGATACTGTCCAAAAAAATCCTAAAAACATCTCGGAAATTTTCGCAAACTTCTATAGGAAACTATATAACCTCAAACTAGAAAAACAGGAACTCCTCCCTGAAATGCAAGACATAAACATATTTCTAGACTCCATCCACCTTCCTTCTATCTCAGAAGAAGAACTAACATTTCTAAACTCTCCCTTTACGGATTCTGAAATTTTAGAAACCATCAAAACATTAAAAAAAAAGGTAAATCACCGGGTCCCGATGGATTCCAGAATGAATATTATTTAACATTCCAATCCTCTCTCGCACCTTACTTAACAAAATTGGCGAATTCTCTCACTATCAATAAAGGTGCTCTCCCAGCAGAAATGCAGGAAGCTCTAATCTCGGTTATTTACAAAAATAAAGGAGATAGGGATAATGTTACCAACTACCGGCCAATATCACTCCTTAACTCAGACTTTAAAATTATTACCAAAACAATTAATAACCGATTACAGAAAGTTACCCCCAACTTATTACAGGGAGATCAGGTGGGGTTTGTACCGGGCAGAAATACTACTGATGCTACGAGGCGAGCTCTTAATTTGATTTTTTGTATAGAGGAAACGAAGATACCAGCACTAGTAGTGGCTGTCGATGCCGAAAAGGCATTTGATAGAGTGCATTGGAATTACCTTTTCCAAACACTACACAAATTTGGTCTTCAGGGAGGAATCCTAAATGCAATTGAATCACTATATTCCCAACCTTCGGCCAAAATATTAACTAATAACACTTTATCTGATAAATTTACCCTTTCTAACGGAACTAGGCAGGGCTACCCTCTTTCTCCCACAATTTTTTATTTATTTATAGAGCCATTGGCTGAAATGATACGTATGAATCCTTTTATAAAAGGGATCCCCCTCAAACATAGGCAATTTAATATCTCGCTGTTTGCTGATGATATCCTCCTGACAATAACGGACCCTTTAGTTTCAATGCGACATCTCCTAGACACCATACGAAATTTTTCCAGAGTTTCTCATTATAAAATCAACCTTGCAAAGACACAAATCTTACCTCTTAACATTGACCAACCAACACTGGAGATTCTTAAGTTGGAGTTTCCCTTATCCTGGGAACACAACACTCTCGACTACTTAGGGATTAAGATTTCCAAGCCACTCTCAAATATCATAGACATTAATTATGCAGAAATTTATAAAACCATTCAAACAGACCTTCTCCACATGAAAAAAATTGAAATGTCTTGGTTAGGGAAAATCAACGCTTATAAGATGTGTATTCTCCCAAAACTTCTCTACTTATTTAGATCTATTCCCCTCAAAATTCCTTGTAAATGGCTGCAAAAACTCCAGATACAGATCTCCAAGTTTGTCTGGAATGACGGTAAGCCTAGAGTTGCCAAGACTACACTTATGAAAGGGAGAACTAGAGGTGGACTAGCCCTTCCAAATTTATATGCTTACCATCATGCTATCTTGATCAAAAATAGTCGTAACTGGTGGAGGGAACATGACCGACCTAATTGGTTAGAACTTGAAGAACCCAAAAACATGAGGAATAAAATGGGCCTAGTGGTTATAGCTCATCTCTGTGATAAAAAGAGACCACTTCCTAAAAATCCAATCACTAAAACCATAATCCAATCCTGGAAATTGCTACTCAATTATTCAAGCAAAACGCATAAATATTTCTCCCCGTCCTGGATACCCATTGAAGTATTTGAAGTGATTGCCCCAAAATTGAACTAGGGTTATGGAAATTAAAGGGAATTAGTTATATATCTGATATTGTAGACGGTAATAATTTACTCCTCCCATTCCATGCAATCAGAAACAAATTTGATTTGGATCCCTCAGAAGTTAGCAAGTGGACTAAATTAGGAAAACTGGTTCAGACTCATGATCTTAAATTCTCTCTGCCACAAAACCTAGTTCAAATGGTTCAATACTTCCAAAGTGACGTGTTCTGGAAAACCAGTACTATTTACCAATCCTTTAACTTAGATATTATTACTCAAAAAACAACAAACTTGGTGGCATGGGAGAAGGAACTTGCCCTAGATATTAGTCTGGACCAAATAGAACATATTTTTGATAAAACATATATTCTGCTGTTCCCTGTTACTCGTTAATTGAAACCCATTACAAAATCTTTACCAGATGGTATTTAACCCCATATAGACTACACCTTATTCATGGCCAAAATTCCCCATTGTGTTGGAGAAATTGTATGGAGGTTGGTTCTTTATCACATATATTTTGGCACTGCAAATCCCTCAGACCATATTGGGAAAAAATAAACCTTCTAATAAATGATGTTACAGGACTTCAGATTCAACTCACGGAGGAATTAGGGCTATTACTTATTGGAATTGACCTAATTCCCAAACTTCATAGACCAATTGTGTCCCATATTGTATTAACTGCAAAAAACAACATAGCTACTAAGTGGAGAGACCCTCTTTCTCCGAGCTTTGAGGATACTATTGATAAAATAGGATCCCATAATGTCTATGAATATGCTTACTCACTTAGGCATAACCTTTTAAGAAAATATAAAAAGAAATGGCGTTATTGGAATGCCTTTATGCCCTCTCCACATATTCCCAGAGACATGGACAACGTATACTAACTGCTTAGATACATTAAGACCACCCTGCTTGAGACTCACTTGGATCTTAGGTCACTTATGTTTATGGCTTTATTGACTACCCCACTTAAGGATAGCGCGTTACATGATATGTACATAGTTCATTTGTTAATGTATATTTGACGGAGTAATTCTGTTATGAACAATTCGTTCTATCTGTAATTGTTAATATTATCTTCTTATTCCTGACATTGTAATTAATGTTTCTAATTGTACATGTTATTGTATTATTATTATCGAGTTGTATACTCTATTCTTTAATTGATACGCTTAGTAATGTACTCGTGAACTACCTGTTTTGTACAGTAAATTCAATAAAAATCATTTGAAAACAAAATAACATTAACCAAAACTTCTTTAGTTCATAACTCTATAAATTGAACTAAAACAGATTGACTCTTTAGTATCCGTACTCCTACCTTAAACCACTAAGGAGAGGTGGCCAAGAAGGTAGGAGTACGGATACTAAAGAGTCAATCTGTTTTAGTTCAATTTATAGAGTTATGAACTAAAGAAGTTCGACGCCCATGCACCTCACTCCCCCAATGTATGTGTTCCTCGTTGAAGATATGGAACTGTAAATAAAAGCACAAGATCATCTCTGGTGAGTGCCACTGGTCTTTTCTCTACAATGAAATTTATATGCACCATGCACCTTAGTGAGCACCACCAATGAGCCAGTCACCTCAGTTCAGCCAGATAGGAGAACCAGCCCATTAACACTGATAGTGCCCAGTTTATTTCACTTTTTGGAACATATATTATATAGAGTCATTACAAACAGAGGGATCTACAGTATATCAAGTCTTTATTTCTGTAAATGTTGATGATTATGTCTTACAGCCAATGAATACTCAAAAGTCATTATCTCAGAAAATTAGACTATTACATCAGACCAACTGAAATAATGATTTTAACTAATAAATGTTAGCCTAATGAAAAGTATGTGCAGTAAATGCAATCAATACTTGGTTGGGGCTCTTTTTACATGAATTACTGCATCAATGCGACGTGGCATGGAGGCGATCAGCCTGTGACACTGCTGAGGTGTTATGGAAGCCCAGGTTGCTTTGATAGCAGCCTTCAGTTCATCTGCATTGTTGGGTCTGGGTCTCTAATCTTCGTTTTGACAATACCCCATAGATTTTCTATTGGGTTAAGGTCAGGCAAGTTACTGGCCAATCAAGCACAGTGATACTGTGGTTAGTAAACCAAGTATTGGTATTTTGGCAGTGTGGATAGGTGCCAAGTCCTGCTGGAAAATGAAATTTCCATCTACAAAAAGCTTGTCGGCATAGGGAAGCATGAAGTGCTCTAAAATTTCCTGGTAGATGACAGTGCTGACTTTGGTCTTGATAAAACACCAGCAGATGACATGGCTCCCCAAACCATCACTAATTGTGGAAACGTCACGCTAGACCTCAAGCAGCTTGGATTATGTGCCTCTCCACTCTTCCTCCAGACTCTGGAACCTTGATTTCCAAATGAAATGCAAAATTTACTTTCATCTGAAAACATCTTGGACCAGTGAGCAACAGTCGAGTTCTTTTTCTCCTTGGCTAATGAGACGCTTCTTGTGTTGTCTATTGGTCACGAGTTACTTGACACAAGGAATGTGACAGTTGTAGCCCATGTCCTGGATACGTCTGTGTGTGGTGGCTCTTGAAGCACTGACTCCAGCAGCAGTCCTCTCCTTGTGAATCTCACCAAAATGTTTGAATTACCTTTTCTTAACAAGCCTGCTGTTATCCTGGTTGCTTGTGCACCTTTTCCTACCAAACGTTTTCCTTCTTACACTCAACTTTCCATTAATATGCTTGGATACAACACTCTGATAAGGACCTATTGTGGCTTATTCTCCTTGTGAAGTGTGTTAATGACTGCCTACTGGACATCTGTCAAATCAGCAGTTTTCCCCATGATTGTGTAGCCTACTGTACCAGACTAAGGGACCATTTTAATTAAGCTTTTGCAGGTGTTTTGTGTTAATTATTCTAATTTTCTGAGATAACTTTTGGGTCTTCAATGGCTGTAAGCCATAATCATCAACATTAACATAAATAAACAATTGAAATAGATCACTCTGTAATGAATCCATATATTATATGTAATTCACTTTTTGTATTGAATAACTGAAATAAATTATACTTATGATGATATTCTAATTCATTGACATGCCTTTGTAAGTCACCAGAGTGGCTCACAGCAGGGAGCGGCACATGCCAGAACTGCCAGATGGCCAGTCAGGGTCTGACTAAGTCTGTAGGCATTGTAACACTGTTTAGTCAGCTCATACATAGAATAATACAACTTAGACATACCAATGATTACAGTAAAAATATTGGAATATAATTAATACACACCTGATTTTGGACAGGAAGATCTATGAGAGGAACGATCATGGTAAATAACTAAGTCTTATTTTGCCAGCTCTTTTTGTTTTTTTAGTTCTCATACTTCATGTCAATTTAGGTGATTTGTAATGCTATTTTTCCAAATCTACTGTATTTAAATCTGTCCGATGGGTGTGCTTGCTGCTACTTCTGCCCCTACTCTCTGTGCTGATCACTGTCCTCTTGTCATGATTGACGTGGATGATGCTTCTGTGTCATCCACTTAGCCATGGGAAAATATTGCACGTGCGTACAGATCTTGCCAGTTAGCACATGTGCACTTGTGTTTTAGGCTCTGCCTGCAGTAGGGCAGAGCAAGATGCACCTGCGCAAACCGGCTAGATCTCTGCAGAAGCACAAGATTTCCCCCCAGGTATATGGATGATGCAGATTCATCCAAGTCAATCATGACAAGAAGACAGGGATGAGCACAAAGAGGAGGCACAGAAGGCGCAGCAAGCAAAACCCATCAGACAGATTTAAATATATCAAGGGAGATTTTCAAAAGATATTTGTGGTGTATATAGGGGGAGTCTGGCCATAACATGCACCTTCATGGAATGCAGTATAGGTGATGCTTAAGGCAAGAGTTTTTTTTGTTATATAGGTGAAAAATCTGGTGACAGGTTCACTGTAAGTGTGCTCCCCTCCACCAGCCACATTGTTTGGAACTCCAGGTCTACAAGTCTGTGTAAACTAGTGAGGAAGCAGAGTTGAAGCATTGAGGTGGGGCTGGTTGGCAAGGTACACTCGCAATCAAAATTAGAAAAAAATGTATGATCACTTGATTTTTTTCAGACAGAATTTAATCTACATTGATCAACATTTAAAGCTTTTTGTGTACGGAGTACACCATGCCACTAGAATAGTGTTTTCCAAAATAACCATAGGTTATATCAACTTAAAGGGCAACTCTGGGGAGATACATTTTTGTACTGTCCCTGCCATCCTACATGAAGCTGAGCTGTCCAATACAGTTCAAAGATCTGTAGATCGCTCACAAATTAATAAAAGCATATCCTCTCCTCAGCACTCACCCCTCCCTTTGGGGGCAGAGAAATTCAGTCATTAATAGTGCTAAAGTTTCAGGAAACAGGAACCTACCAAGTTGATATGAGGGAGGGGAGACCATGGCAGTGCTGAATCAACCAATTACAGTGCTTTGCCTCTGCTTCTAGCCTGATACATGTCAGCACACATTAAGCACCATCAAAGGTTATACAGCAAAAGATCACAGGGTGTATTTATATCATCTTGATGACATGATTGCTATTTGAAGGGAGAACACCCCTGTTTTTACATTACATAGGATGCATAATAGGGGCTGGATGGTAGTGTGACCATAGAGCCGGCAACCGCGTACCCTGTTCATACAGATGTATGAGGTGCATGAATGTTAGATGATCATGGAGCCCCCAAAAGTAAAAATAAAATGGCTTATCCCCAGGAAGACGGACAACGCTCCCCAAGAGTAGATGCCCAGCCTAGGAGAACAGGGCGGAAAAATTAGGCGCATCCCGGAAGAGGATTGAATCTGACCAGGTAGTTGTGAAGGCAGCCAGAGTCTGCGAGTGCCCAGCTGAAGTTTCCTCCAATCTACCGACCGCCTCCATTTCAGAATACCACTCGAATATCGAATGGGGATTCTGATCATTCCAATGGCGGGGAAGCACAGACCTCGCAGCGGAAAGGCAGAATCGGAGAATATAATTTTTTTGCGATTTAACAGATCCTGGGAGCATGGATAACAAAACCATTTCAGGTGTGCCGTCAATGTGCTTACCCGTTACAAGGCCATCATTTCGGAACACTTGACTCCAAAATCCTTTAATCAGGGAGCAGTCCCACCAAATGTGGAGAATTGTGCCTACTTCGGACCCACACCTCCAACAGCAGTCAGGCGCTGACGGAAAACACCGATGTAACCTGTCAGGGGTAAAATACCAGCGGAATCGCAGCTTAAAGCATTTCTCTCGAGCGTCACATGTACCCGACAGCTTCTGAACCATTTGAAAGCTTCTTTCCCACTTGAAAGCAGGTATGGACCTACCCAAGTCCCTTTCCCAAGCCCTCCTATATGTGGGTACATCTACCCTCGATACCGAGGAAAAAATCCGGTATAGAGTAGAGATCCCCCTAGTGGGCGAGTACTCTGCCTTAAAGACAGTTTCAATAGGTAGCAAGCAAATGTTAGGGCCTCTAGGAAAATCTCTAGACTGAAGGAAGGACCTCAACTGTAGATATTCCCACCACTTCAAGTGCAAATCAGGAAAGGCTCTCTGTAGATCCGCAAAGGAAGGGAAATCCCGTTTTTAAAATGTCTCCAACACGCACATCGTCGTCTAACTTCCAGCCTAGAAAGGCCTGGGCATTTAGACCAGGGGGAAAGGCCAGGTTACGAAACAGAGGGGTCAAAGAGCTCTCTTTCCCTGCTCCAGGCTCTTTTCCCAAACAGGCCCTCCAAGCCCTGAGCATCTCTAAACTGAGGTGTGAAAGGTCCCCAAGAGAACCAACAGACTGTTGGGGAATCCATTGAAGGTAGTGCAGGGGGATGTGCAGATTCGCCTGTTCAATTTGTATCCATTGTTTGGTATTGACCTTATACTTCCAATCCAAAAGCCTCACCAACACTGCCGCCAAGTAATATTTATGGAAATCTGGGAGCCCTGCACCCCCTTCAGTACGAGGGGCTGAGAGAGTCTTAAAACTTACCCTTGGCTTCATTCCCTTCCAGATAAATTTAGAGATCAGAGAGTGGAGTTTATGGAAGAACGAGCTTTGAGACCAAATAGGGACAGCCTGAAAAATGTACAGAAATCTTGCCAGGATGTTCATTGTAATGACATGGAACCTACCGAGCCAAGACAATTTCAAAGGCCTCTATGAGTCAAGGAGGGACCCCATTTTATCTAAAATAACCTGGTGGTTAAAATGAAATAATTTAGTGGGGTCGCCAGGTAGGCACACCCCTAGATAAGAAATGTGGCTCTGTTTCCAAAGAAATGGAAAGTCCCGCGTCAAAGAGGCAACCACTGTTGTTCTCTAATTTTGATCACCAGTATCACCAGCGTATACAACCAGCCCAATTCTTTTTGTACTTCTTTGTCTTATTCCCCCTTGTCCATTTCCTGTTAAGCTCTATCACTGTCTTCAATGTATCACTAAATACAACATTGGCTACAATTCTAACTATTTAAGAACCCTTACAGGATCCGAATCTGTAAAGTATTCCCAGGTAACATAGAATAATTTCTAGCTTTACAATCTGGATCCCTTTTATGAACAAATTTTTCAAGCAATTTCAAAACCAATCTCTAGTCTCTTTATGAAACTAATTTTCAGGCATTTCAAACTACTTAAAATAATCTTTAGCTTCATTAAATTAATTTTAACCCCTTTAACCCCAAGGCAATTTTCAATTTTCCGTTTTTACTTCCTCTTCTCCCAAGAGACATAACTTTTTAATCTTTCTGTGAATATGGACATATGAGGGCTTGTTTTTTCCCGAACGAGTTGTACTTTTGAATGAAGTAGTTTATTTTTCCATGTAGTGTACTGGAAAACAGAAACAAAATTCCAAGTGTGGTAAAATTGCAAAAAAAAAGTGCAATTGCACGATTTAGGTTCCCCACAGAAGGAGACACAAGACATATGAATCGGATGAGTACAATGCGAGAAAATCTTGCATTGCATTCGGACAATGTTATTAACCCCTTCAGGACCCAGCCTATTTTGACCCTAAAGACCTTGGCTTTTTTGTCAATTCTGACCAGTGTCCCTTTATGAGGTAATAACTCTGGAACGCTTCAACTAGCGATTCTGAGATTGTTTTTTCGTGACATAGGTCCATAATTTTTGCGTTTGTGAAAAAATCAAACATTTGGCAAAAATTTTGAAAATGTTGCAATTTTCAAATTTTGAATTTTTATTCTGCTAAACCAGAGAGTTATGTGGCACAAAAAAGTTAATAAATAACATTTCCCACATGTCTACTTTACATCAGCACAATTTTGGAAAAAAAAAAAATTTTTGGTTGGAAGTTATAAGGGTTCAAAGTTCATCAGCAATTTCTAATTTTTCCAGCAAAATTTATAAAGCCCTATTTTTAGTGACCACATCACATTTGAAGTCCCTTTGAGGGGCGAACATGACAGAAACACCCAAAAGTGACACCATTCCAAAAACTCCACCCCTCAAGCTACTCAAAACTACATTCAAGAAGATTATTAACCTTTCAGGTGCTTCACAGGAACTAAAGCAACGTGGAAGGAAAAAATGGTCATTTTATTTTTTCTAACAAAAATGTTCTTTTAGCCTCAATTCTTTCATTTTCACATCGGCAAAAGGATGAAATAGATCCTACAATTTGTAGGCCAATTTCTCCTGAGTACACCGATACCTCATATGTGGTTATAAACCACTGTTTGGGCACACGGCAGGGCTCAGAAGGGATGGAGCGCAATTTGACTTTTGGAGCTAATTTTACATTCAAAAAGTTAAATGACGCTCCTTCACTTCTGAGCCCTGCCGTGCGCCCAAACAGTGGGTTATGACCACATATGAGGTATCAGTGTACTCAGGAGAAATTGCTCAACAAATTATATGATGTATTTTATCCTGTTGCCCATGTCAAAATGAAAAAATGTAGGCTAAAATAAAACTTTTGTGAAAAAAAAGTACTTTTTCATTTTTATGGATCAATTTGTGAAACATATGGGATTTCAAAGTGCTCACCACCCAGCTAGATAAAGTCCCTGGGGGGTCTAGTTTCCAAAATGGGGTCACTTGTGGGGGAGCTCCAATGTTTAGGCACATAGGGGCTCTCCAAACGCGACATAGTGTCCGCTAACAATTAGAGCTAATTTTGCATTAAAATTGTTAGCGGACACCATGTCGCGTTTGGAAAGTCCCTGTATGCCTAAACATTGGAGCTACCCCACAAATGACCCCATTTTAGAATCTAGACCCCCCAAGGAACCTATCTAGATGTATAGTGAGCACTTTGAACCCCCAGGTGCTTCACAAATTGATCCGTAAAAATGAAAAAGTACTTTTTTTTCCACAAAAAAATTATTTTTTCATTTTACGGATTAATTTGTGAAGCAACTGGGGGTTCAAAGTGCTCACTATGCATCTAGATACATTCCTTGGGGGGTCTAGTTTCCAAAATAGGGTCACTTGTGGGGGAGCTCCAATGTTTAGGCACATAGGGGCTCTCCATACGCGACATGGTGTCCGCTAACAATTCCAATTCAAATTGATCCGTAAAAATGAAAAAAGAAAATTTGTGTGAAAAAAAGTACTTTTTCCTTATTACGGATCAATTTGTGAAGCACCTGGAGGTTCAAAGTGCTCACTATGCATCTAGATACATTTCTTGCGGGGTCTAGTTTCCAAAATGGGGTCATTTGTAGGGGAGCTCCAATGTTTAGGCACACAGCGCCTCTCCATACGCGACATGGTGTCCGCTAACAATTGGAGCTAATTTTCCATTCAACTTGTTAGTGGACACCATGTCGCGTATGGAGAGTCCCTGTGTGCCACCAGCACAAGGGAAACTGGAAGAGTTGGGGTACAGCACCAGAAAATCGCGCCTCTAATAAATGCGCTATTTTCTGGGGTGGCTATGGGTTGCAATTTGCAGCGTGGGGGGTCCACAACATTTGAGTCTCTCCACATTGAGGATTCCAGCCCCCCAGCTGCCAAGTTGTACCTGGCTGGCAACCAAAAATACAGCGAAGCCCTTTTTTTATTTCTAGAACTTATTTTAGAAAAAAATGACGTGGGGCTCCGCCATATTTTTGGTCCAGCCAGGTACAACTTGGCAGCTACGGACTGCCACCAACACCCTGCCTTGTTGTGTCTGGCTGGCAACCATAAATACAGCGAAGCCCTTTTTTTTTTTTATTTCTAGAACTAATTTTAGAAAAAAAATTACGTGGGACTCCGCCATATTTTTGGTACAGCTAAGCACAGCTAGGCAGCTGGGGGCTGGAATCCTCAACATGGAAAGACCCAACCATTCAGGGCCCCCCATGCTGTGAATTGCAGTCCGCAGCCGCCCCAGAAAATGGTGCATTAATTGAAGCGACATTTTCTGGCGCTGTACCCAGACTCTTCCAGTTGCCCTGGTGCCAGAGGCAAACTGGGTAATAAAGGGGTTAATGCCAGCTTTTTCATTGAAGTGGGAACCACTGAGGAGTTTGTGTTAATTAAAATTTACACCTATATTGCACATACAAAACTAGACACATACATGTTGGGTATGAAGTGACAGTTATGGAGATCCCAAATTCACAGACCCCGTGTTCAAGCGTTGCGAAACGGTCGTAGGGGCGTGCTGTGTGACTGAGCATTGTTGTGTGACTGGTGGAGGCTCCTTACTGGCACAATAGATGGGTGAGTGATAAACAATGTACTCAATGTACAATGTACTCCAGTTTGTCATTTAAAATAGTACCTACCTGTTCACAGCCCAATTTGGGATCTCCACAACTGTCACTTCATACCTAACATGTATGTGTCTACTTTTGTATGTGCAATAAAGGTGTAAATTTTAATCAACACAAACTCCTCAGTGGTTGCCACTTTATTAAATATCATTTTTGGTGTGTTATTCATATAGTCCAGTTTATAGTCACACCAAGATGGTTTTCTATTAGTGACCATGAAAATAAGTATTTTGAGGTGGTGTGATATGTTTTTGAAAATATATATACAGCTTTTCATTGGCAGCTGGCACTAAGGCCGAGATTCATAATGTCAGGCCAATGTTAGACCTGGCCATTAAGAATCTCTAGTAAATAGTCAAAAAAAATACACCGCACAGACAAAAATCTTTTTATTTATTTAACACAAACAAAATTCGGACCCCATCTTCATTATAAAGATCCGACATAGTCCACAACGAAGGTCCCACCGACGTTCGATCACCTCTGACGTAGTCCACAACGAAGGTCCTACCACGCTCGATCACCTCTGCTACATCCAGAGATTGCAGCAAGGGATCAAGTGACCTCTTTCTAGAGTCTCTGGCAATAATCTGTCATACAGTGCACCATGACTATTATCCCAAAGACTACAAGAGGACACTTTATCCCTTGTTGCACCCATCCATCCACCCATGCATCCATCCACCCATGCACCCATCATCCACGCATGCACTCATCCACGCATGCACACATCCATCCATGCACACATCCATCCATGAACACATCCATCCACACACACATCGATCCATGCACACATCCATCCATGCACACATCCATGCATGCACACATCCACGCACACATCCACACATGCTCACATCCACGCATGCGCACATCCACACACGCACACATCCATGCACACACACATCCATCCATGCACGCACACATCCATCCATGCACGCACACATTCATCCACGCACACATCCATCCATGCACACATCCATGCATGTCACATCCATGCACGCACACATCCATCCACCCATGTATGCACCCATACATGCACTCATTCATCTATCCACCCATGCACCCATCCATCCACCCATGTAGGCACCCATCCATCCACCCATGCACCCACCCATCCATCCATTCATACTTACCTCACTCACGATCCTCCGGTGAGGAGGAGGAGCCCGGGAGAGGAGGAGGGGCCCACACCGAAGCAGAGGAGGCTGACCAGTGGGTGCACTGGCGGGTGCATCGGCGGGTGCAGCCCGCCAGGACAGGTGAGGGAGGACAAGACACGGGGCCAAGGTGGGGGGCTGGATGGGGGGGATGAGCAGCACGGGAGGGGGCTGTGGAGGCTGACCGGCGGGTGCAGCCCGCCAGTGGATAGATAATAATAGAAGGCGGGGGCGGATGGGAGGGACGGGGGTGGGCCCTGATGATTCCTGGAGCGGGAGGGGGCTGAGGAGGGGGAGGTCACCTGCCGACCCACCCCTCCAGATCTTATTGGAGAGCTCCAATCAAATCTGGTGGGGTGACTCGCTCAAAAAAAAAAAAAAAAAAAAGCATCAAACAACGCAGTCTGAGCACAGGGTCTTAGGGGCCTTTCACATTTGCAGTTTTTTCCTGATTTGGAAGATCAGGAAAAACCTGATTCTTACTGTATTTTGCACATTCACTTTAAGTTTGTCAGGTAGAATCTTGTATCTTCATGTTTTCTCCTGAAATCATTAAAGAGAATGGGCAAAAAAATGAATCCTGTGAGAATCAGGTGTTTTCCTGATCTTCCAAATCAGGAAAAAACTGCAAGTGTGAAAGGCCCCTTAGAGGTACATATCGGCTGATCAGATGAGCGGAAATGTGGAGATGAAAATGAAGAGGAAAAGGTTCTTGACCAGCTCCATTCTGTTTTCATACGAATCCTTCTTAATTTTCATTAAAAGCATCAACACCAGATGAAACCGGGGTATAAATAGAGTACGGTATATTACAGAATAAAAAAATCATGCATCAGGCAACGTGCTTCTGGCCTCCGTGGCCCTTGTTCACTGCTCAAATGCTCACTAGTCAAAGAGAAACTATATGTATGTATGTATATATATATATATATATATATATATATATATATATGTATATGTGTATATACAGTTGTGGCCAAAATTATTGACACCCCTGCAATTCTGTCAGATAATATTCAGTTTCTTCCTGAAAATTATTGCAATCACAAATTCTTTGGTAGATTTCAACGCAAGATCGTGCGCATGGTGGCTAAAGAACCTCGACTAACATCCAAACAAGTTCAAGCTGCCCTGCAGTCTGAGGGTACAACAATGTCAACCCGTACTATCTGTCTGTGTCTGAATGAAAAGGGACTGTATGGTAGGATACCCAGGAAGACCCCACTTCTTACCCCGAGACATAAAAAAGCCAGGCTGTAGTTTGCCAAAACTTACCTGAGAAAGCTACAACGTTTTGGAAGAATGTTCTCTGGTCAGATGAGACTAAAGTAGAGCTTTTTGGGCAAAGGCATCAACATAGAGATTACAGGAGAAAAAAAGAGGCATTCAAAGAAAAGAACACGGTCCCTACAGTCAAACATGGCGGAGGTTCCCTGATGTTTTGGGGTTGCTTTGCTGCCTCTGGCACTGGACTGCTTGACCGTGTGCATTGCATTATGAAGTCTGAAGACTACCAACAAATTTTGCAGCAAAATGTAGGGCCCAGTGTGAGAAAGCTGGGTCTCCCTCAGAGGTCATGGGTCTTCTAGCAGGACAATGACCCAAAACACACTTCAAAAAGCACTAGAAAATGGTTTGAGAGAAAGCACTGGAGACTTCTAAGGTGGCCAGCAATGAGTCCAGACCTGAATCCCATAGAACACCTGTAGAGATATCTAAAAATGGCAGTTTGGAGAAGGCACCCTTCAAATATCAGGGACCTGGAGCAGTTTGGCAAAGAAGAATGGTCTAAAATTCCAGCAGAGCATTGTAAGAAACTCATTGATGGTTACCGGAAGCGGTTTGATCGCAGTTATTTTGGCTAAAGGTTGTGCAACCAAGTATTAGGCTGAGGGTGCCAATACTTTTGTCTGGCCCATTTTTGGAGTTTTGTGTGAAATGATCAATGTTTTGCTTTTTGCTTCATTCTCTTTTGTGTTTTTTTCATTGAAGACAAATTAAATGAAGATAATAATACCAAAGAACTTCTTGTGATTGCAATCATTTTCAGGAAGAAACGGAGTATTATCTGACAGAATTGCAGGGGTGTCAATACTTTTGGCCACAACTGTGTATATATATGTGTGTATATGTGTATATATATACCGTATATACTCGTGTATAAGCCGACCCGTGTATAAGCCGACCCCCCTACTTTTGCCCCCAAAAGCTGGTAAAAGTTATTGACTCGCGTATAAGCCTAGGGTATGAAATGCAGCAGACCCCCATCCTATTATATAGCCCCCCGTCACTGGTATATAGCACCCCTCAGTAATGGTATACAGGCCCCTCAGCAGTGGTATACAGGCCCCTGTGCAGTGGTATACAGGCCCCTATGCAGAAGTATACAGGCCCCTGTGCAGTGGTATACAGGCCCCTATGCGAAGTATACAGGCCCCTGTGCAGTGGTATACAGGCCCCTATGCAGAAGTATACAGGCCCCTGTGCAGTGGTATACATGCCCCTATGCAGAAGTATACAGGCCCCTGTGCAGTGGTATACAGGCCCCTATGCAGAAGTATACAGGCCCCTGTGCAGTGGTATACAGGTCCCTATGCAGAAGTATACAGGCCCCCAGTGGTATACAGGCCCCTATGCAGAAGTATACAGGCCCCCAGTGGTATACAGGCCCCTATGCAGAAGTATACAGGCCCCTGTGCAGTGGTATACAGGCCCTTATGAAGAAGTATACAGGCCCCCAGTGGTATACAGGCCCCTATGCAGAAGTATACAGGCCCCTGTGCAGTGGTATACAGGCCCCTATGAAGAAGTATACAGGCCCCTGTGCAGTGGTATACATGCCCCTATGCAGAAATATACAGGCCCCTGTGCAGTGGTATACAGGCCCCTATGCAGAAGTATACAGGCCCCTATGCAGAAGTATACAGGCCCCCAGTGGTATACAGGCCCCTATGCAGAAGTATACAGGCCCCTGTGCAGTGGTATACAGGCTCCTATGCAGAAGTATACAGGCCCCCAGTGGTATACAGGCCCCTATGCAGAAGTATACAGGCCCCTGTGCAGTGGTATACAGGCCCCTGTGCAGTGGTATAAAGGCCCCTATGCAGAAGTATACAGGCCCCTGTGCAGTGGTATACATGCCCCTATGCAGAAGTATACAGCCCCCTGTGCAGTGGTATACAGGCCCCTATGCAGACGTATACAGGCCCCTGTGCAGTGGTATACAGGCTCCTATGCAGAAGTATACAGGCCCCCAGTGGTATACAGGCCCCTATGCAGAAGTATATAGGCCCATGTGCAGTGGTATACAGGCCCCTATGCAGACGTATACAGGCCCCCAGTGGTATACAGGCCCCTATGCAGAAGTATACAGGCCCCCAGTGGTATACAGGCCCCTATGCAGAAGTATACAGGCCCCCAGTGGTATACAGGCTCCTATGCAGAAGTATACAGGCCCCCTGTGCAGTGTATACAGGCCTTTGTGCAGTGTATACAGGCCCCTGTGCAGTGTATACAGGCCCCCTCTGCAGTAGTATACAGGCCCCTGTGCAGTGTATACAGGCCCCTTTGCTGTAGTATACAGGCCCCAGTGGTGGTATACTGGCCCCCAGCAGTAATACACAGCCCCCCTCCTTATTATGTGTCCCCCAGGCTGCGGCACCTGTCAAAATAACAAACATTTTATACACCACCTTTCCGGCGCAGCTCCTCCGGTCCTCCGGTCCCGGCTTCTTCCTGCTTGTGCCGGCTTTTAGTGCTGTGACCGGGCGCAGGAGATGACATCATCGGCTGCGCCCGGTCACATGATACCGGCACAAGCAGGAAGAAGCCGGGACAGGAGGAGCGGCGCCGGAAAGGTGATGTATGAAACGTTTGTTATTTTGACAGGTGCCGCAGCCTGGGGGACACATAATAAGGAGGGGGGGGCTGTGTATTACTGCTGGGGGCCAGTGTAGTGCAAGATGCACAGCATCCCTCCGCCGCTGATGGACGGGGGGATGCCGTGCATATTCATTACACTAATGAGGCGGCCCCACGTGACCGTCCGCGATCACTGCGGCCCCCTCCTGCCTCCTCCAGCCACCGGTCACAGCCCCCCACCACAGCAAATACACCGTGACTCGCGTATAAGCCGAGGGGGGGACTTTTCAGCCCAATTTTTGGGCTGAAAAACTCGGCTTATACGCGAGTATATACGGTATATATATATGTATATATATATATATACATATATATATATATTTATCCAGCCTGCCTTCCAATCAGTCAAACCTACAACACATGTTAAAAATTGCAAGCGCAGCCTTGAAAGGGGCTGTCAAACAGACAACACTTTTTGTTATACTTGCATGTTAAAAACATATGATTTGCAAAAAGATGTACATAGGATTGATAACCAATATTGTTGAAATTGTTCCACACATATGATTACAACAACTGTTTAGCTTATGACTTTATATATGGCATGACGACATGGACTTGTTCAATGTATTGGATGGGTTAAGTTTTTTAAATTTGCCAGACATGTTGGTCTTTTGTTTGTTAACTTATATTAAGTAAGCCATTGTTTCTTGCTAGTTGGCTTGGAGGTCTATTGTTCAAGGTTGTGTATTGCTAATGTAATTATCTTACTCCCCTTTACCACCTTTGACTACATACACTCAAAGGAAAATTAAGTATGCAGCTTGAAATCCAACCAATAAGAAAACAGTCTTATTCCACCACTCCTGGGAGGCCCCAATGTGCTGAGAGGAGTGCTTGGGGTATATAAGATGGTCTGTTTCATTAACCAGGAGTTCATATACTAGATGGCTTCAATCTAGGGTCTGCAGACCCAGTTGGAGGCTATAACCTCAGTCTAAGAATTTTGATTCCGATTGCCAGGATATCATTGTGTTTCATACTCTGCATGACCTCAATCTAGGATCTGCGGGTCCGATTGGAGGAGCACCAGAGACTACTTAAGTAAGATATCCAGGTTGGGACAATTCGGTCATCTGGCTACAGACTTTGCTATCCTCGGTCAGCTTCCTATTCCTTTCTTGGTGACTGCCCGCCAAAAGCAGGGTGCTGCTGGATTGGAGTAAGTGGCCCTGGAAGCCCCGAGACACGAACATTTAAATCTGTGGTGAGCCAATGGAAGGGTGAGACTCTGTTGCCTGTTACATATTGTGTTTTTGCTTAGTTATGTGTTTTATGCCTTTAACTGTTGATGATCCAATAAAGTCTTACCATTGTGTGGTTCCCTCACCTTGTTTTGTCTGAATAGTGTTCTGCCCACGGTTGAGGAGTTTGGGTGTTAGCTGGGATGAGCCCTGGTCCATGCTGTCTTTCTAAAAACTGCCAGGCCAGCGGACGTGAGCACCCACTGACCTCCGTGTCTCCAGAATTGGCAGCGGTGGGATACTACTCAGCCTTGTTCACCCAGGGGAGCTGCAGGAGACGTTTGTGGACACCATCCAAGAGCTCAACAACCAGGCAGGCATATAAGCATACCTAGCAGGCCATAGGTGAGGCATACAGGTTTTGGACGCTGCCATGTCCAAACCCACCAGCTCAGCCATGGGGTGAGGACCATAGAGGAGATATGGCCTCAGTAGTAAATGGTTTATACAGGAGCTGTGCCAGATGCAAAAGACTGAATAAAGAACGACTGACACTTGGTCAGATTTGATCCAAAAAGTGGTCCGTTGCGATGCCCAGAAGGATGTGGAAGATGATGAGGACCCCGTCGATATTGACCTAGAGAATTTAAACTGTGTGCCACATCATGAATCTAGTGACAATCTGGAATCAACCTGGTCCCAAGTAACCTGAGCCAAGGTGTTGTTGGCTGCATTGGAGCCCATCTCCTCAAGAGAAGAGAGGGTTTTTGTTCTGGAATATGTTTATGGAGTTCCAGCTGCCCTACTGCTAGCACCAGCAACTCAAGTAGGATTATCTCGCTACCCAGCAAAGCCCCACCAGGACAAAGGTATACAAGCAGGACCGGTGACTTGCACAGTCCATGGCGTTGTTATACGTGTAGGCGCCTTGAATATATGCATAAAGATTGTCTCCAAAGCTTGTGCCCCAGACCTGGAGCCCATCTGCCAGCCCAGTCGGACCAGGTCAGTGACGTACAGGCCCAGGGACTACGAGACACTGATTGTGCCATCACCATATTGTTATTACCATATCATATTGTTTCCCCAGATGACTATTTACCATATTCCCAATTATCCATCTCCCTGGCTCCCCTTCACCACCTTTGACTACATACACCCAAAGGAGAATTAAGTATGCAGCTTGAAATCCAACCAATAAGATAACAGTCTTATTACATCAATCCTGGGAGGCTTCAATGTCCTGAGAGCAGTGATCGGGGTATATAAGGGGGTCTGTTTCATTAACCAAGAGTTCATATGCTAGATGGCTTCAGTCTAGGGTCTGTGGACCTGATTGGAAGGCCATAACCTCAGCCTAGGAATTTTGATTCCAGTTGCGAGGATATCATCGTGCTTCATACTCCACATGACCTCAATCTAGGAGCTGCAGGTCCGATTGGAGGAGCATAAGAGACTACTTAAGGAAGATACCCAGGTTGGGACAATTCGATACAAACTTTGCTATGCTCGGTCAGCTTCCTAAGCTTTTCAATATTTCATTCGTGGTGGGTGCCCACCAAAAGCGTGGTTCTGCTGGTTTGGAGTAAGTAGCCCTGGAAGCCCTGAGGCATTAACATTTTAATCCCTGGTGAGCCAGCAGAAGGGTGAGACTCTGTTGCCTGTTACATACTGTGTTTTTCTTGGTTATGTGTTATATACCTTTAAATGTTGGGGATCCAATAAAGTCTTACCATTGTGTGGTTCCCTCACCCTGTGTTGAGCCCTAATCCATGCGGTCTTTCTAAAGGCAGTCGGGCCAGCGAACAAGAGCACCCACTGACCCCCATGTCTCCACATATGGTTTTATTCACATGAAAACTCAAGCAGAGAAAAAAAATCAGTAATATAAAATAAGATCCGATTTTTCTATTTAATCCCATAGGAGCTGTTGTTTTTAAATTCCAAATCCATAAATTGTACCTATTTAAAACTGCTCTCCTCCAATCCCCTCCCCGTAGAGGCATATCTATCCTCTCTATTCCTGCAAAGAACAAATGAGAGACATCCCCATTATGATTTTCTTATTCTGTAATATGCTCTATTTGTACCCCGGAGTAAACTGGTGTTGTTGCTTTTAGTGAAAATTAATAAAAAAGGATTTTTCTGAAAACAGGAGCTGGTCCAGAACCTTTTTTACTTCTGATTACCTGAGGAGTGAGGACCATGCACCGTGACATAAGTGAGCTGACCTTAATTGGAAGTTGTTTTTACATTCGACTCCGTTGTTTGTCGAGCTCCTTGCCAGTGTCTGACTATCATGAGTGGAGATAAAGGTACCACAGAGTGGTCATATTTTCTCCTCTGCAGGTCTCATGAATCAATCTAACAGCTTCATATGATAGGGTTTTTCGTTTGGGTGACAAGGCTCGTGCTTGGTCCATCATAGAATGCAATTCAAATACTAGCATTAAATTGAGTGTTCTCATTTAACCACACAATTGATTCAGCTCAAGTTACTGATAAGAAGGCTATCCTCACCTTGTGAGTAGGAGTGACATCAAAAAGTCAAAGTTAGTCATTCAGCAAATACAAGACAAATGCAACTATTTGTAAATATGGGGAACCTGGATTACATTCACAAAACATACATATACCGTATATACTCGCGTATAAGCCGACTTTTTCAGCCCAAAATTTGGTCTGAAAAGTCCCCCCTCGGCTTATACGCGAGTATATGTATATATACAGCCGCAGCCCCGGAGGTATACAGGCCCCCCCCATCAAGCTCCAGGGCCCCCCCCTTGAGCGGCGTCCTGTAAAGGAATATCATACTTGCCAGTCTCCTGTCGCGCCGTCCGCAGCTGCCGACACGCGATCCCGGGCTTCAATCAGTGAGAGGTGTACTGAGAAGACCTGTGGTGACGTCAGAGGGGGGGCGTTCCTGGGGCGTTCCCAGCGCTGATTGGCTGTTCGCGGTCATGTGATATGTATCACATGACCGCGAGTGCCCGGGAACGCCCCTCTGACATCACCACAGGTCCTGTCAGAAGAGATCTCACTTGGAACTGGGATCGCACAGCGGCAGAAGGCGTCGGACAGGTGAAGTATTGATTCTTTTTTATTTTTCAGACCTCAAGGGGGGGGCCCTGGAGCTTGATGGGGGGGGCCTGTATACCTCCGGGCTGCGGCTGTATACAGCCCTGGGCTGCGGCTGTATACAGCCCTGGGGCTGCGTCTGTATACAGCCGGCTGGGCGTTACAGCCCGGGCTGTTATACAGCCCTGGGGCTTCTGCTGTATACAGCCCTGGGGCTTCTGCTGTATACAGCCCTGGGGCTTCTGCTGTATACAGCCCTGGGGCTTCTGCTGTATACAGCCCTGGGGCTTCTGCTGTATACAGCCCTGGGGCTTCTGCTGTATACAGCCCTGGGGCTCTGCTGTATACAGCCACTGGGGCTGCTGTATACTACACTGGGCTGCTGTATACTACCACTAGGGCTGCTGTATACTACCACTGGAGGGCTTGCTGATATACCTCTGGGGCTGCATATACCTCTGGGGCTGCATATACCTCTGGGGCTGCATATACCTCTGGGGCTGCATATACCCTGGGGCTGCATATACATGGGGCTACATATGGGGCTGCATATACATATGGGGCTACATATGGGGCTGCATATACCTCTGGGGCTGCATATATGGGGCTGCATATACTCTGGGGCTGCATATACCTCTGGGGCTGCATATGGGGCTGCATATACCTATGGGGCTGCATATGGGCTGCATATACCTATGGGGCTGCATATGGGGCTGCATATACCTCTGGGGCTGCATATACCTCTGGGGCTGTATATACCTCTGGGGCTGCTGTATACTACCACTGGGGCTGCTGCTGTATACTACCACTGGGGAGGCTGCTGTATACCTCACTGCTGGGGGTTGTATACCTGTGCTGGAGTCCACCCTCGGCTTATACGCGAGTCAATAAGTTTTCCCAGTTTTTGGGGGCAAAAGTAGGGGGGTCGGCTTATACACGGGTCGGCTTATACACGAGTATATACGGTATATTAGTCAATGTGGTGTAAATACTGATTTTAGTGAGAAAATGTTTTTTTACAATTTATTACTAGTCCAGCAAAATAGATCACATTCCCTAACTTAAACCCTTGACCTCCAGGCAATTTTCCATTTTTTGTTACTGTTTTTTCCTCTCCTTCCAAGAGCCATAACATTTTTTTTTCAAGGCATACATCCATATGAGGGCTTGTTTTTTGCAGGATGAGTTGTACTGTTGAATGTCACCATTCATTCTGAATCGTGGGGAAGAAAATGGTGTGTCACGGTCCGCGCTGCCAAATAACATCCACTCCGAAAATAATGCACTTGAAGATGGAACTTCAAAGTAACGTTTTTATTGCTTCCTACGCGTTTCGGTGCCCTCCTGGCACCTTCCTCAGGGATAGCACCACCTCAACAACCTCTCTTATTTATATCACATCTCAAATACATGATAAGTGGGAGTGAACATCACAGGTGACGTCAGAATCGTCATCCAAGGGAGGAGGGTTACAAATTTTGGCGCAAAACACATTATAAATATACATACAATAAATAATTAATCACATATTATCCATACACATCAAAAAGTTGATTTAAAACAACTGTGCATAAAAAAAGCAGCGAAAATCTCAGCAGAACCGCTTCTAAAAACTGCAAGCAATATCCATTCTAAAACAAAATATATATATAAGGCAATTAATTCTCTCTCTGGGGATAGAACCAGCGATTCACGCTGTCTTTCAAGCAAGAATCAGTATTAATGACTACCGCCACTTGTTCTGTTGCATATTTTGCCCAGTAGTTTGAGCTTCTGGGTTCCTAATAGAACACCATTCATTCTGTCACATAGAGTACTGAAAAACAAGAAACAAAAATCCAAGTGTCATGAAATTGCAAAAAAAAAAAAGGGCAAATCCACAATGGTTTTTTTTTGTTCTGTTTGTTTTGTTATTTACCATGTTGAATATATGGTAAAAGCGACCTGGCAATATGATTCTCCAGGTCAGTACAAGTGCACCGATACTGAACATGCATAGATTTTTTTTTTATTTAAGTGGTGATAATAAATGCAAAAATTGTCACATTTTTTTTCCATTTTCCAAGTCCCATAATATTCTCATTTTTGGGGGTCAGGAGCTGTGTAAGGACTTATGTTTTGTGCCCTGAGCTGATGTTTTTACTGATACCATTTTGGAGTAGATACAATGTTATGATTGCCCTTTTTTTCTCATTACACCATTTACAAATCAGATTAGTTCGCAGGAGGATCGTGATGACAGGCATGGGAGGCTTCAGGAGACCCCGACTGTCATGACAACCAGTGGCATAACTTGAAGCTCATGGGTCCCGCTGCAAAAGCTCCCAATTGTTGCAAATCTTTAGTAATAGTTTTTTTCTATAGGCAAAAGAGATGTTTGGGGCCCCCTAGGCTCCAGTGCCTGGGTGCAATTGTAGCCCCTGCACCCGGGTGCGATTACAACCCCTGCACCTGGTGTACGCACCTGATGACAACCCATTAGCGTCACGCAGTCATTTGACAGGTGCATCAATGGACTGGTTCTATGTTGTGCATGTTAAATGCTGCTGTCAGTGACTGACAGCATCAATTAACTGGTTAGCAGCCGCAGTTAGATCCAAGATCTGCCTGTGGCGTTTAGAGGCACTTGATGGCTGATTAAATCAGCCATCAACTGCGGGGAAAGCTATGGGATCAGCGTGTGAGCCTACATCAAAGGCAGGGACACGGCGTGAAGAGGTTAAAACTGTTGCCCACAAAAAAATAATATACATAAAATGTCAACCAGAGGCTTTAATCAACAAGATACATATATGGCACTTTCAAATCTCATTAGTTCTAAAGGAAACTTTTTGCAAAGGCTTTTGTAAATTTCCCCCAAGTTCTCGGTATGAAAAAGAAAAGCTAGTAGTCAAGGACAATATTGACACTGCTGACAGTAGCCCCGATTCATCATTTTCGCCAGTTTTATTTTACATAATTACTTTTCAATTAGTGACTTATTTATGTTTGACAAATTTTTCAACTCATTTGTGGCTTTTTTGAAGATGTTTAGTTTTCTGATTGTTATATCAATGTGTCTTTTCCTGATGAAATTGACTGATTCATCACGTTCAACTTTTAAAAACTATTATAATTTGGCATAAAATGTACTACACTCGATCCCCCCTCTCATAGTGTACACCAGTATTAATGAAATGCTTTCTGGACTATATTAACCTGATTCATTAAACAACAATTGCTGCTTGAAGAATCAGGCACGTCTGATACACAGCGTGCGTCATCAATGGCATATGTTTCACTTTATTACCATAAGTTATGATGAATCCAAAAGGCAGACGTTACTATGCCCTTTCCCACCCACACCCATATTGGTGTCGTTAGCCAGGTCTGATGGGTAAATGCAAGAAGTCATGATTTTTTTGCGCAAAATAATACAAATATTGTGACATATTAAGATGTTTACTCTACATTTCTGGCATAAACACTGATGTTCATTACAGTTTTTGGATGCAAGATTTGATAAAAGAAGTATTATGGTATTGTTAATACAAAGTGCGTGGATGTTCATTTTATCAAGGTTAGATCTATTTCAATTTGATTGAAGGAAAAAATGAGTTCTTTTATTTTGAGCAAAATTTGAAGAGTTTTCAACAAAAAATTAAAGTCACAAGACAAAAATTACATTAAAAAAAAACTACCTTCAGTTGATAAATTGCTATATTTGTCATTGTTACTAAATCCCATGTTAGATGACTATGATATTTTATTGACACTTTTTTATAAAGTTATTAACTTCATTCATTGTCTTTCATTCTTAGGGTCCATTAAAGGGTTTCTTGGAAGCTCTTGGAAAATTGCAGAAGAAATTTTATCAAAAGGGAATGAGAATGAACTGCCCAATACGCACATACTTGGTCACTGCTCGTAGTGCAGCCAGTTCTGGGGCAAGAGCCCTTAAAACCTTACGTAGTTGGGGTCTTGAAACTGATGAGGCACTGTTTTTGGCTGGTGCTCCAAAAGGACCTATGCTGGAGAAAATACGCCCGCATATATTCTTTGATGATCAGATGTTCCACATAGAAGGAGCTCAAGAGATGGGAACTATAGCAGCTCATGTCCCTTATGGTGTGGCACAAAAACACAAGCATAAAAACACTAAGTGAGAATGACTGAAAATCTTGTCCTGTTTGCCTCACCAGCCTGGAATTCATTCTTTATCTGCCATACCAAACTGTTTCAAATTATGTTTAAAGCTATGTATTACACTGTGCAATTAAGCTGGATATATATTCTGAATGTTTAAGATGACCAATGGGACTACTTGCTGTGAATTAACTGAAGAATATAATAAATGGAAGCCCAGGTTGTTAGTATATCCATAAAAGGTAAATGTTACTGACTGTGTATGTACTATGTACTACATGCTAAGGATTCAAAGTTCTCTCTTCTTAATTGAGCAGTTTAAAATTTCAGGGTTTAAGGCCTATACATATGTTTCAAATGGGCCCAAACCGGCAATTTTGGTGCAATTGGCTGACCATCTAATGTGTATCGGAGCCTCCTCAACCTCCTCCCACTACCCTTCTCAATCTAAATGCCTGACCCTTCTGATTCATCACAAGAAGTGTCTAGTAGCAGTTTACTCCCTTCTTACCATTAAAATACATACAAGCTTGCCCAAGATGCACATTAATAGGTCAGGAGAGATTGCTGTCTCTATCGTAGGTGTATGGGGACCTTTTGTATTCCTTTTGGAGGGGTAAAATTGGTCAAGGTGCCTTTGGAAGGATATGACACACCTAAACGTTCCCACAAATTCTGGAACTATGGGGGCTCGTAGTTTTACTTAGAGAGGCTTAACACGTTTAATAATTCACACAGTTTGAGCAGTTTTTTGATTTTGGGACAGTTTTCTTCATGTGCTACAAAGGGTTGAGAGAAGTGTATTCCCCATACAAAGTCATGTCCGAAAGTGTTGGCACCCTTGAAATTGTTCCAGAAGATTAAGTATTTCTCCAAGAAAATTATTGCAATTACACATATTTGGTCTTACACGTTTATTTTTTGTGTGTGTATTGGAACAACACAAAAAAAAACTAAGAAAAAAGGCAAATTGAAGATAACTTTATGCAAACCCCTCCTCCCCCAAATTTGTTACCATTTTCCCAAAACTATGGACAGACAACTTTGGTTCAAGCATGAGATGTTAGTTCAAACTCACCTGTGGCAAGTAATAGGTGTGAGTAATATGAAAAATCACACCTGAAACCAGATAAAAGGGGAGAAGTTGACTCAATATTTGCATTTTGTGTATGTGCCACACTTAGCATGGAGAAGAGTAAGAGGAAAAAAAAACTCTGAGGGCTTGAGAACCAAATTTGTTGAAAAATATCAACAATCTCGAGGTTGCATGACAATCTCAAGAGAACTCGATGCTCCTTTGTCCATGGTGAACAACATAATCAAGATGTTTACATTCCATGACACTGTAGCTAATCTCCTTGGACGTGGAAAGTAGAGAAAAATTGAAAGTTTGCAACGCAGGATAGTTCGAATGGTGGATAAGCGACCCCAATCATGTTCCAAAGAAACTCAAGCTGTCCTGTATGCTCAGGCAGCAGTTTGCCAAAATGTTTGTGAAAAAGCCAAAATCCTTCTGGGAAAGCATCTTGTAGACAGATGAGACAAAGATAGAGCTTTATGGTGAAGTGCATCATTCTACTGTTTATTAAAAATGGAATGAGGCCTGCAAAGGAAATACCACAATACCTACAGTCAAATACGGTGGAGGTTTAAAGATATTTTGCTGCCTTTAGCACTTGATGCATTTCCTGTGTGTAAGGCATCATGAAATCTAAGGGCACCCGCGGTTGCGGCGTGTAAAGGTACCCTAAAGATTACTAAAGAATTTTAGGTTGCAATTTAGTGCCCAGTGTCAGAAAGCTGAATTTGCGTCCTAGGTCATGGGTCTTCCAGCAGGACAATGACCGCAAACATACTTCAAGAAGCACCCAGAAAGGGATGGCAAAAAGCAGTGGAGAGTTCGGAACTGGCCAGATCTAAATCCCATTGAACACCTGTGGCTAGATCTTAAAATGGATGTTGGAAGAAGGCACCCTTCAAATATGAGAAAAATTAAACACTTTGCAAAAGAAGAGTGGTCTAAAATTTCAAATGAGAGGTTAAGAAGTTTGTTGATAGTTATAGGTAGTAATTGATTGCAATTATTTATTCCAAAGGGTGTGCAACCAAATATAAAGTTGAGGGTTAATGGGTCAACAATTTTGTCTGGCCCATTTGTGGAATTGTGTAAAATTATTTTCAAGATCATTTTTTTTTCTGTGTTGTTCCAACACACACAATGAAAATAAACATGTGTATAAGAAAACATGTTATTCCAATAATTTTCTGGAAGAAATTCTTCAATTTCTGGAACAATTTTGTCAAAAGTTTCAGCCATGATTGTTTAGGGATTAAATTGTAATTGTAGTAACATAGTACAAAGGCAGGAAACTAAAATCTGGATGGATTGCCTAATTGTCAGACTATTGATTAATCTCTTGTAGATCTTGTGATCAAAATTATCAGTGAACCTGAAGATCAGGATTATAGCTATTTAAAGCAGGGGTGCACAACCTGCAGACTCGTGGCCACATGCAAGCCACAATACCCTTCTGTGCAGCCCTCAACCATCTGCATAATGTCTGGCTGCATGTATTTTCCTTGCCATGGCATACACTAGTATTGCATAACACCAAGAACAAGTAATTACTAATGGTGGGCTGTGTCTCATTTCTTGGCCAGACATATTTTGGCAGAATGAGTCCTGACTCCTATAGATCAGGAAGGAGTATATAAGGTGAAGAAGTGGCCATGCATGAGTGCTGTTGTTCATTGTAGTTTATTGAAGAAGGGAATCTGGAAAATACTACAATGTAGAGAGCTGAACGCCTAATAGACAGCAAACCTATGAGTGTAGTACCTCTACCTCCTGATAGGTGGGAGCCCTATAGATGAAACCAGCACGTATTGGATATTTATGACACATACTTTCAATATGCAATACATTTTTTCAAAAGGTAATACTTTGGTTATACTGAATACCATGGGGTTGGTTCTACCTGGCAATGAGTCCCCAAAATGTTGTGCACCTCTGATCTATAGCACCCAAATTTTAAATGTTGAAATACTTGCGTTATTCAAATTTTAAGCACCATCAAAAGTCTGTGAAGGCAGCTTTACTTCTATTTGAAAGGGCATCTTACAAATGGTTACTAATATAGCCTCCTGTCATATCTTCTTACAGAGGTCTTAGAATGCATTAAAAGTACAGTATCTCCCATTCAAGTGAATGGCAATGTGCTGTATTCAGCAGTGGCCACTAAGCAATGTGCGTAGCTGCTATGTTCCAGTTCATACATTGCCAAAAGGAAGTTATCAGAAAATTATCTATTGTTTAATTCAGATTTATGTGTTACATTAATGAATTTAAAAAAATGGCAATAGTTTTTTTCATATCATGATCTTTATTGGAAAAATAAAAATGGTGATCTTCCAATTTTTACAGTAGCCACTGGAGTTTTCTTAGACTCATACTTCATGTCCTTACAGGAAAAGTTTCCAGTTTTCTTATAAGTAGATACAAGAATGCAATCACAGATAAACACCTCTATACACAGCTGATAACAAAGGATCTACCAATCACAATAAGTGACGTCACAGCTGACCCTGCTCCTCACTTCCTCACAGTGACCTTTGCACCCGCTCATTACATGCTTCAATACAAAAAATGGGGTCAGGATCTGATCATTGTGGCGTACGTACATGTGTTGTTCCCTTAAACAAAATGAACTTATAGTATAAAAAAAAAAAGAGTGGCCAGTGTTAAAGTTGCAAGATTTCTATCTTTTTATTTTTGTTATAAGACATTGCCAAACAAACAAAGAAACGTAATATAATCCATAGATCATTTTCTGATGATTGCGTCTCTTCAAATTTGCCCACTGCCGAAGCTGTTCATGGGGCTGTTGGATCCCCCTTGACCTCATTTTGATTGCCTCTTCCACAGACAGGTTGAGTGCTGCACAACCCCTTAAAGTGTCTATCACTGTGTTAATATTTGTGCTTCTATCCAGTGGTGTTCATCTATTCGTGTGCCAGGCTTTCTATTATCCGGTGCTGTTTTCCTCAGATATTTATTATGTACATGGATATTGTGTGTCTAACCCATATGTGTAGCACTTTGTGACAATAATCTAACCCATAAATCTAGCACTTTGTATAAATATGAATAATTTGAACTTTAAAAGTATAGTAGCTTTTATTACATTTTTGGTGCCTAATACTGTATCTTGTTTCCATCATGTAGAGACAATAAATATATTGGATCTTGATTGGTATAATTTCTAAAGTAATGATGAACACAGTTTGGCCTGCTAAATTTGTTAAAGGGAACCTATTAGGTCTCCTGTGAACCCAGAACCATGAGCAGTTCTGGGAGCATATCTTAAATGACTTTCTCACAGTTCCAACATCTAGCAGTATCTATAAACAGATCTTTGGAAAAAGTATTTCTAAAGATAGTTTATGATATGCTAATGTGGCATGTTCCCAAGACTAGTCAGTCCACATAGCATGTTATTCCGCCCCTGTGGGTGTGGTAACATGCTATGCATTGCAACGCTCAGCTGTGTATTACACTCACCATTCCGCGTCTCTGTCTCCGGGTGTATGCACCCGTGGTTTCTGAGAGGCTCACCGCGCATGATCAGCATGCGCACTATACAGCCAGGTGTATATATCCAGGCTTCCATTGCGCATTGCCGGTAACGTGGCACATTCTGAGCATGCGTGGTGAGCCTCTCTGAAGCCCTCACTTCTAACCTCTGCTGACATATGAATGCAGCTCTATCTGTTCCAGTGTGTAATGATGATCCCCTGAAGAGTCCTGTGACAAAACGTGTCCAGATAAGGACTGTAGAGACATGAATAGGGTGCATGGTTAGGGTGCAGATGTGGACTGCCGTTGTAAGGGCGAGAGTCAATTTATGAGGGTCAGTGTATTTGTTATTTTGATGCAGGGCTTGATGTAGGGTTTGCGTTCCTGGGAAAATCACCTGTGCACTGCATTACTACAAGGCCTGACTGACTCCTGACCCTTGTGTGAGATCAATCTTTTTTTTATGATTGGTTTCTTTATCTGGACATAGTGCAATTTTTACCGTGGTACGGTTGACTATGGGTTTACAGATACTCTTGGCCATTCTTTGCTCTGTACAATAATACCAGTGTTCCTGTATTGGTGATCGGACAATAGAATTGCCTTATCTATTTGTATTTGTCTATTGTTGGTCTGTCTGACGAGTTTCTTACTCGCTTTTTAGTAGATTACTAATAAAAGGTTTTTAAAGTTTACTTAATTATAACAGATTAATCCCCTTGCTTTATTTACAACACATTCCAAGCATGCACAGTGAGCCTCTCTGAAACCGGGGGTGCATACACTCAGAGACAGAGACGCTGAATGGTGAGTGTAATACACAATTGCGCAATGCTATGCATAGCATGTAATCGTGCCCACAGGAGCGGAATAACATGCTATGTGGACAGACTAGTCTGAGAACATGCCACATTAGCATGTCATAAATTGTCTCTAGAAACACTTTTTCTAAGGATTGATTTATGAATGCTGCTAGGTGCTGGAACTATCTGAAAGAGAAATGAGATATGAAACCAGAACTGCTCATGGTTCTGGGTGCACAGGGCTCCTGACAGATTCCCTTTAACAAGGTTGTCTTATTGCAGACAAATCCTTTCACAATGCAACCGTTGTGGTGATTAGCTAATTGCTGTGAGTTTGGCTACTCTACGAGGAGAAGACAAGGTCAAAGGAAAAACCTGCAGGAGCAATGTAGTATTACATGATGGCTATTCAGTTGGATGTCTGTTCTTGAAACACATGGATGGCTAAAATATACTAAAGGGGGAGCTGCTTTTACCTAGTGGCTGTAATAACTGACTCATAAGGCTAACCCCTTACAGTGTATCTGGATAGGAGTATAATTCACCCTATTAAGCAAGAATCTCACATTGAGCAATGAGTTAAAGGGTTGTCTTGGAAATAAAGTATATTTTAAATAATATTGTGTATCTCAAAATAAAAAAATAACTTTTTATAACACTTTTAAAAAGAGGGCTTTGTCCTCGCCACTCTCAGACAAACACACATATATATATAGAATGAGAATTACAAACTAACAAAAACACACAGTCAGTGGGTATCCCTATCATGCTCTGGTGGGGCACCAAGACCAAATCGCCCCAACTGAAACGATAATTTGTGATTTACGCGTATACGATACCCATTGGCTGTGTTGGGTCAAACCCACAGTAGTCAACCTGCTAAATGGACATAAAAGGAGCGTATTTCTCACTTTTCTTTATGTTGACAATGGTCCACTATAAGATAGGTCTAATACCTCCCAGCAAAAAACATCTATAACTGGAACCTAGGTATCTGTATAAGGTCAGTGACACGAAGGGATAGCTGTGGACTGCCCTTGTTAAGCCAGGAGTAAGAACACTAGGCAGCTACTTAGTCCCTGGTCAGACATATCATTACACAGTATATAGCAGGAGACATGTATAAGATTTTCTCAGCACAGGAGATGTGGTATGATCACACCATGTCCCTGTACGGTCAGACACATCCATTACACAGTACATAGCAGGGACACATATATAAGATTATCTCAGCACAGGAACATTTTTTTGTAACACATTTAATTGTGGAACTTATTGTTCAATAATCTATTGAATAAAATGTACTTTGTTCATGGGAAACCCCTTAAAATAAACATCAATTACTGTACATGGCTGTAAAGGGAAGCAACATGAATGCCAATCTGCTGATCATGTTTGTAAATGTTTTATTTTTCTTTAATATTTTTTCACCTCTGAGTATCTTGTGCCTTTATGTGAGCTGAAATGTGCAATGCTGTATGGCCTTCTTATGAATGTAAATCATGGAATGTATAAAGCATCTTGAATGCTACATAAAATAAAAAATAAGCTTCATTGTGATGCGTTATTGAAACAAAATGTGACTATTATTTAGGAGCACAAGGTTATTCAAAAATAATATTTTTGGACATAACTTTTGGACTTTCCTGAAGCAACCGATACAAAACTAAAACTGCACATTCTATGATCCCACAACTCAAAATGGATTTCAAAATAAATCTGAAATGTGTCAAAGCTCCACTGGGAATGTAATGTTCTACCTCACTTGTCTCTTGCACTCTGTATTTGTTTCACACAAAACCGGATGAAGTGACATACGATCAGTGCTCTCAATGTAAGGTCAACAATTCTCTAATCATAGAAGCAATTACCACTGCTGAATGTCAAGACTGTCCTCTATCATTGTCTTCATTCAGCTGGATTCACATGTGTAATGAACGGACACCGGACGATGTGAACGTGAGATATGGCGCTGCTATGAATGACTACTACCACAATGTGATAGCAAACCAACTTATGCTTTTCTAACTAGCAACAGATAGCAGAGGTTTGCTTCCCAACAAGGATATGGACCACAACAGCTGCGAACCACAAAGTTAAAATTATGCAGCCTGAGAGATGCCAAGTGCCAGCTTCACAGAAAGGAGCACAACTAACCCCAAGATTACGCCATTCCCTCCCTTCTCCGGTCAAGGCCTACCCGGGGTTCTACCGTGACACATAGTTCTCTCTGGTATATAATCTTACACTCGCTTCTCGTCTTAATTACAATAAATTCCGGGTACCCTATTTTCCCCCTGATATATCTTTACACAAATAACAAGTCGAACCATAACAATGTTCATACAGTTCAAGCAAAGAAAAAATAATAAAGTCAAGCCAACTTACCATCTTAGGCGTATGTCACAATCCCGTTTTCCTTAGGAAGTTACCGCACAGATGGGATGAGGTAGTCTCTTAGAGAATAGAAGCATGCAGATAATTCAGAGGATCGTTCATATTTAAAAAATCTATTTTTTTTAGAATTTTTTTTCCTTTTAAAACACTTGTAGTAACAGGTTCGTCAGTGCTTTTGACGAGTAGCCTTCCTCACGGTCTTGTTACAGATCATGTGTGTCTGCCTCTTTATCTACCTGGACTATGCGTTTAATTTGCATGTTGATCAATTAGTTGCTTAATTAATTAAAAAAGGGAATATTACTCTCAGTATAGAGCTGAGCTAGTATGGTAGATTTTGGTAGTATGGTAGTAAATCTACCATACTAGCTCTGCTCTATACTGAGAGTAATATTCCCTTTTTTAATATATAAAGGGGAGGACATTGAAAAATCTGCAGAGTATCTGAATCAAAATAACTTTTACCTAAAATTCACTTATGAAAAAAAAATTACTAAAATTAATTTCCTTGACATCTCTCTGGAAGGAGATTTAGCCAACCATAAAGTGACTCTTTCTCCATACAGAAAACCTACAGGCTGTAATACCATTCTCAATGCCAACTCCTGCCATCCACCTCACATTTTTAAGAATGTCCCAGAAGAATTAATTAGATTGAAAAGGAACAGCTCAACAGATGCAATATATTCATCGCAGAACAGGGAGACATGTAAACGTGACTATCCCCAAAGGACACTAAATAGAGCAACAAATATAGTTAATCCTATGGATAGAACAAATTTGCTCAAAAAGAAAAAATCAAATGTTCCCATCACATTGCATAATCACCTTTTCTACAGAATACAGTGTACAATACAGTAAAATAATAGGAATCATCAAAAAATAATTGCCCATGCTAGACCAAGATCCTAAATTAAAAGACATGATGAAGAACAATAAAATAAATTTTGTAGCAAAAAAAGCCCAAACCATACAAAAACTACTATCCCCAAGTCTTTTCTCTGAGGAAAGACCTAGAGGAAATACCTGGCTAGTTTATTTAAATGCAGAGCTAACAAATGCAAGTGTTGCAAATATGTTAATAAATCAAAAACAGTTACATCCATAATAGTTAAACCTATAATATCCATAACTTTATCAACTGCACCAGTGCGTTTGGTATTTACCTGGCTGAGTGCACGGAATGTGAAGTCCAGTATAGCGGTTGCACTACGGGGACCTCTGAAAGTCTGTATAAGGGTGGAGGCACACTGTCATGCATCAAAAATGGAGCATAAACACAGCAACAAAGTTAATGGTTAAGGTGTTACTGTGTACTCCTATGGGAAGCATATGCCAGCATTAACAACAATACTTTCAAAGAAATCCAAGACTGTTGCAATAATGTTTTTACACACACCTTGGTGGTAACAAAGAAGCTTATTGCACCGAGTAATGTTAAAAACAGCACACATATTCTTAGTTAACCAATGATAAATTAAAATATTTTCATTTAGTCCACAGAAAGGTCCATAGACTACCAAACCAATGACACCAATCCACCAATAAGAAGCCCTACTGTAATTTTCAGGTGAATGGATGGACCTAAACTAGCAGCCACCAGGTAGATTAACAAGTCATGTAAACAGTAAAGAATGATATACTGGCACACCATCATCTATTATATAATTGCGAATAGCTTTTTTGCCCCTTCGACTTCCGGCGTGGTCATGTGGATACGTGCGAAGCATTGGCCGCGAAGCGGCCATTGCGAGCAGTTCTAAGTCGACTCGCAATGCGCCCATTGCGACAAGTTCAAAGCCGACTCGCAATGCCCACGCAGCGAGCATTGCGAGTCAGAGACTCGCCGTTCTAGAATCCCGATGCATGTGCATCGGGCTCCCAGCTAGTAATTAATAAGAGAATTATATATTTTTCAGAAAACCGGGCAGAATATTAAAAGAACCTTAACAACCTGGTGCAGCCACAGGTGTGAGGGTAAGGATCTTTAGTAACCGCACCAAATACACACAAAGATTGAGAAGCATATATTGTAAAAAATCAATTTGTACTTGCAGACCATGATGTAACAGCTGAATACACCAGGAACCTATTCCTTCATAATAAGAAGCGTTTAACAGCAGGAGGTTATAATCACCTTCAACACTCCTCTGACCATTAGAGGGACAAATACAAGCGGCCACAATAATGCAATATGAACAATTATGTGCAATAAAACCGATATACATTAGATTCATGAGTTTTTAAAAGTTTTAAAAGATTTTAATGATTTTTCATATAATACATATGCAAATATTTGTGTATTTAAAATAAACACCCGAAACATAGTTACTAAGACTGCATATTGTTCTCATTTTTAGAAATGAGTCATGAAGCAAAAAGGGTAGCACTGAGTCTATCCTTAAAAAAATCTCGCCTGTAGTTACCAAGTAAACGATGTAGGATCCATATAAAATAATAAGTAATGACTGTTGAGGGTCTCAGTTCAATCACAAGTCCATCAGCCATTCCTAATTATTAGGCAAGTGTGCACGCTGCAAGTAAAAGATACAGACACCAGAGCCGTCTCAAGCCTTACTCATGCCTAAGCCCAGGAGAATAAGAACTGCGCAAGCGTTTATTGAAACAAACATTTTTATACAGAAAGCAAAGGGGTGTTAGTATTCTAGAACTTTCTACAAAGTGATCATCTCCTAATTAGTCAATTTTTATAAAATTATTCTAATATCTAAATTCCTCCCTTGATGGTTTGGCTTAGGTCTCAGGTGTATTATGGAACGTGGGCGCCATCTTGTGTATAACAGACAACATGACATCTCTAAATCACAATTTATATATTTTAGGGAAAAGTTGTGATATTTTTAACCCTATAAAGACATTTCATGTCTCTCCATCCTCAACAATGACTTTAATACAAGATAAGGTAAGTAATTATGAAGTTATCACTAGTGATGGGTGAACCCCCCGATGATTGGAATCGGTGGGTTTGCCCGAGTTTTTTGTAAAGTTCGCGCTCTGGGTCGGAGAGGACGTGAACTTGCGTCCGAACCCAGAGCTTGGACTTTACAGATATGGGATGGGGCAGGGGGGGGCTGTAAAACAAAGCATAAAATTAATAATATACATTATAATTATCCTGTGACGCGCCCTCCCGTCTCGATGTCTCCTGGCCGCATCTACTTCTGGGGCCGCTCATTATCCTCCGGGTTTATTCATATCAATAGCGGGTGAGGTTACCTCCTGCTCAAACTAATGGTTCTCATACAGGTCAGGTCAAATCATAACAATAGCATAGATAAAAAAGAGAGAAGTTAAAATATAACTTTTAATAAACTCAAATGTTAAAAATACCTAGTTGTCTAGACTAACAAAAACAGAAAGTCGTGCAAAAGTGACAGTGCAAAAAACTGTGTATTGCTGTGAGTAGTCCCCTTTACTCTTTACCAAGGGGTTAATAGAGTCAAATCTAGATTCCGTCCACATACAGTGTTGGCCAAAAGTATTGACACCCCTGCAATTCTGTCAGATAATACTCAGTTTCTTCCTGAAAATGATTGCAATCACAAATTCTTTGGTATTATTATCTTCATTTAATTTGTCTTCAATGAAAAAACACAAAAGAGAATGAAGCAAAAAGCAAAACATTGATCATTTCACACAAAACTACAAAAATGGGCTAGACAAAAGTATTGGCACCTCAGCCTAATACTTGGTTGCACAACCTTTAGCCAAAATAACTGCGATCAACTGCTTCCGCTAACCATCAATGAGTTTCTTACAATGCTCTGCTGGAATTTTAGACCATTCTTCTTTGGCAAACTGCTCCAGGTCCCTGATATTTGAAGGGTGCCTTCTCCAAACTGCCATTTTTAGATCTCTCCACAGGTGTTCTATGGGATTCAGGTCTGGACTCATTGCTGGCCACCTTAGAAGTCTCCAGTGCTTTCTCTCAAACCATTTTCTAGTGCTTTTTGAAGTGTGTTTTGGGTCATTGTCCTGCTGGAAGACCCATGACCTCTGAGGGAGACCCAGCTTTCTCACACTGGGCCCTATATTATGCTGCAAAATTTGTTGGTAGTCTTCAGACTTCATAATGCCATGCACACGGTCAAGCATTCCAGTGCCAGAGGCAGCAAAGCATCCCCAAAACATCAGGGAACCTCCGCCATGTTCGACTGTAGGGACCGTGTTCTTTTCTTTGAATGCCTTTTTTTTCTCCTGTAAACTCTATGTTGATGCCTTTGCCCAAAAAGAGAGAACATTCTTCCAAAAGGTTTTAGGCTTTCTCAGGTACGTTTTGGCAAACTCCAGTCTGGCTTTTTTATGTCTCGGGGTAAGAAGTGGGGACTTCCTGAGTCTCCTACTATACAATCCCTTTTCATTCAGACGCCGACAGATAGTACGGGATGACACTGTTGTACCCTCGGACTGCAGGGCAGCTTGAACTTGTTTGGATGGTAGTCGAGGTTCTTTATCCACCATCCGCACAATCTTGCGTTGAAATCTCTTGTCAATTTTTCTTTTCCGTCCACATCTAGGGAAGTTAGCCACAGTGCCATGGGCTTTAAACTTCTTGATGACACTGCGCACGGTAGACACAGGAACATTCAGGTCTTTGCAGATGGACTTGTAGCCTTGAGATTGCTCATGCTTCCTCACAATTTGGTTTCTCAAGTCCTCAGACAGTTCTTTGGTCTTCTTTCTTTTCTCCATGCTCAATGTGGTACACACAAGAACACAGGACAGAGGTTCAGTCAACTTTAATCCAAGTCAACTGGCTGCAAGTGTGATTAAGTTATTGTCAACATCTGTTAGGTGCCACAGGTAAGTTACAGGTGCTGTTAATTACACAAATTAGAGAAGCATCACATGATTTTTCTAACAGTTCAATACTTTTGTCCACCCCCTTTTTTATGTTTGTTGTGGAATTAGATCCAATTTGGCTTTAGGACAATTCTTTTTGTGTTTTTTTCATTGAAGACAAATTAAATGAAGATAATAATGCCAAAGAATTTGTGATTGCAATCATTTTCAGGAAGAAACTGAGTATTATATGACAGAATTGCAGGGGTGTCAATACTTTTTTAGTTAAATCAATATTTATTTGCAATCCAGATAAAGAAGTATAACAAGATACAGCTAAGCTTGTACAATGGTAGGATGCAGAAAATTTTGCATATCTCAAAAGCATATAAACCATGAATACTCAAACTTGTATTGTAGTATGCACTCATCCCAGTGTAATCATAAAATGAAAAAAGTAACCTTTGTAATACTAGGTAGAGAAATAGATTAGAATAGAAAGAAAAGAAGGGGAAGAAGAATAGGGGTAGGAAAGGGAACCGAGCGTGATATCTCCTCAAACCTAGGACAGAACCCGTCTCCTTTCAAGTTTTAGTGGTGGGGTTCGTCTAAAGAGCATTCAGTTATCATCCCACTGGTTTATCCAATCTTTCAACTCATGTGATTCTCTGTACATGATCCAGGGAGCCCATAAGGCACAGTGACTATCGACTGCAGCCGGGCCTGGGAGAGACTGAGACGCCAATTCCTCCAATCTACAGACATCATTGAGTTCTGTTACCAGTTCAAGTCTGGAAGGGCGTCTAGTGCGTTTCCACCACCTAGGTATTAAGCGTCTTGCTGACGTTAGAAAGTATCTAAGCAAGTCTTTCTTAAATTTCGATATGGACATGGATGTTCTGTTAAATAAGGCTAGATCTACTGAGAATTTTACGTCGTTGGACATAACTCTATTATAAAGTGTGTTGACTTCCCTCCAGAAGGGGGCTATTAAGGGGCACCCCCACCATATATGTATATAGGTGCCTGCATCACGCTCGCAGCGCCAGCACCTGTCCGGTGCCGTGGGGAACATCGCATGGACGTCTGTCGGGCATCTGTACCATCTCGCCACCACCTTATAATTTCTCTCCTGTGACAATGCTGTTGATGATGATTTGTATGTGAAAAGATGTATTTTTTCCCAATCTGAAGTATTTAACTTTAGGCCCAAGTCTTTTTCCCACTTTCCCCAAAACCTGACGGGCCCGGGCGCAGATCTGTTGTGATGGTCTGTCAAGATGTAATATAGAGTAGAAATGGCATGTGGGACGTGTGTCTTGCTTAAACATAGTTGTTCAAACCCTAGGAGGGGATGTGTAATATCTTCCAGGGGTAAAGTTTTGATGTAGTTTTTGAGTCTAGCATGGGTGAGCCAGGCTCCCCCGGGAGAAGAGCCTGCTGGGTAGATCATAGAGAGGGGCTTAATTCCCCCCTGAGAAACAAAATCCCTGAGTGTGGGATATAATTGTTTTGTTATGTTTAAAAATGAGGGATCACTAGAATCTATCTGGAAGGAGGGGTTTCCATATAATGGAGTGAGAGGTCCAGGGTGAGATGTTATTTGCAGAGTCTTAGTCTGGATCAAAAAGGAGCTATGGATTTGGCTAGTTAAAAAGGAAGGATCCCTAGTACGTATGGTGCTGGACGACCATATCATTGATAAAGGGATGTCCTCCTGTCCTCCCACTTCTATTTCCACCCAACGTTTCCGTTCCCCAGAGCAAAACAGATCCAATATGCACCTATCAATCGCTGCATAATGATAAAGGGTGAAGTCGGGTAGGCCCAGGCCCCCTTTGTTTATTTTCTTGTGTAGCAGAGAAAGAGGCAATCGGGGTTGACCATGGGACCATATGTATCTTATCATCAAGGTTTTTAATCTGGAGAAATAAGCGGCTGGCAAGCGAATGGGCACCGTCTGGAAGATATATAGTAATCGGGGCAAAATGTCCATACGTATGGAGTGAATTCTCCCCAGCCAAGTCAATGCCATCTTATTCCATTTAGTCAAGTCCGACTCAATTCTAGATAGTGATGTTGTGTAGTTTAAATCAAATAAATGGTTGGGGTTGTTTGGTAATTTTATTCCTAAATAAGTTATATAATCTTTGCGCCACTCGAATGGATAATCCTGCCTCAGTAATTCCATCAGAATCCCCGGAAGGGAAATATTCAGAAATTCTGATTTAGATGTGTTAACCTTGAAATTACTAAGGTGGCCATAAATGGTTAGTTCTTTTAAGGCGTTTGGGATACTGATCAGGGGGTTGGATAAGTATAACAACAGATCATCGGCGAAAAGGGCTAATTTGTGGTCTTTATTCCCCACGGCCAGGCCCCGGACAGACGGGTTTGCCCGAAGGGTACAGGCTAGTGATTCCATACATAATACGTATAATAAAGGTGATAAAGGACAACCCTGACGGGTTCCGTTTTTAATGGAGAACGACTCTGATAGAGATCCATTGATCCTAAGCCTGGCCGAGGGGAATGTGTAGAGTGCTCCAATGCGACGAAGCATCACCTCATCAAGGCCCATGTGTCGAAGCACTGCAAACATGAACCCCCAGTGCACCCTGTCAAACGCTTTTTCCGCGTCTAGTGACAGGATGCACATGGGGATCCCCCTCCGCTTAGCCACGTCTACCACCGCCAAAGACCTGATGGTATTGTCCCTCGCCTCCCTACCAGGGACAAAACCCACCTGATCAGCATCTATTACACCGGGAAGGAGATGTTTCATACTGTCCGCTATCAGTTTGGCGTAGAGCTTAATATCTAGATTGATTAGTGATATTGGTCTATAATTCCCACATGTTGATGTGTCTTTGCCCGGCTTGGGTAGGACCACCACGTGAGCCTTCAATGCCTGTTTGGGGAATGTTCCTCCTCTCGAAACTGCATTGTATACATTGAGAAGGGTTGGATTTAAGATGTCAGAGAATTGTTTATAAAACATGGCTGTAAAGCCATCCGGGCCCGGACTCTTGCCAACCTTCATCTGTTTAACCCCTTCCTCAATTTCCGATAAAGTAAAATCCGTGGAGAGTTGGTCGATAGACTCCTTCGGAAAGGATGGCATGCCGCATTTTTTAAGATAATCTTCTACCTTCTTGTTAAAATGTTCAGGTGTCATTGCATCATAGTGACCCTTCAGCTGGTAGAGTGATGTATAGAATTGGCGAAACCTTGATAATATGTCTGAGGTCTTAAACGCCAATCCCCCTTTATCATTTTTAATATGGGGTATAAAGGTTTGGGTGTATCTAGGATGTAGTGTTTTGGCTAATAAGCTTCCGCATTTATTACCCAACATGTAGTATCTGGAGCGTATTCTATCTCGAAAGGCTCTTCCCTTCTGGTCTAAGATAGATAATAATTTGTGTCGTGTTGTTGACAAATCAAAGTACACAACTGGTTCTGGGTGCTTTTTATGTTTTGCTTCTAGGGAATTTATTCGGAGCAGAAGAGACTCAATTTCCTGACTCCGAAGTTTTTTTAGGCGGGTGCCATGTGATGTAAGTATGCCTCTTATGACACATTTCATGGCTTCCCATTTTAGAGGGGGAGATGTCTCATCATCTTCATGATCAAGGTTAAAATTTCGAATGGCTGAAACTACATCAGCATGGCATGTGGAGTCTTTTAGCAGATTTTCATTTAATCGCCAAGTGTACTCTGATTTTGAGTTATCTGAGCTGATCTGCATGGAGAAGAATATGGGGGCATGATCCGACCAGATAATGTGTCCTATCTGCGCCCAGACCCCTCTGTCCAGAAGAGAATGGGAGACATGAAACCTATCTATCCTGCTGTATTGTGAATGCACAGGAGAGAAAAAAGTGTAGTCTTTGGTATCTGGGTTCAGGATGCGCCATATGTCTATTAAGCGCACGTCCTCCCATTGTTTGGCAAGGTGGCGGAGAGACGGCCCAGATAAATGAGACTTACCCGACGAGACGTCCATCGATGGGTTAATAGGGAAATTAAAATCGCCCCCCCAGTATGATGGGTGTTGATCCGGCAAATTCCTCAAGTTTTCTGCGAGACTGTGCCCCAAAACGTCCCTGTTTCCTGTTGGGATAATAAATGTTAGCCAACACAAATACATCTGTTTGCCAAGATACTTTCAGGAAAATATAACGTCCTAGTGGGTCTATCATTTCCTCCGTTATTTTCGGAGAACATGTCCTGTGGAAAGCAATAGACACCCCGCGGGATTTGGAGTCTGGGTTGGAGCTATGATACCATAATGGGTAGTCTCTTGACTCACATTTCGGTATTTTATCAGTGCGAAAGTGTGTCTCCTGGATCATTACAGTTTGGATTTTTTGTTTGTTAAAGGAGTAGAGGATCTGGCGTCGTTTTTCGGGCAAATTGAGTCCCTTTGCATTAAAGGAACAACAAGTAAAGTCAGCCATCATTCATACGTATAGCACCATGAGTATGGTAATGGGACACGTCGCTCGGCAAGGGGAGAGGGGAAGGAGGTTGGGAGTTAGGGAAAGGTAGAAAGAAGAAAAGAACAGAGAAAGAAAACACAAATGTACTCATAACACATAGAATAATAAAACACAAAGTGTTTAAAACTAGGCACTCGTAGTGCCTCATCTTGTGCAGTAAAGGACAAACCACGTTGTCCAGCACGTGAGGGGGGTGAATGGAAGTCCAAGGCTAGGATCTCCCGCTCCTTCGCCCCCTCGCCAATTATTCAACTTTCTATTACAATGAACAGAATACCTATATATGTAGTACAATAATATTTGGACTGTAGTTTCATCTCGTTTAGTTGGATATCTCTTACAACCTCCTAAAATATCTTCAAAATATCGCAACATGAGGGGTTATGCCTCCCTTAACAGAGACCCGTTGGGGATGGGGGGGGAGGAAGGGGGAGGTAAGAGGGGGTCAAGGTATAGGGAAGGTTCTTGGGGTGGGTCTTATGGGAAAGAAGGGTCTTCAATCTGGTGGTAATAAGGTCACACGTATAGGGTCGGCAATAAAGTTCCAACTTTCCAGCTAGAAAAGAAACCGTGACAACTGTCGATTAATGACTTCTGTAACATAGATGTGGAATAAGTTCAGACTCTCCAAAGGGGATATCGCTCCACAAGTCTCGTATCTTTCAGGTGTGAGAACCCCTGGGTGGAGAGTGGCGTCCCACCCCTTGCCATCTGGTGGGTGGAGGAGGCAGATGAGGGATTCTTGGCCAATCAGGAAGAGGGACCTTCGGGATGTCCAGGGCTTTACAGAAAGCTGCCAAGTCCCCAATTTTCCTGAAAGAAGCAGATTTGCCTCCCTTTGTCGCCACCAATTGAAAAGGAAAACCCCATCTGTAAGTGATGTCCTTTTCTTTCAAGAGTGATAGAAGAGGTTTGAGGCCACGTCTCTGTAACAGGGTACGGCGGGCAAGATCGGGCAGGAGAAATACTGGCACATCATGGAATAATATCTCCCCCTGCTGTCTGGCTGCTTGCATTATGGACTCTTTGACTGAATAAAAGTGAATCCTGCAGATTATGTCACGTGGCCTGGCCTCTGGAGATGGTCTGGGGGCCAGAGCCCTATGGACACGGTCCAGTTCGATGTGTGGGCCATCTGGGTCTCCCAAAATCTGTTTGAACAGTGTCTGGACAGTCTTTGGCAGGTCAATAGGAGAGGTGGACTCTGGTAACCCCCTTATTCTGACATTGTTGCGCCTGTTACGGTTTTCAGAGTCCTCCTGATTGTATAGGAGGTCTTCTATAAGAGATGAGTGTGCAGCCAAAAGGGCCCGCTGTGCCTGCAGTTCGTCTAGTACAGTTTCTTGGGAGTGCTCTACCTCCTCTACCCTGGAGGTAAACTCCGTTCTCAGGGCCTGCACCTCTGACTTATAGGAGGCTTCTAATCTACAAGCAAACCTTTCCAGGTCGCGTTTGGTAGGTAGATTTTTTAGGTAGGTACTTATCTCTTCCATCGATGCTCCCTCCAGCACGGCTTGTGAGGAGTCTTCCTCCTCCTGCAGATCTCTCAGCTCCAGGAAGCGATTACTCCCGCGCTCCGCTCTTCCTGCGTTGTGATGTTGTTTTGGAGCCTGCGCCATCTTGGAAGCGCTTGTCTCTGCTGGGGTTCCCGCTCCAGAGCGGAGATAACGGACTATAGGTCCTTGTGAGCCGGTTTCTTCACTGCCGATGCTGCTTTGAGTCCTCCTGTTCTTCCCCATCTAGTTTGGAGGGTATTTTTAGCGGTATTTTATATGGCGAAGGGGCTCTGGTGCACGGAGCTCGGGTAAGCTGCTTCCTATCCCGCCATGCGCAAGCCACGCGCCCCGGGGTGTCAATAATTTTGGCCAACACTGTACCTAGGAATACTGGCTTATGTCTCTAGTCGTGTCTGCCTACCTACAGGAAGTGCAATATCAAGGTTCATACACTCCCCTCATGGAACACAGACCACATGTATAGGTGAAAAAAACAAAGTATGCACTCCAAATCGGAGCAATCTCACCCAGTTACTCCACCGCTTCACATGAAGTGAGTCCACATAGACTTTGATCAACCTTTCATTGATGTTGTCCAGGCTGCTCAGGGCTCAGTACCTTATAGTCGCCACCATGTCATCTGATGCGTTCCTCCCAACGCGTTTCAGATCCCTCTTCATCAGGGCAGTCATGGTACACACATCAGGGTTGGTAATCATAGGATACACCCACCCTTATGTAGATGATGGCTATGGTGTCCAGTCTGGCCCCACAAGGTTCATCAGTCTGGATCAGTCTTAATATCACAGCAATACACAGTTTTTTGCACTGTCACTTTTGCACGACTTTCTGTTTTTGTTAGTCTACAGTCATGGCCAAATGTTTTGAGAATGACACAAATATTAATTTTAACAAAGTCTACTGCTTCCGTTTTTCTAATGTCAATTTGCATATACTCCAGAGTGTCATAAAGAGTGATCAGCTTAACAGCAATTACTTGCTAAGTCAATATTTGCCTATAAAATTAACTTTAACCCCCAAAACACATTTCAACATCATTGCAGACCTGCCTTAAAAGGAGCAGCTAACATCGTTTTAGTGATTGTTCCATTAACACACGTGTGGGTGTTGATGAGGACAGGGCTGGCGATCAATCAGTCATGATTAAGTAAGAATGACACCACTGGACACTTTAAAAGGAGGCTGGTGCTTGGTATCATTGTTTCTCTTCAGTTAACTATGGTTATCTCTAAAGAAACATGTGCAGTCATCATTGCACTGCACAAAAATGGCCTAACAGGGAAGAGTATCGCAGCTAGAAAGATTGCACCTCAGTCAACAATCTATCGCATCATCAAGAACTTCAAGGAGAGAGCTTCCATTGTTGTCAAAAAGGCTCCAGGGCGCCCAAGAAAGACCAGCAAGCGCCAGGACCGTATCTTAAAACTGTTTCAGCTGCAGGATCAGACTACCATCAGTGCCGAGCTTGCTCAGGAATGGCAGCAGGCTGGTGTGAGTGCTTCTGCACGCACTGTGAGGCTGAGACTCTTTGAGCAAGGCCTGGTTTCAAGGAGGGCAGCAAAGAAGCCACTTCTCTCCAGAAAAAAACATCAGGGACTGACTGATATTCTGCAAAAGGTACAGGGAGCGGATTGCGGAGGACAGGGGTAAAGTCATTTTTTCTGATGAATCCCCTTTTCGATTGTATTGGACATCTGGAAAACAGCTTATTCGGAAAAGAAGAGGTGAGCGCTACCACCAGTCTTGTCTCATGCCAACTGTAAAGCATCCTGAAACCATTCATGTGTGGGGTTGCTTCTCAGCCAAGGGAATCGGCTCACTCACAGTCTTGCCTAAAAACACAGCCATGAATAAAGAATTGTACCAGAATGTCCTCCAAGAGCAACTTCTCCCAACCATCCAAGAGCAGTTTGGCGCCCAACAATGCCTTTTCCAGCATGATGGAGCACCTTGCCATAAAGCAAAGGTGATAACTAAATGGCTCAGGGAACAAAACATAGAGATTTTGGGTCCATGGCCTGGAAACTCCCCAGATCTTAATCCCATTGAGAACGTGTGGTCAATCATCAAGAGACGGGTGGACAAACAAAAACCAACAAATTCTGCCAAAATGCAAGCATTGATTATGCAAGAATGGACTGCTATCAGTCAGAATTTGGTCCAGAAGTTGATTGAGAGCATGCCAGGGAGAATTGCAGAGGTCCTGAAGAAGAAGGGTCAACACTGCAAATATTGACCTGCTGCATTAACTCATTCTAACTGTCAATATAACCTTTTGGTACTCATAATATGATTGCAATTATATTTCTGTATGTGATATAAACATCAGACAAACACAAATAAAAACCAGAGGGCAGCAGATCATGTGAAAATATCATTTTGGTGTCATTCTCAAAACTTTTGGCCATGACTGTAGACAACTAGGTCTTTTTAACATTTGAGTTTATTAAAAGTTATATTTTAACTTCTCTCTTTTTTATCTATGCTCCGGGTTTATTCACTCCACTGCTCGGCGCCTGCAATTTTCGCAGTGTTCATGTGGTAACGTCAGGGTTCACCCGAGATCATGGCCTGAGCCATCAACTCCGGTGAACTCTGATTGTCACTGTCAGTATCAGCCTGTTTCTCTCTCTGCATAGACACTTGTCTATACAGAGCGATGTAGCAGAGCTGACATTGTTATCCATGTGGACTACATCAGAGGATTTTTCTTTATACTAAAGATGGAGTCTCTAATTTTTTTGTTTTATTTCTAATTAAAAAAAAATTTCTCTGTATTGCTTTTTTTAATCTTTGCTAGAAATTCATGGTGGTCATGTATACTATTGGCGTGACTCCATGAATTTCGGGCTTAGGACCAGCTGATAATACAAAGTTCATTATTAACCAGCGAGCCACCAGCACAGGGCCACTGGAAGAGTTGGATACAGCGCCAGAAGATGGTGCTTCTATGAAAGCACCATTTTCTGGGGTAGCTGCAGACTGCAATTCCCATCGGGGGAACCAGAAAGCTTGGGCCACCCTGCGCTGTAGATTCCAGCCCCCAGCTGCTTAGTTGTACCTGGCTGGACACAAAAATAGGGCGAAGCCTGCGTCAATTTTTTTCATTACGTCATGAAATTCATGAAATAATAAAAAAAGGGCTTCCCTATGTTTCTGTTTCCAGCCAGGTACAAATAGGCAGCGGTGGGTTGGGGGCAGCCCATACCTGCTTGTTGTAACTGGCTGGCATACAAAAATATGGCGAAGCTCCCGTCAAATTTATTTTTAGTAATTCATAAAAAAAAAAAATTACCATGTTTTTCAGATTATAAAACGCACTTTTGTTCCCCAAGTTTTGGGGGAAACTGGGGTGTGTGTCTTGCAATCTGAATCTACTATCTATATGCTGTGCTGCAGTGGAGGGGGGCGATTTGGAGCAGTGGATGGGGGCTGACGCAGGCTGCAGGAGGAAGTGGGAGGGTATGTGCTCCCGCTCAATAGCCTCATTGTAATATATACTGCACCCACTGTCCATCATCTCGGTGCTGAAACAGCACCGAGGTGATGGACAGGGGAGCGGTGCATATTGCATGTGCCCCCTCCCCTGTCACGCTATATGTCCCCTGCTGGCACATGTCCGCTTGCACGCACAGCCCCACCATCCCAGATGTGGCCCCCCTGTCATGCTGTATGGCCTCTGTTGGCACGCACACTGCAAAATAACAAACACTGTTACTCACCTTCTGTTGATCGCTCCATGCTTCCAGCTGAGTGGTAACTTCCAGTGTCGGTCCCGGGCATCGGATCACGTGACCGGGATGTACAGTGATGACATCGCTGTGCTGTGCCAATCACTTGACCTGATGCCGGCACAGACACAGGAAGTCACCGCTCAGCTGGAAGCACGCAGTGATCAATGGAAGGTGAGTAACAGTGTTTGTTATTTTACAATGTGCACGCCAGCAGGGGGGTATATAGCGTGACAGGGCGAACCATATACAAGACGGTGGGGCTGTGTGTGCCAGCGGTCATGTGCCAGCACAGGGGGATATGTACCATCACAGGAGGACATGTTCCAGGACAGGTGGACATGTGCCAGCATAGGGGGACGTGCCATCACAGAGGGGACATGTGCCAGCACAGGGGAACATGTGCAATCACAGGGGGACATGTTCCAGGAGAGGTGGACATGTCCCAGCATAGGGGGACATGTGCCATCACAGAGGGGCTATGTACCAGCACAGGGAGGACATGTGCTACCACAGGGAGACATGAACCATCACAGGGGGCCAAGTGCCATCACATGGACATGTGCCAGGACAGGGTGTCCTGTGCATCACAGGGTGACATGTGCCATCATAGGGGGACATGTGCGATCACAGGGTGACATGTGTCATCACAGGGGGACATGTGCCAGGACAGGGGGACATGTGACAGCACAGGGGACCTGTGCCATCACAGGAAGGCCATATGTAAGATAAGGGGGCCATATCCAGGATGGGGGCTATATCCCTGTATGAGGGACCGTGTACCAGGATGGGGGCCATATATACCAGAATGGGGGACATATATACTAGGATGAGGGCCATATGTACCAGGATGGGGGCTATATATACCAGGATATATACTGATTATAACGGACACTGATTTTATAAGATGGACCCCATTTAACATTAAAACATTTTTTTTTTCTCTTTTCCTTCACCCAATTTGCAGGTGCATTCTTATAATCAGGTGGATCTTATAAAGCAAAAAATACGGTATAAATAAAAACACAAACACATTTAGGGACTACATGTTTATTAACCCTTCGACCGTCATCTCCGTGCTGAACATTCTGGGCTCTGCTTCATCAGAGACCAAGGGGACGAACAAAACTTCTATCCCCGTGGTCCCTGAAGGAGAGCCTGGAGCGCTGCAGCATCATAAGGGGGGGTAACCCAGGTCACCCGAGGACAGCTTCAAGTGTATGACGCATCCTACGTTATTCACACCATGCCCTCCATTGCACTACTGTGCATGTGCATTTCTATCTACCCTGCTGATGGCATAGCAAAGTACTGTAATGCGCAGGAACTGGGAGAGGTCAAAGAACACCCGCACATATTCCCACTACAATACATTGATCTGTTTTCAGCAGGGCAGAGAGAAGAATGTTTTACCCCACAGTTCAGTTGCCACAGGAACACCTGGAGCAGGGAAGGATTTCCATATCAGGTAAGCCCACACACAACACCTTCCACCCCAGACCTGAAGGGGGAGCTCTACTTGCCGACTTCAGGCAAGGTCCCCTATAAATTCAGGCCCAGGGGCGGAGTTAGGCAGTTCAGTACGGAGCAATACTGAAGAAGACATCCTGGTGGACAGTGCCGCGCTAGGCCCGTGCCAGTGAGAGAGCCTAACCAGCATGAGGGAACCAAGAGTGAGGGTCAAAGTTGAGGCTAGTTAGCAAGGGGGAGCGGAGCCATACCGGTTCGCCCCAGAAGAGCTGCGTTGACAACCCGGACACTGGAGTCTGAGACTGCATGGGTACAGTCAGCACAGTAATAAAGACCGGAGACCGGTGAGTTTGAAGTCTCCTGTTGCAGCAGCACTTGATGCACAGCCACCTAGAAGAGCCTGGGACCGCAGTGAATACAGCGGTGCCTGCAGCAGAGCTCTCACAGCCTGCCATACAAGTGAGGACTACTAGAGAGGGTCAGGGCATAGCTTCAGACAGCCCAGGACTAAAGAACACACACAGCGTAACAGGGAGGCCTCATAACTCATCGGATGTGGAGATCCCAAACTGCTCCCAAACTACCCAGATTGTATCCTGGACTTCACCTTGCTTATCACATCAGTAAAGGTACCTTTACACGCCGCGACGGCAGGCTGGATACATCCCGCTACTTCACGTGCACGAGCATGCTCAAACGGTTACAAACGGTCAACGCACCCTCTTACACGCCGCCACAAGGTTCGCTACGCCACGCTACATCTATAGCTAGCTACATCGCCGGGTGTCTCAAGTAGCCAGCTGTAGCTCATTTACACACCGCTATAACCAGCTACTATGGGCGTACCTGGTGCAGCAGGGACAGCACATAGGCGTGCCACAATTGTGGATTACGAGCCGTCCGTACGCTGATAGGACGAAGCAATAACATCCTGATTGGGCAGGCAACGCAGGAGGCTGAGTAATACAGCACGCTCGAGCGATTGTGTAGTGTGACTCGTCAGCTCCTTTAAATATGCCTCCCTATGCAGCGACTACCAATCGTCATGCAGCAGCTTCCACCAATGATCGCACATGGGGCGCGGTAACACGGAGCCAGGTCACGCCTTAGCTACATTGCAGCTACATCGCAGGCTGTCCCGAGTTCCCTTCCGTTGCCTCTTTACACGCTGATACAGCTCGCTACCATCGGCGTTGTAGCCATCAGTTTTCGAGCAGAGCTAGGAAACAGATGTATCTGTTGCCGGCTGTAGCGTCACGTCTTCAGACGCCGCTACGACGGGCTACATTGGCGCTACAAGCTACATTTGTAGCCTGTAGCGGGATGTATCCAGCCTGCCGTCGCGGCGTGTAAAGGTACCTTGAAGGTATGAAAACAACAACCCTGTGTGTGTGACTGTTATTGCGGCCCCTGATCCTGCTCCTTGCATAGACTGTCCACAACCATATCTTCCACTACTGCCCCGGGGATCCAGCTCCACCTATGGGGAGCGTAACCATCTTGCTGCTCCACCATCACCCCAGAGGTCTGTCCCGCAGCGCCGGTAACATTACCAGAACTGTAGGTGGCGCCACGGACTATATCCATCATTTTTATTATTTTTCATTGACTATTTTCAGCGACCACCAGGGCGACGGGATCGAGCACAGGCCCTAGTGACATCCCCACTAAATCAACGCCCGGAACCGGGTACCCCACGGCCCTGGGGCAGGTCAAGAGCACATGTGCAGGAGCACTTTAGAGGACACTGAGTGGATGATGTAGGATGCATCATTTACACGAAGCAGGGAAGGAGGAATCGCAAGCAGAGGGGAGGAGCCAGATCAAGATAAGCAGTACCCATCACACTGGACCACACCATATGTGAGTATAATAAATTATACTTTTTATTTCATGCAGATCGGATTGAGGATTTATATACAGTATTATAGAATGCTGTATATAAGGACTTACTTGTAGTGCCTGCACTTTATAGGAGACACACCTGGTAAAAGGTTCCCTTTAACTAAGTTAGCTTAAATGCATTGTTTTAAATACATTTTTATAGCATTTTTGATGCTGACGTTTTTGTCTCGTGTTGGTATGTCAAGTTTTAAATAAAGCTGCTTTGTTTTTGATACTTGATATTATGCCTTTTTTCAAAACTTCATGTGTGGTTTACATGTGTTTTTTGGCATATCTCCGCAGTGAAAACGCACTAAAAATGCAGATGCATTTTTACCTGCGGATTTTCATAGTAGGGTTCTAGTCTGAAACATACTCTTTACATAAGTTTTTAAAATTCTAGATGTAATGTTGTATTTGTCCATGTCATACATACAGTGGGTACGGAGAGTATTCAGACCCCTTTACATTTTTCACTCTTTGTTTCATTGCAGCCATTTGGTAAATTCAAAAAAGTTAATTTTTTCTCATTAATGTACACTCTGCACCACATCTTGACTGAAATAAAACAGAAATGTAGATATTTGTGCAAATGTATTAAAAAAGAATAACTGAAGTATCACAAGGGCATAAGTATTCAGACCCTTTGCTCAGACACTCATATTTAAGTCACATGCTGTCCATTTCCTTGTGATCCTCCTTGAGATGGTTCTATTCCTTCATTAGAGTCCAGCTGTGTTTAATTAAACTGATAGGACTTGATTTGGAAAGGCACACACCTGTCTATATAAGACTTCACAGCTCACAGTGCATATCAGACCAAATGAGAATCATGAGGTCAAAGGAACTGCCCAAAGAGCTCAGAGACACAATTGTGCAATAAAACAAAGAGTAAAAAATTTAAAGGGGTCTGAATACTTTCGACGATGTGCATGAATTCATTTAATTTGGAAAAGGAAAGGGGCTAAGAGTAAAGAAGCTCAAATATAAGAAGACCTGTATATGAAAAGACCAAGAAAAGCACAAAAACAGCTGATCAATATGCTTGTAGATCAACACTCACATTACAAATAGTATCACAGCTGTACCTCCTGAGACCAATAGAAATGTTGTTGTGGATGTATTATGGTGAGAACATTAAGGGTATGTGCTCATGATCCAGAGGCGCTGCGTGTTGGACGTAGTGCCTCCGGACCTGCGGGAAGCTGAGGGTGCACGCTGGGAGACCGCAGCTGCCCTGTACTCACCATCTGCAGTGGGTGCCGGATGGCTTCTCCGTGTGTGCAGCTGATAGTGACCGCTTCCAACTTTGCAGCATTAACATGCTGCGGAGATGCAGAAGTCCGGAAACCACACTTCCACTGTAATACCTTCCACTGTGCTTGTACTGTACACGCACTGTTTTGGATCCAGTGGCAATATGCCGCATCCAAAACGCTGCAATTCCTGACTGTGAGCACACAGCCTTTCAAACTTACCCAACACAAAAAAAATAGCCTTACAATGTGAGTAAAAATAATCCCATCTTCCACTGATTCTCACTACGTGGAATTCAGATTTTTTTGTTTGTCCTTTCATTCTCAATTGCATGACAAAAGTGGGTAAGCAAACTAATATGGGCAGATGGTTATGGTTAAAAAGTGTAAAGTGCATTTGGTCAGCAGTAGTATGCCCTATAAATAAGATCTGCTTGTCAAATCTATCCATGATTCACCATGATTTTCTGTGGTTTATTTTCCTTATTTGGATTTATTAGAAAAACTGCAGCAAACTAATTGCACATATTAGGGTATGTGCTCACGGCCCGGAGGAGCTGCGTGTTGGATGCGGCTCCTCCGGACCTGAGTGAAGCCGCGGGTGGCCGCACAGAGACCGCAGCCGCCCTGTACTCACCAAGTGCGGGGGGTGCAAGGTGGCTTCTCCCTGCAGTCACCCGATGGGAGCTGCTTCCGACTCCGCAGCATGAAATGAACATGCTGCTGAAGAGCGGACTGCCGGCAACCCGCAGCGCAGCTCCAAACACGCTGCAGGCGGGTTAAGCATAGTGAGGATGGGATTTCTTACAATCCCATCCACTATGCTTACACTGTACTACGTAGTGTTTTGGATGCAGCGGCAAGACGCTGCGTCCAAAACGCTGTCTATACTGACCGTGAGCACACACCCTTATGCCATACTGTTCTCACCCACAGATGCCAGGTGAAATCGCAGCCTACCTATATAAGGTCAGATGCAGGATTGTGCAACTATTGTAGGCAGATGTGGTAAAACTGCAGTAAGAATACATTTAAAATTACCGTATATACTCGTGTATAAGCTGACCCCCCTACTTTTGCCCCAAAACCTGGGAAAACCTATTGACTCGTGTATAAGCCGAGTCCCGAATACAGTATACAGGACTCGGATTCGTAAACTCGCTCAGACTCGCTCAGAATCGCTCAGAATCGCTAAGACTCGCTCAGAATCGCTAAGACTCGCTCAGACTCGCTACTGACAGCGGGTATCCGAGTCTAGCGAGTGAGAAAAAGTAAACTCTGACAAAACTAGGATTGATATTGATTTGCATTGGACTCGTTACTGTGCGAGTAATCGCTGGGAAACTCGCCGAGTACCGACTCCTGCGAGTTTCTTACTACTCGCAGAGTAACGAGTCCTAATGAGTAGATTCGCCCATCCCTAATACAGTGACTCGCGTATAAGCCGAGGGGGGGACTTTTCAGCCCAATTTTTGGGCTGAAAAACTCGGCTTATACGCGAGTATATATGGTAGCTTTAATAATTTATGTTTAACAATTAGCAAAATGCTAAGTGAATGAACAAAAGATACGTTTAATGCAAATCAATATTTGGTGTGACCACCATTTTCCTTCAAATCAGTATCAATTCAGTATCAAAACACTTGCACAAAGTTTTTGAAGGAGCATGGCACAGAGGTTGTTCTAATCATCTTGAAGAACTAACCAATGTTCTTTTGTGAATCTAGAGAGCAGCACGTTCAACTAATTTACTGTGCATTTTAATTGGCAAAAATAAACTATTAACCCTACAATTTTTTTATGTACCGTATATACTCGTGTATAAGCCGAGTTTTTCAGCCCAAAATTTGGGCTGAAAAGTCTCCCCCTCGGCTTATACACGAGTCACTACGGTATTGTGCTGTGGTGGGGGCTGTGGGGCCGGGGCTGTGGAGGCTGGAGGAGGCGGGGGGAGGCTGCTGTATGAGCGGCCCCATCACGTGGGGCCGCTCATTATATATGCACTGCTTCCCCCTGTCAATCAGCGGCAGGGGGAAGCAGTTCATATATTCCCCCCAAAACCTGGCACTCACCCCCCCTTGTAAGGCCCCCCCATCGCTGCTTATACATTACCATTCCGGTGTTCTGATCCGCGCCGCTCCTCGGTGCTTCTTCATGCTCCGTCCTCGCTGGCTGCATCCGGGGATCTCCGGCTGTCGCAGCGATATGACGTCATCGCGCGACGGCCGGAGAATGGAGATCCCGGATGCAGTCAGCGAGGACGGAGCATGAAGAAGCAGCGAGGAGCGGCGCGGATCAGAACACCGGAATGGTAATGTATAAGCAGCGGGGGGGAAGCCTTACAAGGGGGCCGAGTGCCAGCATTTGGGGGCTGTTGGTACCCCCAGGGGGCTGCTGGGTACCCCCTGGGGGCTGCTTGGTACCCCCTGGGGGCTGTTGGGTACCCCCTGGGGGCTGTTGGTACCCCCAGGGGGCTGCTGGGTACCCCCTGGGGGCTGTTGGTACCCCCTGGGGGCTGCTGGGTACCCCCTGGGGCTGTTGGTACCCCCAGGGGGCTGTTGGTACCCCCAGGGGGCTGCTGGGTACCCCTGAGGGCTGTTGGTACCCACAGGGGGCTGCTGGGTACCCCCTGGGGGCCGCTGTATAACCCCTGGGGGGTGCTGTATAACCCCTGGGGGGTGCTGTATAACCCCTGGGGGCTGCTGTATATACTGCTGAGGCCTGTATACCACTGGGGCTGCTGTATATACCACTGGGGCTGCTGTATATACCACTGGGGCTGCTGTATATACTGGTGGGGTCTGTATATACCACTGAGGAGGTTGCTGTATACTACCACTGGGGTTGCTGTATATACTACTGGGGCTGCCTGTATACTACCACTGGGGCTGTATATACTACTGGGGCTGCCTGTATACTACCACTGGGGCTGTATATACTACTGGGGCTGCTGCTGTATACTACCACTGGGGCTGCTGTATACTACCACTGGGGCTGCTGTATACTACCACTGGGGAGGCCTGTATACCACTGGGGGGGGCCTGTATACCACACTGCTGGGGGCTGTATACCTCTGCTGAGGTCCACCCTCGGCTTATACACGAGTCAATAGGTTTTTCCAGATTTTTGGGGCAAAAGTAGGGGGGTCGGCTTATACACGGGTCGGCTTATACACGAGTATATACGGTATTCTTTATTTGCAGCATTTTTTTTTCACTTTTTTCTACACCTGCCTAAAAACGTTTGTGCAAGGCAATATTGTACGTCAGAAAATAAGGTATGTTAATGCATAAAAATCTGATTGTAACTCAAACCCTTTTATAAAGGATGACTAAAGAATCTTCAAAGATAAAGAAAATAAATATATTTCCCTGTTTCCAACACACACAATCATGAATATCATAACAATAAAATGTCTAAATGATAATAATATAAAAAAAGTAGAAGAGCAACACAACTAAAGGCCCAGTCACACATAAAGACACACCAGCGATCCCAATCCTGATAACGATGTGCAGAGATCGCTGGTGCGTCGTTTACACATCGCTGGTAAGATGTCAAACAGGTATCTCAACAGCGATGTCAAAAACGACGCACCAGCGATCCAGAATTATACTGAGGTCGTTGTGAATTTTCTCTCCATAGCGTAGCATTGAGATCGTTGCTCATTATCTTTGTCAAACACAACGATGTAGCGCTCCCAGCGGGAGCACAACGACACAGGATTAACCTAGAGCAGTGTGGAACGATCAACGATCTCACAGCACGGGCCAGATCCAGATCGTTGGTGCGTGTCACACAGAACGACATCGCTGTTGCGTCACGAATTTTGTGACGCAACAGGGATCCCAATAGCGATCTCGTTAGCGATCTCTTTATGTGTGACAGGGCCTTAAGTTCAGGTTCACGTGCTTATCTACTTTTCTGTTAGTTTTGTTTATAACTGACTAATAAAACAGATAAAAGAAATTACTGTATGTTTCAGACTAGGACGCACCTAGGTTTTAGTGGAGGAAAATAAGGGAAAAAAATTCAAGCAAAAAATATGGACATAATGCAATGTTATAAGGGGATGTACTGATGACAATGTTGTGGGGTAATGTCCCCCAATTCTGTACTAATGTCCCAAATCCTGGGCCCCTTCAAAGTATATATGTCCCCATCCTGGTGTAAATGTCTTCCATCCTGGCATATATGTTCCCCAGCCTTGTCCCATCCTGGTATATATAATCCCAATCTTGGGCCCAACCTAGAATATATGGCCCTCATCCTAATATATATGGCCCTCATCCTGATATATATGTCCACATCCTGGTATATATGGCCCTAATCCTAGACCCATTCTGTATACATGGCACCATCCAGGGCCCATCCTGGCATATATGACCCTATCCTACTTTATATGAGCCCCATTCTGGTATATCTGGCCCTCATCCTGGGCCCACTCTGATATACAAAATCCCCATCCTGGGCCAATTGTGGTATATATGATCCCCATCCTGGTATATATGGCCCAATCCTAGTATATTGGTCCACATCCTAGTATATATGATCCTATCATGTGCCCATTCTGGTATATATGATCCACATCATGGTCTTATCCTCATGTATAGGTCTCGCATTATACCACACAAATAAAAAAATAAACAATTTTACTCATCTTTCCTCTGTACCTCGTTGCGCGTGTCCTTCACTGATGCTGGCAGTATGAGATTCAATGGCTAGCCACGATAAGTGCGGGGGTATGGTGCTAGTGAAGGAGGCTCGTAAGTCCCACATAAATGTCTATCAGAATCACTGCACACATACACTTAGGGAGTTTTTTTTGCTTGTTAGTGAAATTTATTGAAACAAGTGCTCTTATAGTGATTGTGACAGAATTTCGTTTCGGTCATTCAAGACCTTGATCACATAAGTTGCCTTGAGCTATGTTGTGGTTCATGAAGGATGTGGTCCTTATGGTCACTATAGGAACAGCAGGTATGCCCTTAGTAGTTCTGAACTGAGGGCTGTCCTGTACAAGGTAGTGGTCACTTATGCCTTTAGGTTAGCCAGGGTCAGAGCGGTCGCTCTATATGGGGTGGTGGCACGGCGGTGGAGTGTGTTCCTCTCCCCTTCTCCTTTCCTTCCCTCTTCTTACTTATAAGTATTTTTTAACTGATATTGGGTTATTTCAAATATAATGGCTATGCACGTTCTTGTGTAGTTGTGCTTGTTTTGAAAATCAATCCAAAACTATGGAAAATATAAAATGATATATGAATAAATCTTACTTGACATTGTAACCCACTTATAACATTGTAATACACCCAGCTAAGACAGACAATGTCATCATAATGGTTGATGACATCACAGGAACTAGAAATTCCACTGTGGAAGCTCAGAATTTCAGTCTTCAGAGACTTCAGTGAGCGACTGCACCTTCTTTGTAGTTAGTCAGTTTTTCATTTATTTTATTAGGCTTTTAACTCTGGAAAGATCACGAGGAAAGAAGGACAAAAAGGGGAGAAAAAGATGAAAGAACATATTGAAAAATGATTTTGGAGGGAACAACCATCAACCTGCTGTACTCGATTTCAGCAATGTAATGGGCTAAAATGTCATTGGTATTGATGTACTCAGCTGAATTGATAACACTGGTAAACTATTGGGATAGATTGCCTCTACTACTGGTTTACTGGGCTGGGTTGCCCTCACCTTTACAATACTGGGCTGGGATGACAATACTATCAATCTCCTAGAGTGGTTTGGTACTATCAGTAAACTACCTGGATGGATCACCACTACTGAAAAACAAATGGGCTGTGTCACCTCCACAGGCAAACTACTGAGCTGAAAGCCACCACTATTGGTTTGGGTTGAAACCACTTGTGAACTATTTGGCTTGGTCCTCACCGCCAGTGAACTACTAGGCTGGGGCATAACTGATGGCAAGATATTGGGCTGGCTTCGGAGCACTGGGTAATCCAAAATGGTATATTCTCCTTCATGCTGGTCATGCCCTGATCCATCTGCTTTCTGTTATGATCCGGTGACCTTGGAGCTGCATGAATATTTTTCACAGGAGTAAGTGGTACCTATACTGACCGCAGTTCCTGATCTAACCCCGCAACTAGAAGTAGCCGTGGGATGAGACTAACCATACCCTAGACACCTCAACACGGCCGGTTAACTAGCTACCCCTAAAGATGGAAACAGGAGTTCTATCTTGCCTCAGAGCAGAACCCCAAAAGGATAGAAAGCCCCCTACAAATACTGACTGTGAGTAAGAGATGAAAAGACACACTCAGGCAGAAAACAGAATTCAGCAAATGAGGCCACTTCTAGTTAGATAGATAAAGACAGACAGAATACTATTGCAGTCAGTATAAAAATCCTTTCAAAAACATCCACAGCAGATAATACAAAAATACCCTGAGTCTACTCAAGACTCGGCGCCCTCTAATATCTGCGGCACTCCTGTGAATCCAACTATGCTAAATATATCCTGACACAATCAAAAGCTGAACAAGCCAATAACAAATGAATAGCACATAAATCCTTGGAAGAAAACTTCCTAACAGAGAGCAGGTTAAGACAGACATGCACTCTGAGCAAAAATAGACAATTTCAAAACAAGCACACAGCATGTGTTCCACAAGAAAACAAAACCATTCACTTAGCTTGGAAGTTTTGCAGCAGGGCAGGAAGAGACCAGGCAGAGGTGAAACACCTCCAGGAACAATTGACAACTAGCAAGGACTGAGGAAATTCTGCAAACCTAAATACCCCAGTCAGAATTGCAATTATCCATTTCACCTGACCAAGAGTGCAAAACAGGATCAACTGCATTACCAGCCACAACCACAGGAGGGAGCCCACAAGCAGAATTCACAACAGCTTTCATCCACAGGTACGTCTGAACTCTGAACCCAGAATACCCACTGCACCCCAGAATCCTATGTACTCCTCTTCCTCTGTGTTAACGGGTACGTCTGAACTCTGAACCCAGAATACCCACTGCACCCCAGAATCCTATGTACTCCTTTTCCTCTGTGTTAACGGCTACACTGCTGCTCTTTCCATAACTATAATTCCATGCATCATACTTCTAATTTACGTAATGCATATTTATATGTCTTTGCTTCTCACACCTTCTCCTTCCATTTTATTTAGTTTTTTTTCTCCAGCTTTGATGCTAGTCAAATGTTCTCTTACCTGCATCCTGTTAATTACTCCCTGGTGTGAAGTGTCCTCTTGCTGCGTCCTCTCCCCCTCTCTCACCTGCATACATTTCTTGGTCATTTGAATGGTATAAGTTGAATGGAGCCGGTCAGATATGATCTTGGTCAGATGTGACATTGTTGAAGTGTGACATTTTAAAGTGTCATATCAAAAATATCCCAGAAATAACACAGAAGTAACCAGAAGGTACCAGCTCTACCTGTCTGCTAACTGTCTTTGTAACTTTTCTTTCAAATTTTTTTTTTTCTTCACATCATATCTTTTACCTCAATATCTGTCTTCAATGTCTCCAATACTTAAAATATCTGTGGAACGTGTCACTTCACAGTCCTCCACTCATCTCTGCTGACCATGTGGTGCAATTTCCTTGCTGAAATATATTGTATTCCATTATGAATATACCTCTCCATTTCACTGCCCCTAATGTTTTATGATCCTTTGTGTTAGCTGGCTGTGACTCACCATGAGTATATGGCTTGATTGGTGATGGGCTAATGCAGCTCAGTTCCCTCCCTCCTGCTCCTCACCTTTTGGGAGCATATATGGGGCCAGTTTTAGTCTGCTCCAGGTCTGCCACAAAGTGGCTGTTTAAAGTGGCAAAATATGAAATAGACCAGAAATGGACCGGAATTCACTGGGATAGACTGGAAGGTAATAACATACAGGGCCACTCAATCAATAACTCTATTCACTACTAATCTTTACCATGTCTTTTATTTCATTGTTTGTTTTCCTATGTGCTCTCACCACCAACTTGTATTACCCTATCCCCCCTCCATCACCACTCATTCACATCAGCCCCTCTCTCCTGCCCTACTCTATGTACAGCTCCCATGCTATCTTCAGTTTACTGAAGATTCTCAGCCCATCATATTCCAAAGTTTGTCATAACAAATCATCTCCTAAATCCAAAAACTACTTGCTCTTTCTCCTTTTACTGCTACTCCTGTCAGGTGATATCTCTCCCAACCCTGGTCCACCCTCTGCTAACTTCAACCCTTTTCCCACCTCACACAGAAACCCCACTAACCTTATTAGCATTACCTGCACACTTTCATCTCCCTCTTTTAATTGCGCTCTCTGGAATCCACGGTCTGCATGCAACAAACTTCCCTTTATTCAGAACTACTTTCTCACTAACTCTCTCAATCTTCTGGCCCTCACTGAAACCTGGATCCAGGATTCAGACACTGCTTCCCCTGCTGCTATCTCTTATGGCGGCTTACATTTCTCTCATTCCCCGAGACCTGGGAACAAACATGGTGGTGGAGTTGGCTTACTCCTGTCCCAACAATGTGCTTTCCAGGTCATCCCTCCATCCCCATCACTCTCATTCCCCTCTTTTGAGATTCACACCATTAGGCTATTCCATCCCCTTCCCCTCAGAGTAGCGGTGGTATACTGCCCCCCCAGGATCACCCACCCAGTTCCTTGACCATTTCCCCGCATGGTTGATACACTTCATGTCCGCAGAATTACCAGCCCTCATTCTGGGAGATTTTAACATCCCCATAAACAGCCCCATCTCCCATCTGCGTCCCAATTCCTATCTTTAACCATGTCACTTGGCCTCTCACAGCTCTCAACCTCTGAGACACACAAGGATGGTAACACCCTTGACCTGGTCTTTACACGACTCTGCTCAACCTCCTTCCTAAATAATTCATCTTTTCCCCTCTCTGACCACAACATTCTCTCCTTCACACTCACTAGTCCTCACCCACCACAGCCCACCCCTACCTATCAAACATCCAGAAATCTACAGGAATTAACCCTCATGCACTCACAGACTCCCTCATCTCATCACTGTCCCCAATCTCCTCATTCTACTGTCCAATCAGGCAGTACATCACTATAATAACACTCTCAGAAGCACCTTGGACCAAGTAGCACCCCTCACCCACAGAACCACCAAACATAGAACAAAACAGCCCTGGCTCACATCACAAACTCGATTCCTCCAGTGATGCTCTAGGATTGCTGAATGTCTATGGAGGAAAACTTGCTCACCAGAAGACTTTATCCATTATAAATTCATGCTAAAAACCTACAACTCTGCCCTTCACCTTGCCAAACAAACTACCTACTTCACCACCCTGATTTCCTCACTATCCAACAATCCAAAAAAACTCTTTGACACCTTTCACTCTCTCCTCAGTCCTAAAGTGCAGGCCCCCATCAATGACCTCTGTGCTGATGATCTGGCCTCTTACTTTATGGAGAAAATAGACAACATCCGCCAGGAAATCAGCTCCCAGCCTCCAAGCGCTGCCACTCCCATACTTCCCCACATTTCCTCTGGCTCACTCTCCACATTTGACCCAGTTACAGAAGAAGAAGTTGCCAGGCTCCTCTCTTCCTCTCGTCCCACTATATGCACCACTGACCCCATTCCTTCACACCTACTCCAGTCTCTCTGTCCGGTCATCACCACTCACCTAACCAAAATCTTCAACCTCTCTCTTCTGGCATCTTCCCCTCCTCTTTCAAACACTCGATCATTACTCCACTATTAAAGAAAGCTGCTCTTGACCCATCTTGCACAAATAACTACAGACCAGTCTCCAATCTCCTCTTCATCTCTAAACTCCTGGAATGCCTGGTCTACTCTCGCCTCACCCATTACCTCTCTGCTCACTCTCTTCTAGATCCATTACAGTCTGGCTTCCGCCCCCTTCATCTACAGAAACTGCCCTCATAAAGTGACCAATGACCTACTGACAGCAAAACTTAATGGTGACCACTCTCTGCTTATTCTTCTTGATCTCTCTACAGCTTTTGACACTGTTGACCACCATTTCCTACTCTCTATGGAAACAACTAAAACCCTTACTGTGGCCCTAATCCATTCCCGCCTTGATTATTGCAATTCTCTATTAATTGGCCTCCTCCTCTCTAAACTTTCTCCTCTACAGTCCATCCTTAATGCAGCAGCCAGGATCACTTACCTGGCCAACCGTTACTCAGATGCCTCCGCTCTGTGCCAGTCATTGCATTGGCTGCCTATACACTACAGGATAAAGTTCAAATTGATTGTTCTCACCCACAAAGCTCTTCACAATGCAACACCTTACTACATATCTTTCCTCATCTCTGTCTATCACCCCACCCGTTCTCTACGTTCTACAAATGACCTTCGACTAACATCTGCACTATCTGATCCTCCCACTCACAGCTCCAAGACTTCTCCCAAGCTGCACCAATTCTCTGGAATGCTCTTACCCAAGAACTCAGGACTATCCACAACTTGCATGGCTTCAGACGCTCCCTAAAAACGCAATCTTTTTAAGGTGGCCTATCATGCTGCCTAACAAAATTCCTTTGTACTGTATGTAGCCCATTCACTATCTCTCTCGACTAACTCTTCCTCAAACTCCACCAAACCCAAAAGCTCTACACAGATTGTCTGTCTGGTGACCATTCTTGTAACTTCATTACTATCCCCCATTTCCTCAAGATGCCTAGACATCAGTGTAATAAGCCCCTGTACTTTGTGTAACCCCTATTCCGTTGTAGATTGTAAGCTTGTTTGAGCAGGGTCACCTTTATTTCTGCTTTATCTACTGTATTGTATTTTTACATTGATTGTATGCTCATTGTAATGTTTCCTATTATTGTACTGTATTCTTTCTCTACTGGAATTTGTACTATATTGTGTATTTTCTTACTGTGTTATACTGCGTATTTATGTCTATTACCCACTTTTGTAAAGCGCTGTGGAATATGTTGGCGCTATATAAATAAATATTTATTATTATTATATTATAACCTCCTCGCTAGGTCTCTCTTGTTGGTGAGCTACTGGTTTGGGTCACTAATGTTGGTGTACTACTTGTTACGCCCACAGAGCGTGAAGATGTAGAGTAGACTACACTGCACCACCAGACACTGGTGGTGCAGTGGTAGCTGAATACCTGATACCCAAGAGACAGAAGAGTGACTATAGTAAAACCAAGGATATTTATTGAGGAAGATATTGACAAAAGGGGTAAGGTATCTGAGGGAGGACTTTCTAGATCGCGACACCAAACTCTCATAATGGAGCAACGGCAGAGGTAACCCCTATACAGGGATTCACCTGTCACAACACTAGGAGGTCTAAATGTCGTGACAGTAGAGATGGCGGTACTGTGGAACACTGGCTTTGTCGTGAGATGAATCCTGTGAGCTCCATACAATCCTGGAGAGACGGATCCAGCCAGTACAGGAATCCGGATGGTTCTGTCCACATCAGCAGAAGCCTGGCCAGACCAAGGATAATGTGGAGATAGAGGTGATAGAATAATGTGGAAACAAGGCAGCAGTCTTTCTAGACCAGAGCTCAGTGGAGTGTGGCCTGGACAGAGGCAACGATCCCAGAGAATGAACATGTTTCCCAGGCACCACCCTTAGGGGGAGGGTGCCTTTATGCACAGAGCATCACAGAAAGCCCTAATAGAGAAAAGGTGCACTGCTGCTTTAAGTATGTGCAGGAAGTAAAGCACGCATCTTAAAAGCATTCCAGGAGACCTGCCAAGAGAGTGCAGGTTCCTAGTAGAGAAGGAAGCCACTGACCACATGGAGTTAAAGACAGGGTGAGCAGACCAGAGGAGCTGTGTGGTGGGCACTGATCTCCCTGCTTAGCAGAAACCAGCCCGCAGCAGGAAAAGAGCAGGTGAGATGCATAGCACCACGTGATGGGCGCTGGTCTCCCTGTCCATGAGAGACCGGTCTCACGGCCAAGGACATCATAGTATCCCCTCCCTTACACCCTTCATCTTCAAACCTGCTATGAACTTTCTAAGGAGGAACGGAGCATCAATGTTCTCCTCAGGCTCCCAGGATTTTTCTTTAGGATCGTATCTGTTCCAGTCAACCAGAAAGAGTGTCCTGCCACCTCTTCTCTTTATGGCCAAGATGTCCTTAACTTCATAGACGTCATCGGTACTAACAGGAGAAGGAAAAGTACGTGGATCCTGGATGTAGCGACCAAGAACAACCAGCTTCAGCAGAGAGACATAGAAGGAGTTATGGATCTCTATGGCGCAGCAGCCGGCATTGGTAAGTCAGTCTCCCCACACACACACACCCAACACACTCCCGATCCTAAGTCTAGGTGCTCTATATCCAGCAACTGGATAGCGGGAGGAGACAGATGGTGGGTGGAAAGTTAGAGGTTATAAAAGGACACAACACCAAGCCAGAGTGAGTTAGGAGTAGAAGTAGTAATAAGAGGAGGAGAGGAATAGAGGGACAAGACAAGACAAGACCAGACCAACTCAGACAAAGCCAGACCAGTCGAAAGGAAAGGTGAGACCATCATACAAGACTAAGAAAATCCGGACCCAGTGGTCTGTGCCACTATGGGGCTCGCCCGGGTCCAAGGTTGTAAACCGTGGTGAAAGACAGAAGGAGTCTAGGTGTGCCCGAATTAGCGGGGACATTGTGGAACTGGGCCGGAACCAGCGTGCCGACTGTGCTGAAGTGGCCAGGTAGCTTTATGCCCCAACCACGAACCCTGTCGGGGTGCGGGGTCTTTATGGCCTGAGACCCAACCTCTGGGGCAGTAAAGAGAAGGCCGTCGTATTAGGGTTAGGGGACCCGGAAAGTCACCCACTGAAAGCCCGTGACCGCTGGATCGTAGCTAGCATTCGGAATAGACCAAAGAGGCCCGAAAGAGACATGAAAGAGGGTGATGCAGACAAACCATCCCAGCTGCTTGAACCACACTGGAGCTTCTGCTGAACTGTTGTAAGATGTACCATCTGTCGAGTAAAGAGCGTAAACCCAGTTAAAGCTCCACACTGTCTGAGACTGTAATTCTTGCGCCTGAGGGGAGATATACTGATGCTGTGACCCAGCAGCAGGAGGCTTGCAGTAACTGTGAACGCTGCACCCCGCCATACCCACAGACTTCACTGTTGCCCTGGGAACCAGCCCTACCTGTGGAGGGATCAACATCCTAGCTGCTTCTCCCATCATCCCCAGAGGTCCTGGACCAGAGAGGCAACCCGTACAGACCATACAGTAGTGATGGAGATACTGAGGAACACTTGCTCTGTTGGTGAGGTGAATCCTGTGAGCTCCGTACAATCCTGGAGAGAGGGATCAAGGCAGATCAGGAATCTGGACAGTTCTGTGTACATCAGGAGAGGCCTGGCTACCCCAAGGATTCTGTGGAGACAGAAGTGTTAGAATAATGTGGAAACAAGCAGGGCTGTGGAGTCGGAGTCGGAGCCTATTTTGGTGCAGTCGGAGTTGGTAGAAAATGGACCGACTCTGACTCCTTAAATACATAATACATTGGGTACAGTAGTTCAATGCAGAATAGACTAAATATTATTATGAATTATTCTGAGGCAGACCTACCGTGGCGCAGCTGGTTCAGCAGCACCATGGCCCCCACTGGCTAGGGGGCCCCTCAAGCACCTCCCTGCAGGGGGGCCTCCAGAGTCCAGCCGCCCCCCGCAACTGTGTGTCAGGGGAGAGGAGAAGTGAGGGAAGCCTCCTGCTGCCCGCAGCTGATTCCGCCCCTCCTCTTCTCTCCCTTTGTCTGGCACCCCTGCTCCCTGGCCTTCAATGTGATGTGCGACTCGGCGCAGGTAGTAGCAGCCAGGACAGCTCGCCCCCCCCCCCCAGCTCCACACTTCCTCACTTAGGGCAGCTCGCACCCAAAACTCCTCACCTAGGACAGCTCGCATTCCAGCACACACAAACCCCCCCCCCCGCTCCTCACCTAGGGCTTGAGGGATGAATATGCTCCCGAGTGGGGCTACGGTGTAAATGCCGCACCGGGGCCTGCCAGGCTCAAGTTCCGCCACTGGAATTATTAATATTATGTTCTATCTAAATATCTTGATTATTGTATCATAATAATGATGAAAGCCTGATGTTCACATTGTGCTACAATAAATTTAACGCTTAAACATGAGCCATATATGAAGGAGTCGAAGTCAGAGTCAAAGGAGTTGGAGTTGGAGTCGGAGTCCGAGTTGGAGTCAGTGGTTTGACGTACCGACTCCACAGCCCTGGTAACAAGGCAGCAGTCTTCCTAGTGCAGAGTGCAGCAGAGTGTGGCCTGGACAGAGGCAATGATCTTAAACAATGAACACGTTGCCCAGGCACCTTCCTTAGGGTGAGGATGCTTTTTGTGCACATATAATCACAGCACAGAAAGCCTTAATAGTGAACAGGTGCACTGCTCCTTTAAGTATGTGCAGGAAGCGGGGCACACATCCTAAGAGCATTCCCAGGAGACCTGCCAAGAGAGTGCAGGTTCCTAGTAGAGAAGGATGCCACTGACTGCATGGAGCTACAAACAGGGTGAGCAGTATCAGAGGATCTGTGTGGCGGGCACTGATCTCCCTGCTTAGCAGAAACCAGCCCCGCAGCAGAGACAGAGCAGGTGAGATGCATAGCATCGCGTGATGGGCGCTGGTCTCCCTGTCACTAGCTTCAGCAGAGAGAGACATAATAAGAGTTATGGATACGTAAGGAGGAAGGCAATTTCAAACAATAGCACACATTATTGATCTGGTGGAACACTTCAAAGGGACCGATGTAACGAGGAGCCAGCTTGTAAGATGGGACCTTAAAATGGATGTGCCTGGAAGACAGCCATACCTTACAACACCAGGAGTTCAAAATGACATGAATCCTGGACCAGAGAGGCGACCCATACTATGGACAGTAGTGATGGAGATACTGAGGAACACTTTCTTTGTGAAATGAATCCTGTGAGCAAGGTATAATCCTGGAGAGACGAATCCACACAGTACAGGAATCTGTACAGTTCTGTGCACATCAGGAGAGGCCTGGCCACCTGAGGATTGTGTGGAGACAGAGATGTTACAATATTGTGGAACAAGGCAGCAGTCTTCCTAATGCAGAGCACAGCAGAGAGTGGCCAGGACAGAGGCAACAATCCCAGACAATGAACACATTGCCCAGTCACCTCCCTTAGGGGGAGGATGCCTTTTATGCACAGAGAATCACAGCACAGAAAGCCTTAATAGAGAACAGGTGCACTGCTCCATTAAGTATGTGCAGAAAGCGGGAAACGCATGCCCAAGAGCATTCCCAGGAGACCTGCCAAGAGAGCGCAGGTTCCTAGCAGAGAAGGAAGCCGCCATCTGCATGGAGTCATTGACAGGATTGCATTACCAAAGGAGCAGTGTGGTGGGCACTGATCTCCCTGCAGAGCAACAGCATCTCCTTTGTAATCAGCCAGTTTTTCAGTTAATTTTATTAGATTTTTAACTCTGGAAACATCATGAAGAAGGAAGGAAAAAAGGGAAGAAAAAGATCAAAGAACATATTGCAAAATGATTTTGGAGGGAACAACCATCAACCTGCTGTGCTTGCTTTCCAACATCAGCAATGTAATGGGCTGGAATGGCATTGGTATTGATGTACTTGGCTGGATTGATAAAACTGGTAAACTACTGAGGAAGATTGCCTACACTAGGCTGAGTTGCCCCCACCAGTACAATACTCAGGGGCGGACTGGCCCAAGTGGCAGGGGGCAAGTGCTTTTGCCCCAATTTAGGGCCGCCCCTTTAATTATAAGGGCCGGCGGCCGCTACTACGTTGCGGCCGCAGCTGCTGCAATTACACAGCCAGCAATGCGCGGTGAGTGAAGAAAGCACCAGCCCCCCCGCTCCTCACCTGGCCACAACCGATAGCAACCCCCCCCATCCCCCGCTCCTCTCCTGGCGACAACCGATAGCACCAACCCACCCCACCCTCACCCGGCGACAACCGACAGCACAACCACCCACCCCCCCTCACCCGGCGACAACCGATAGCACAACCACCCACCCTCCCTCACCCGGCGGCGACCGATAGCACCCCCCAAAACCCCCCTGCTCAACAGGGCTGCAGGATCCAGCTGCCACCCGGGACGAACTCCGCCAGTCAGCCACTGACAATACTGGTCTGGATTGCCCCCACGAGTGAAAAACTGGGCTGGATTGTAACCACTGGTACATTTTTGGGCTGGCATGACAATACTACAAATCTCTTGGAGTGGTTCGGCACTATCAGCAAACTAAGTGGTTGGATCACCACTATTGGAAAACTAATGGGCTGTGTTGCCTCCACAGGCAATCTACTGAGCTGAATTGCCACCATTGGTGAGCTATTGGTTTGGGTTGAAACCACTTGTGAACTATTTGGCTGGATCCTCACCGCCAGTGACCTACTGGGCTGGAGCATAATCGATGGCGAAATATTGGGCTGGCTTGTGACCACTGGCTAACCTCCTAGCTGGGTATCAATTGTTGATGAGCTACTGGGCTGGGTCACTAATGTTGGTGTACTACTTAGCTGGACAGCCACAGCCTGTAAACCCTGTGCTGGGTTGCAACTCTCTGTGAACTCCTGGACTGGATCAATAGCAGCAACAAACACCTAGGCTGGGTCTCCACCACTAGGTAGCTCTAATGCTGGATCACAACCATAAGCAAATTGCTGGATATGATATATATTGTACCTAAGAAAGTAAAATGTTAATTCATTAGTAGTTATTTTTCCTGCACTTGTACAAATACAATTAGAATAAGTGTTCTCCCTTGCCGTACTCCATTCACTTGTAATTCTGATCCTTGTTTCCCCCCAATAAAAACATTTTCCCCCTGCCCTTTTCCTTCACTTTTGTTATGTATAAAATATTTATTTAATGATATTCTGGTTATTTCAAATATAATGGCTATGCTCGTTCTAGTGTAATCGTGCTTGTTTTGAAAATCAATCAAAACTATGGAAAATATAAAATGATATATAAATAATTATTACTTAACATTGTAACCCACTTATAACATCATAATACACCACAGCTAAGACAGACAATGTCATCATAATAGTTGATGACATCACAGGAACTAGAAATTCCACTGTGGAAGCTCAGAATTTCAGTCTTCACAGACTCCAGCGAGTAACCGCATCTCCTTCATAATTAGCTAATTTTTCAGTTTATTTCATTAGGATTTTTTTTTTTTCAATAAATGTATTTATTAATTTCAAAAGGTCATAAGAAAAAAAGGTAACAATTCAGATATAAAGAATTACACATTCTTACATAGTCTGGGGTATGACAGAAAACACATTCCATTGCCAAGGCCGAGACCCCGGCAGCCGTCTCAAAAGACCCTGATACATATGATTCACCAATTACATCACATCAAGATGAAGCTTGAAGCGAAGTGTAAGCCAGTTCTCGCTATTCCGTAGCCATCTAAACATCTCCATCATCCCTGCAGACCATGAAATAAAAAAGAGAAAAAAGAAGGGGAAAGGTAATGAAAGAAGACATGAAAGGAGGGAACAGAAGGGAAGAAGGGGTGGAGAGAAAAAAAAAAGGGAGGGGGTGGGAGGGAAGAGGAAACCTGGTTAATCTAGCTCAAGAAGGAAGAGAGGATCGTAACAGCCAATCCGCAAACTCCAGGCTCTCCTTGAAAGAATGCCATAGATACCACGTACTGCCCCCGTCTGATCCAGTGCCATAATCATCGGCCATAAGAGACTCTATGCGACTCATTTTGTTCATCTCAGCTATCCACTCCAGCATGGTGGGGACCACCGTAGACCTCCAGTGTCTGGGAATGACAGCCCTAGCCGCCATTAAACCGAACCTCAAAATTCCCCTTTTTGCTGAGGACACAGCGGCAGGAACCAGAGACAGGAGGGCAATCTGGGGGGCAGGCATATGATAAATCCCAGACATCAGGTTAAAGGCCTCAAACACCTGACCCCAGAAAAGTTGGAGGAGACCGCACGACCACCAGATATGGAGCATAGAGCCCCTCTCTATCCCACATCTCCAACAAGCGTCTGACACTCCAGGGTCGAGCCTGTGTAGGAAAGTGGGTCAATGGTACCAGCGTGTTAAAATTTTATAGTTCCGTTCCTGAGCAGCACATGAGACCGTCATTTTGTGGGTGAGTACAAAAATTTTTTGACGATCAGTCTCAGATAAGTTGATGTGCAGGTCTCTCTGCCAAGCCTCCATGAATCCAAGAGGGTCAGACACCAACCCAGACAGGACCAGGGCATAGAGCATGGAGACCACATGGGACGGGCCCTCAGATGAAAGCATCATCAACTCAAATGGTGTCGGAACCCCCAAGGAGATCCCTGAGAGATAATCCCGGATCTGGGCGAACTCCATCCATGAGAACGACACCCCCCCGGTCCGGCCCTGGAGCCCCTCCACATCAGCAAGCCCCGCCAGTCTGTCCGCAACCTGTCCCAGGCATACCCGCTCACGTGCTGACCAACACAGAAAGGACGATCTAGTCATCGCAGGGGGAATGTGGGGTTGTCAAACAAAGGACTCAGTCTACCCGGTCTGGAGGTCAACCTCAGTTTGCAGTTAATCTTGTCCCAATGTCTTATAACCGTCTGGGTGAGTGGGACCCATTCCGTCACAGAGGGACACGAGGTCTTTTCAAGCCAGGGGAGCCAATACAGAGACACAGGAGAAAGGAGACCCTCCAGGGTTACCCATTGTTTATGGGCACTATTAAACCTCCAGTCCACTAGCCTAGAAAGCAGAATGATGAAATCATGATAATATTTTTTCAAATCAGGGAGGTACGCCCACCCATTACTCTTAGGTCTAGTTAAAATAGAGAAACGGATCCGCGGTCTCCTGCTCCCCCAAATAAAGTTGTTAACCGCCGACTGTAGACGTCTGAAAAAACTATCCGGGATATTTATCGGGGCAGTTTGGAAAAGATATAAAAACCGAGGTAGGACGTCCATTTTAATGACACTCATGCGTCCAAACCAAGAAAGTCGAGGTTTGTCATATTTCGCCAAGTCCAGTATCGTCCTCCTCAAAAGCGGAACATAATTTAGCTCATAGATTTCACTCAACTCTGTGGGAATCAGTACACCCAGATATTTTATTGCAGATGTTTTCCACTTAAAAGAGAAGGATGCCTGGAGTCGCAGCAGGTCACCAGACAGGGATATATTGAGTACCTCTGTTTTTAAGTAATTAACCTTGAAATTCGAGATGTCTCCAAACTTCCGAAATTCCCTGATGAGCACCGGGAAAGCTATGAGTGGATTGGTAACATACAAAAGCAGATCTCCGCATATAGTGATAACTTAAAGTTATGCTGACCAATCCGTACTCCATCAATATCCGGTGATCCGCGGAGTGCTACCGCTAAGTGCTCCATGGCAATGACGTAAAGTAGAGGGGATAGAGGACAACCCTGTCTGGTGCCATTGTGTATAGCGATGGGTGTCGAGAAAATGCCATTTATTTTAAGTCGTGCCGTGGGGCCCTGGTACAAAGCAAAAATCTTATCAAGCAGTCCAATCCTCAACCCCAACTGTGCCAAAGATGCTCTCAGGAAAGGCCAGCCCAGGCGATCAAATGCCTTCTCCGCGTCAATGGATAGCAAACAGGCTGGAACCCTTCTCGTGCGCAAATATGAAGTAAGGAGCAAGGTTTTCACCATGTTATCTTTAGCCTCCCTACGCTGCACGAATCCCACCTGGTCATTGTGTATGACCTTGGTGAGAGCTGGGTCCAGCCTGTTCAATATGATCTTTGCGTAAATTTTCACATCGACGTTAATGAGGGAGATGGGTCGATAATTAGCACACATGCCGGGGTCTTTGTCCGGTTTGGGAATAACCACAATCGTGGCCATCAACGTCTGGGGAGCAAAGGGACATGTCGCTGAGATGGAATTAAATAATTTAACTAAAAAGGGTGACAGGGAATCAGCAAAAATTTTGTAAAAGTTGGCCGAGAAACCATCTGGTCCTGGGCTCTTACTGCTCGCCAGTGCCTTAATGGTCTCCATAATTTCTAATTCCGACATAGGACTTTCCAGAGCCTCAACCTCAGTCTCTGAAATAGGGGGGAGCGGCGTATCATGAACATACTCTTCCACCCTCGCGCGGAACTCCTCTGCGGACATATCCGCAAGCGGGCCCTTAAGATTATGCAGTGAGTCATAATACAGCCTAAAGGAGTCTGCTATTTCTATAGGAGAGTGGACCGCCGCCCCCCGACCTTGACTTTATGGTAGGGATATATGTAGTAGGTGAGCGAGGATGTAAAAATCTCGCCAATGCTCTGCCCGGCTTATCCGAGTATTCATATAAATATCTATGGAAGCGATCTCGTTGTCTTGCCAGAGTAGCGTCAACTAGAGCACTCAATCTACTCCTAGCCTGCAAGAGGTCAGCCATCGTCTTCACATCTCTCGTTCTCTTGTGAGCTGTCTCTAGGGTCTGCACTTGAGACAATAGTTCAGTGATAGCCACAGCCCTGTTCCTCTTTAGTCGGGCCCCCTGCCGAATGAGAACCCCTCTGATAACTCCCTTCAATGCCTCCCACTGAAAGGGGAGGGCCGTAGAGTCGGTCTTATGTATGTCAAGGAATTCTGTAATTGCCTTCCGTACCACAAGAAGGATCGCTCAACAATCCAGGGTTCAGGGACCAGGTCCACTCCCCCCTGGACGAGCCCGGTAGCCGCAGAGACAGCATCACCGGAGCATGGTCCAACCAGATTGTTACATCAATTTTTGTCTGTAGGTCAAAAGACAAAAGACCATGACTCACCAAAAAATAATTAATCCGATTATGGGAATTGTGGACTGTGGAAAAATAGGTGTAGTCTCTGTCCGTGGGGTGCATGATCCGCCAGGCATCCACCAGTCGTAGGTCTGTTAACACGCGTTTCAGGCTCTCCAGCTGCGAAGGGGGCACCGACAACCCGCCCAAGGAGGAATCCATGGCACGGTCCAACACCATATTGTAGTCACCCCCCGCTATCACATATCCCTCTGCAAATGCAGCGAGATCGCAAAGGTAACGTCTACATGTCCGAGCCTGGTCCTGATTAGGCAGGTAAAAATTAGCTATGGTAAACGTGTCATTAATAATTCTGTCGGGGAAAATTTTACTGTTCCACTCCCTCGCCAGTCATCCCAGATTAGACTATGAACACACGGTACCAGATAAGAGTAAATCAGACTGAGAGAGTCCGGTTCAAGCTTATAACGTGTCCAGGTTTAATAATGACAACGTACACGGCAAAAAATACTGAACCCAATATCTGGGTACAGGGCATTTTATAGTCTAAAAGATAAGCATGTAAATGTCCATGGCAGGGTGGGAGTTAGGTGGGATTAAGCTAATGTCTATGTTTGTTAATAATAATAGTTCTTTGTATTCTGAGAGTCCGTTCTTCATCACGTCATGGTATCATCCCTTGGCTGCTGGGATACAGGTTATCTTGGGTTTCCCATAGCACAGTCTGGAGCAGGCACAACGAGGACCAATCAGCTTGTCCATTCTCAAGGCAATTCTGTGAAGCCATATCTTCTTTCCAGCATACACATCTGAAGAGACACTTTGTTTACAAAACAGCTCCTTGTTCACAGATTCATAGTGGGAAAGAAAGAGAGAAAGAAATAAATGGAGGAGGGGGAGAGCCGAAGAGAGAAGAGAAAAAGAAGAGAAAGAGAGAAGGAGAGAGAGATAGATAGATAGAGAGGGAGGAAGGGAAAAGAGGGAGAGAGAATATTGGATACGTACCTGAATACAGGAAAAACCTATTGTTTCATTTAATGCTATATGAGTATAAAAACTAAGATTAATAGATAAGATATAATTCATCCTCCACAATTCTAATCTTGACAAACAAGAATCTGCCGTTTGGGTCTGACTTAGAGGCCAACACCTGAGTCTGTAGATATTTATGTAATGCTATGATAACCCCCTTAGACTTGGTCTCTGGATTACTAGCATGGAACCATTGAGTGTAATATCTATGACCAAGAGCAGGGATTTTATCCGACTTTAAGTGCGCCTCCTGAAGAAAGGAGAACGTCTACCCGCTTCTTGTGCATATGATATAACACTTTTGAACGTTTTTCTGGAACATTAAATCCCCTGACATTCAGGGAACAGAGCTGCAGATTCGCCATCAGAACCCCAGTTCCCGTCCCACTGTTGATACCAGGACAAACAGAGGTGGATGGGGGAGGGAAAATGAAAGGGAAAGGGAGAGTGTTAAGGGAAAAAAGAGGTAGGGATTAAGTAGAGAAGAGGGAAAGTATGTAAAAAAAAGAAAAAATTAGAAACTTGATCAGACAGAGAACAGTAGTCTGTCTGAGGAACCAGGAGGCTATGAGCCACCAGGTTCAACGTAAACTTAACAAGTCAGAGAAATCTCTGAACAAGTGTGTCAATGACACACCCTAAGGTGGGAAGTAGTCGGACACTGAGCAACCAGCTCGGCCCCCGCAGCCAACATAACACAAAAAATTCAAATGCCATAAGCCCTCCTGGACAATTACTAACTAGGACCTTAATAGTGGAGGATAAGTACCGTATATACTCGTGTATAAGCTGACCCGTGTATAAGCCGACCCCCCTACTTTTGCCCCAAAAATATGGAAAAACCTATTGACTCATGTATAAGCCGAGGGTGGACCCCAGCACAGGTATACAGCCCCCAGCAGTGTGGTATACAGGCCGCCCCAGTGGTAGTATATAGCAGCCCCAGTGGTAGTATATAGCAGCCCCAGTGGTAGTATACAGCAGCCCCAGTGGTAGTATATAGCATCCCCAGCAGCCCCAGTGGTAGTATATAGCATCCCCAGCAGCCCCAGTGGTAGTATATAGCAGCCCCAGCAGCCCCAGTGGTAGTATACAGCAGCCCCAGTGGTAGTATACAGCAGCCCCAGTGGTAGTATATAGCAGCCCCAGCAGCCCCAGTGGTAGTATATAGCAGCCCCAGTGGTAGTATACAGCAGCCCCAGCAGCCCCATTGGTAGTATACAGCAGCCCCAGTGGTAGTATACAGCAGCCCCAGCGGTAGTATACAGCAGCCCCAGTAGCCCCAGTGGTAGTATACAGCAGCCCCAGCGGTAGTATACAGCAGCCCCAGTGGTAGTATACAGCAGCCCCAGTGGTAGCATACAGCAGCCCCAGTGGTAGCATACAGCAGCCCCAGCGGTAGTATACAGCAGCCCCAGCAGTAGTATACAGCAGCCCCAGCGGTAGTATATAGCAGCCCCAGCGGTAGTATACAGCAGCCCCAGTAATCCAGGGCCCCCCCAGCCTTGCTCTGGTAACCTGTAAAGTAAAATATACTTATCACTGTCCCGCTGCCGTCCGCGCCCGCCCGCTGCTGACACTGCAATCCTCCATCTTCATGCGTCTTCTTCCGACTTCCTGTGTTCGGCGCCGGCAATGACGTCATTGCCTGCGACGAACACAGGAAACCGGAAGAAGACGCATGAAGATGGAGGATCGCGGTGTCAGCAGCGGGCGGGTGCGGACGGCAGCGGGACAGTGATAAGTATATTTTACTTTACAGGTGACCGGAGCAAGGCTGGGGGGCTCTGGATTACTGGGGCTGCTGGGGCTGCCGTATTGACTCGCGTATAAGCCGAGGGGGGTACTTTTCAGCCCAATTTTTGGGCTGAAAAACTCGGCTTATACGTGCGAGTATATACGGTATAGATATCTAGGCCCCATCAATGGAGCGTGAACTGTTGCATATATTAGGCTAGTTAGGAAGTACATATATGTCTATTTACGTATCAATATTAACCCTCCATGTTTCATGCATATGAGTCCCCAATCAGAGCATAGAACAATTAGCACAGCTTAACTGTAAACAAAACTCACATCACCCCTCCTCCCCCATTTAAAGCGAACAGCAAAAGCTCTGAGAACCTTGTTTGTAACTTCACCACATAGAGTTTCTGCCGGAGCCCACAAAAGTCATGTGTCCTGACTCACAGCTCCCGCGGGAGGGGTAGGAAGACCAAAAGACTCCCCCCAAAAAAAGGGGAAAATATACCTCAAACTTTCAAGGTATTGTTGAAAATCAAGTGTCCGCAGGACGACCTGAAGATCTGCGTTGGCGACGCCGACTCCTTTGCCTTTTATTCAAAGGCCCAACAGAGGGACCTCCAGTACGTCGTAGACCCCGTAGGCCAAAAGTGGACAGTTGCGGCCAATCAACTAGTTCCACCAATGGCAAGTCTAAGGCAGAAGTGAAGTCCAGCAGGTCCTCCAGTGATCTCAGTACAATCATCCCCCCTCTCCTTCACTTGGAGCTGGAAAGGGTATCCCCAGCTGTATGGAATATGTCTCTCTCTAAGCACTTCCAGTAGGGGTTGTAGTGCACGTCTCTTAGCTAGGGTGATGCGTGAGAGATCAGCCAATAGCAAGATTTCCGATCCATTGAAGTCAATGGAATCATGATCCCTGGCTTTAGACATGATGTCGTCTTTAATGTGATAATAGTGGATGCGACAGATGGCATCCCTTGGTCTGGCTGCATCAGGGTTTTTGGGACCCAGGGATCGATGGGCTCTATCAATCTCAATGTGCATATCCGCTTCTCTTCCCAGCAAGGAATTAAAGATACCATGAAGGGCCGACTCTAGATCACGTGGTGCAACCGACTCCGGGAGACCACGGAGCCGAATATTGTTTCGACGATTCCTATTTTCTGCCTCTTCCATCATATCCAGCAATAGGTGAAAGTTGTTTGAATGGAGATCTAGAAGCTGTTGCTGAGACTGTACTTGCGAGGAGAGCCTCTCCACTGTGCCTCCAATGTAGTAACATTAGTGTGGAGGGTAGACACGTCTTCCTTGAGGGTCCCCAGCTCCCCTCTACACACTGCCTCCAACCTCTGTATGTAGCCCTCCATGTCAATCTTGGTGGGGATAGCATTTAGCCGTGCTGTGAGATGCAGAGCATCCATGGGGAGGTGTGCAAAGGTCTCTGCACTCACACGCTTGGGGGAGAGCTGCTGGTCGCCCCGCAGATCCACTTCTATGGGAGACAAATTAGGCATGAGTCTGCTGTTAGAGGGGTCACCCTCAGTGTGAACAGCCCCAGCTAATTGTGGGGATCCTCCAAGCCCCAAGGACAGAAGGGTAGAAGCAGTGGAAGGAGCAGCAATGCTCTGTGTTTTTGCTCCCTGAACAAGCTGGCTGGGACAGGAGGGAGGGGAGGAGGAGGAAGGGTTAACTCTCACCTCGGCTGCTTCTATTAAGTCTCTGGCTCCCGGTATCGCCTTAATCACATCCCCTGTCACAGATAAGCCCTGGGTCCTGTCTCCAGCTGTAGATTTACGAGCAGCACCAGAGCTGCTGCGAGGAGCCCCTGCATTCAATGAGGATCGCTTCCCCTGAGGTGGAGGGAGTGAGGAAACAGGACCCCCCGCCGCCATTGCTGCAAGCTTGGGTCTTTTTCCCACGCTGCCGGGTGCCGCCAGGTATTTAGTGATATCTGCTCCTCCAGGGCCCGCTGCAGACTCACGGGGTGCCTGGGAACGGAGGCCAGTCTTCCCTTTCATGTAGACCCCGTCAGGCAGGCAATGAAAATCTAATTTGGATCACCACCACTGAAAAACTAATGGGCTGTGGCGCTTCCACAGGCAAATTACTGAGCTGATTCGCCACCACTGGTGACCCATTGGTTTGGGTTGAAACCACTTGTAAACTATTTGGCTGGGTCCTCACCACCACTGATCTACTGGGCTGGGGCATAACCGATGGCGAAATATTGGGCTGGCTTGTGACCACTGGCTATCCTCCTTGCTGGGTACAGTGGGGAAAAATAGTCTTTAGTCAGCCACCAATTGTGCAAGTTCTCCCACTTAAAAAGATGAGAGAGGTCTGTAATTGACATCATAGGTAGACCTCAACTATAAGGGTACCTTTACACGCCGCTACAACAGGATGGATACAATCCGCTACTTCACGTGCACGAGCACGCCCAAACGGTTACAAACGGGAAACACACCCTCTTCACACGCCGTCACAAGGTGCGCTACGCTACGCTACATCTGTAACTAGCTACATCGCCGGGTGTCTCAAGTAGCCATCTGTAGCTCAGCGTACCAGCTTTACATGCCGCCACCACAGAGTGATCTGGGAGGAACAAAGGCAGGACGTAAAACAAATAGGCGTGCCACAGTCCTGTACGCCGCGCCCAAACCACAACCATTGGCCAACACTACGGAGTTGTGATTGGGCACGACTGAAAGGGCGGATGGGCGAGACGTGACGTACTAGTCATCGGAGTGAAGCACGGAATAAGCGGTTGTGACATGGCGGAGCATGGCGAATGCATCGAAATCGATGGTAATGCGTCACGCTGGAGCGGTGGCCAGTCACATACCCCGTGTGTATAAAAGTAGCGGTCCTGGGCTATGTGTGCGTAGTAGAAGTGTTTGCCTTGTCACGCACGATCAGCGCTTGTGACAGTGGCGTGTGGCGATTGCGCTGAGGTGCGTTTGTGCGACACACAGTAGCGGCTTACGACACACAGTATGTGCATTTTCTGTTGAAATTCTATCTGTGTCAACTCTGGCTAACTATGTGTGAATACAGGCTGAATGGTGTTAATATATCTGCTTACAGATGTGAATGTAGTGGAACAGCTCCCAAGGCAACATGTCAAAGATCTGTGTGACAGTGTATTTGCAAACACCTGAGAAGAATATGTGCTGCATCAATGTGCTGTGTGCAGGGGACCCTCTGCCTACAACAAAATAAAGGATCATGTACGCACAATGGCCACAAACACTGTTGGGCAAAAGACTTGTAAAAAAACATGGCTACCCACACATATTGTCTGCACAATCCCAGCCAATAGGTGGCTATGACATCCCTGGCCCCCACCAAAACCTTCATCACATTGCCCTCCTCCACCAAGTAATGAGGCTCACACAGATTATTTTGGATCCAACATAAAAATTTTTAATAAAATGCATTAATCGTGACCTTGGATTGGAAAGAAAAAAAAATATACAGAAAGTAAAAACAATGGACAATTAAAGTGCATGTCACATTCTTGAACCACATTAAAGGGATAACAAATTGACCACACATTGAAACCTGTGCAGCAACACAATAAAAAAAACCATACCTAAACTAACCAACTAACTAACGAAACCTTATGCACATAATGAAACCAAAGATCCAGAAAATGGTAAACAAAAAAGAAAAGGGGCGCAGCTAACCTGCTGTCACCTCCATTGCAACCTCAAATACATCTCCCAGAGCCAGCCACACTACATGGGCTGGTTCTGCCAGCTCACTGCACCAGACCCATTGAAGTAGGAGCAGTAAGCGTCTCTACTTTCCCTGGCCTCCTGCTGAGTGCGGCCATGGCTCTGCGGCTGGAGTGGCACAATCACATGGCCCTCATCACGCCAAGACCCTGGACGGAGCTCCCCTGTTGTAGCGTCTGCATTATCTACATAACCTCCTGGCGTGTATGATGCTCTATCCCTACGACGCAGGAAGTTGTGCAGCACACAGCAGGCCACCACTACCGCATCAATAGACTCCGGTTTCATATGCATAGGTGTATGAAAAACCCAGAATCTATTCACCATAATCCCAAACGCATTTTCAACTACACGGCGGGCCCGGGATGGCCGGTAGTTGAAAATGCGTCTCTCAGAAGTAAGGGCCCTCTGGTGATATGGCCGCAGTAGGTGTTCCTGAAGTGGGAATGCTTCATCCGCCACAAACGCAAAGTTGAGATGTTCGGTCGTGTCCTCATTTGAGGGTAAGTTTAGCCCACCATTCCCTAGTAGTGTTGCCAAGGAGCTGCGTGCAAACACCCCCCCATCTGAGTTGCGACCGTTCATTCCAACATCCACGTAGAGGAACTCATAGTGCGCATCCACTACAGCCATGAGGATTATACTACAATACCCTTTGTAATTGAAAAACAAAGAGCCAGAGTTGGCAGGTTTGGTAATCCTCACGTGCTTACCATCCAATGCCCCGCCACAGTTGGGGAAGTTCCACCGGGTTTCAAAGCCTCGGGCTACTTCCAGCCATTCTGCGGCGGTTAGAGGCATTTTCATGTAGGATGGCTGCAGAGCTCTCCAGATGGCCCAACACGTTTCAGGGATCAGGCGGCTCAGCAGGGGCAGGGAGACACGTGACAAGTATGTGAGGGATGTCATGGACTGCCCTGTAGCAAGGAACCGCAAAGTGATAGCCAACCGCTCAGCAGCTGATACTGATGGTCGCATTATAGTGTCCTGACGCGCTATCATTGGCCCAACACGCTCCAATAGGAAGGTGAAACAGTCCTCGGACATACGGAGATAGTTTTGGTAATCATCAGGACTGTTAAGCTCCAGCTCCCGCAACAGCTGCATGTGGCCCCGGGTTTCCCGCCTGCGAAGCCAATCCCGGGTCCACAACCGCCGCTGTCTGCGCCTCATCAACCTTTCATACCGATCCTGAAGCCACATTTGCTCTTCCACCAACGCAAGAGCCACGATAACATTGCGGTCATGGATATTCTGCATCCTCAATATCAGCACCTGTAGATGAGAAAACACAACATGAGTACATAGAACAATATGTGGCCATGTCAGCAGGTTAAGCAAGCCACACCTCTTTTCGATGACACACTATAGCCAAGTGGATGGGATCTCTCGTGTGGGCCCAAAACACATCCCTGAAGCAAGGGAAGGCAAACACCCAGTAGTCACCCCAACCAAAATGGAACACGGCCAATGATAGTGGCCTCCTATACATCAACTGCAATCGGAGGGTCTCAAAGTCAAACATCGGCACCTAGGTGAGTTACAAAGGGACATGTGTCACCAATAATGTTGCTCAAAAATGTGCCAGAATCCATTAGACAGAACATAATTAAAATTGGATAAATTAAAAATTAGAAACAAAACAAATCTTACGTACCCCGATATGCCAGGTTGCGTAAGCCAACATGAACCAAACAACCTTGCACATGAGTGAGGATGGTTAACCATGGTTACATATGTTTTTGCAGGTGTCATTTTTACTACACATCTATGCTATGTCTGGAGGCCACACCTCAAAGCCATGTGTGATCCTATCCCCGTTGGACCCAGTCTCCATTGGCCACAACCAGTATGCAGAAATAGATCCAGTCGAACATGAGTAACACATTTCAGTCTACAGTCCTGCAGCCATTCTCCTGTATGGTGTCTGGAAACAAACACATCAATGTATCTCTACAAAAGTGTGAAGCCCCAGACAAAATGCCTACTCAAATTCAACACAGTACACTATATCGTCCCCAACAATACAAACCCCTATATAGTCCGCTCAAGCAGTCTTCTGCGCTCGCCAATAACATCAACATATGCACCCCACCCACCGCCAATTCCAGTGTGTCCACAAATACTTACTTAATGGGTCTGGCCAGCAAGCGTAATGTTTGCCGGAATGCGCAGCTTTTAAAGGGCCGCCAACCTATCACGATTCTGCGATCTCCACCAATTAGCGGCAGTTAATTCCGCACCCAGGTGTCCCATCACGATGTGCGTAATTGTGTCCGCTGTGATTGGTTTAGCAGACTATAAAGCCAGGCCAATGGCCACTGCACCTTTTCCAGACGTCGATGTGCATTGAGCTACTGGTGTCCTGTTTGACTTCTGTTGCTCTGACGGTAAGCCTCTTTCGCGGTTTAAAACAAATTGTAATGAACGCAGATGCTTCTGTCACAGGCCGCTTAGGCAATGTGTGTATGGGCATGTGTGATACGGCATGTAATTTTTGCCCTGTAATAATACATATGGCTACGTTATTCTCTGTAGGGCAATAGCCAGGTAGTGCCTCTACTTGTATTGTGTAAGTATAGATAGCACCTTGATGTTATTTTCGATGGCAACAGATAAAGGTGTGTTTTTTGCCGGTACTTCACATCACCATTTGATGGGTGGAATTATTGACCCGTTCATTCCAGGGATGTTTGGTACATGTGTTAAAAGTGTTGTCCCATGGCTGTTGGAACACCTACATGATCATGTGTGTGGCCATTAGATGTAGTATGTGCAGTGTTGGCACACACCCAGCCCTCCTTTCCCATATGGTTAACCTTAACCATTTGGGACAGTGCACCAGGTACTAGCTTGCACACAATGTGTTTGCTCACATGTTGGCCTAGAGGTATGTACGCACACACCGTGTAGAGGTGTGTTGAAATAGGTACATTGGGGTATTAAAGCTTGTACAAAACATGTGAAGGTGGACACAGATATCCGGAGATTGTTAATGTCTGGACACATGTGTTCGACTTTGGAGCGGTGTGACATTGAGAAAATGCCCCACACACGCGCAAAGTAGAAGTCAACCAAATAGCAGCATATATTCTCCATGTTCCAACTTTAGAGCATGTTTATGCTTTCAAAAAGGTTTTAAAGTTCGGTATGTCTTGTGTAGGACTGTCTGTTTTTGGTGTGTTTTGTCATCGGCAGATGCCGAGGGGTACTGTGGAGTTCGAGACCCAGCTTCTCACGGAGTATCAGCGGCACGAGTGTTTGTGGCGCAGCTCGCTGCCTGAATATAAAAATCAGGCAGCGAGGCCGAGGCCTACAGGCCTCTTGTGGCTCTAGCCAATCGGATGGAGCCAAGGGTAGGCAGGAGGTGGGACAAGCATATGGTGGCACTAAAAATTAAGAACATGCGGGCGTCGTTCATGCGGGCTCACACTGAGTACCAGCGCCGTCGCTCAGGGGCTGGAGCTGAGGAGGTACCATTACCTACCCTATGGTACTATCCACTCTTCACCTTCATCCTGGGCGAGGCTAGCTCGCGTGCAACGACGACCAACTGCCCCGTTGCTGCGTCCCATGTAGGCCCGGCTGAATCACCATCTGCGCCACAGGAGGTGGGTAATTGTGTTACAGTGGTGGCCCACAATGTTTCCTTCACATGTGTGCTTGTCTAAATCCTTTACACCAACCATTTTGTCATATTTTCATCCTTGGTGTGGGAAACCTTTGACTGTCAATAAATCTGCCCTCCTTCCAGGAATTTGTAGGCTGTAAATTCTAAGCAGAGAGCTGTATTCCAATGTTGCATCTTCCACAACATATTTTTATGTTGAAGTTACTTATGTAAGGGTTTCAAAATTGATTGTGGTTTGAATTTAAAGAGCCACATAGTACCATCTAGTAAATGGTGCTGCCACACATGTGTGTTGGCTCTGGTGCAAGTGGGTTATAGGTAGTTGAATGTGGGGTGGATTCTCATCATATTAGGAGTCCAAACGGCAAGGTGGCCAATATCTGTCTTTGGCCAGGACAGCCCCCAGTATCAAGGTGTTGTGTTGACATGTACTAATTGGGTTACGGCTCTGTGACTAACAACTAATTCTGTATTTAGTTGAGTACCTGGAATGGTAGAGGTGAGTGTACAGGAGAAGTACTGGTCTTGTGGTCTTTAACCTTTGGTGGTTTTCAGGTTTTTTCTTCCTTTCCGATCTTGGTTTGTTGGCTTTTTGTGTGTGGGAGTGGTATATTGAGTCCTGTGGACAATGTATTGAGTGGATATTGCCTTCACTAATGAGGTTTTATTTTTCTCCCCCCACAGGCCCCTGAAGGGACGGCTCCATTGCGGAGCAATCTGTCGCTGATGATGCTCAGCCAATGACATCTGGGGCTGAGCAGGAGGCGCGGCGAGTGATGTGGGTCCGGTCCCAGGGCCCAGCTCCGGGATCCGTCGCCGCAGACGTCCAGCACCACCTGAGACGGAGCTGGGCACCTGGGCCCGACGCGTGCTGTTGAGCGAACAGCGGACCCACATCGACAGCTACGCCCTCTACATGAGCGACAGGTTGCAAAGGATGGAGCCGCTCCAAAAACAGATCCTTCAGCGGGTCTTCAGCACTGCCGCTGATGCTGCCGAGGATGGGGCCCTTCAATGGGGATGCCACTCCCCCCCCCTATGCCACATAACTTGTGGCCCCTTTTCCCATCCGCCCCATCCCGGCCCGTGAGAAGACCGGCCCCGCCACAGTCACCCAATCCCCCCCAACACGTCGTCGTAGATCAAGACGCTCTCGGGCAGGTCGGGGCTGCCATGAGAGGAGGGGGGAGCCGGCATTGTCAGAGCCGACAGAGGATGAAGAAGTAGGACACTAGTAGCCAATGCACATAATTGGCAGTCTGGACTATTGAATATGGAGAAAGCTCCTTGTCAATTTTTTTTCTTCTGATTTTTTTGGTTAAACAAATGTAGTTGGCTGAATTACAGCATATGATTGTTATGTTGTTTGATTTTGATGCTTTAATTTATTTGGTGACACATTGTGTATTTGTTGGTTAAGGTTGTGGGATGAGCATGGGTAAATGTTTAGTGGTCACAATATAGGTTTTGCTAAGCCAAAGATGTGGGGCAATGCCTCAGGCGTGACACATCGGTTCCATTGTAATGTGTTTAAAGCACTTTGACAAAGGGATATGGTGATGTGGCTGACATAGTTACCTATGTCAGTGTTAGCACAAAATTATTGTTGGTCATGATGGCGTACAAAAAACTTCACCAGGCATTTTACACAAATATTATGTGTGACAGGCATTGCCACAACTACACATAAATGCTTTGGCCAATAGGCTAGCAGTCACACTCCTGATGGTCCAATGTGGGACAGGCATGTGTAAAGAAGGCAAAGGGCTAGGCAGTCCACACTCCTGATGGTCCCAATGTGGGACCGGATAGGTAAAGAAGGCAAAGGGCTAGGCAGTCCACACTCCTGATGGTCCCAATGTGGGACAGGATAGGTAAAGAAGGCAAAGGGCTAGGCAGTCCACACTCCTGATGGTCCCAATGTGGGACAGGATAGGTAAAGAAGGCAAAGGGCTAGGCAGTCCACACTCCTCATGGTCCCAATGTGGGACAGGATAGGTAAAGAAGGCAAAGGGCTAGGCAGTCCACACTCCTGATGGTCCCAATGTGGGACAGGATGGGTAAAGAAGGCAAAGGGCTAGGCAGTCCACACTCCTCATGGTCCCAATGTGGGACAGGATAGGTCAAAGGGCCAAAGGCCTAGGCATCCCACAATCCACCGTTCATAAAGTGGGACACTATAACAAAAGAGCCCAACGGGGGCAAAAAAAAAATATAAAACATCAAAAGCCAAACAGGCAACGTCTGAAATTTCCTGGTCCAACAAGGACAACATATTTTGGGGTTCAGGGGAGCACATTTTGTTTAGGGAGTAGTGACATGTCAATGTTGGCCATCCTGTTGTTGCTGGACGGTAGCCAGCATGTCAGACAGGCGGGTGAGATCCTGTATTCCACGTTGTAGGGCCCGTTGCAGTCGGTGGGCAAACTGGTGGTGGGCCCTCACCACGTCCTCCATCGTGGGTACACCTGTATTGTGTGTGAAAAAACACATCATTACTTTAGAATACTACCTCTGCAATTTTTTTCTGGTTCACACAACAAATATTGTCCTTACCCTCGGGCTCAACATCATCCTGACTATCAGGGGGTGATGGGGAGGCACTTACACTCCAGCCCGCAGCTCCAGCACGTTCTCCATCTGCAAGAGTGGGTGAAGGACATTATGTTAATAAATGTTTAGCTTTCCCATTTCCCAAATCGCAACAACACTGCTTAAAGTGTTCCCCCCTATAATCCAACTAAAATCACTTACCGCCATATTCATCAACGCCAGCCTCATTTTGAGGTTGAGCCATAGCCTCATGTTGGCGTGCAGGAGATGCCACCTCTGCCTCCAGCAACGCAGGATCATCATGATCCTCCTCCTCGTCATGCCCTGGTGAGGGGCTATTCCCTTGTGGGGATGGTGGTCCAGCTGCGTCTTGAGGCGGTGGGGTTGGTGGGCCACCTGCAGGCGCTTGCGGGGAGCCTCATCTGATGACACATCAGCATCTGGAGATTATGAAACAATAAGTAATGTGTCAGCAGAATGTTTCGGCTCTCTGACGTAGAAACAGTTCAATATTTGGTATATGTGTTTGCTGTAGTTCTGATATGGGATGATCTCATGTATTCTGCATGGCGTATGTATGAGGCATTAGTGTGGTAATTGTGTGGAGAGCATCTAACACTGTGGAGTCATCTTGGGTGCCACATGAACATTAGTTTAAGGCAGATGTGTAGGCAGTCAATCTATAATGTGCTGCCTATATTGTCCCCCATTGCATGTATGCCGGTGTACCTCTCACTGTACCTATGATGTTGGTCAACGAATGTTTATGTTTTTGGTGTGCTTACATACAGTACAAAGCATGTGTGCCCCTCTCAAATACTCACCGCGCAGCCTGGCAATCCTGGCACGAATATCTATTATGCGGCCTGGGCATTTGGACTTCAGGTCCGCAATCTTCTTTTGGACTGCTTTTGCGGCCCTCTCCACCCCTAGTTGATTCAGCAGAGCCCGCTGAATCCGCCGAATAGTGGCGCGATTACGCAGCCTAGGATGACGGTGGTGCCGGTGACCCCAGTAATCATACCGGTCACAGTGGTCTATGAGGACCAGTAGTTCAGCCATCCCCCACGTAGCTGCGCGGTGAACGGCCGCCATGACTGCAATGGTGTGTGCAGAGGAGGGGCTGGCACCTTGCAGGCAGAGTGAAAATGAAACTATCGTGATGACGTCATTACGGCCACGTTCGGGGTCACGCACCCTTTGAAGTAGTCCTACGCGCAGTGACACGGGCGAACCACTTCTGCGGCACCTACTGTACAACACCCACAGAGCGATGCGTACAGCAAGCCTGTGCGCTGTGTACTGACTACTCGACTTCAATGCGGTGTGTGTATACGTGCATCAGTGTGAGAGTTGCGCGCAGACACTCGAGGGACAATTATGCGGCATCTGCAGTTCAATAAGGCAGGCCGGTCCGTAACACAAACTTGACTGCTCTGTCCAGCATTATTCATTATCTGTTTACAGAATGCGCACACTGTATTAGGATCATGGGCCATTTCTCATTTTGCCTTGCGCAAGTTTGTGGCCGCGTAATTGTACTAATATATGATCGTGCATACGGCGCGTATCTGTAGTGCTGAGGGACAGCTCATCCAAGATGGAGGGCTGTGAGGCAAGGGCCAATCGGACCGCAGCATCTTCCACCAATGATCGCAGATGGGGCGCGGTAACACGGAGCCTGGGTCACACCTTAGCTACATTGCAACTACATCGCCGGGTGTCCAGAGTTCCCTTCTATAGCTTCTTTACATGCCGATACAGCTCGCTGCAATCGGCTTTGTAGCCATCTGTTTTCGAGCAGTGCTCGGAAACAGATGTATCTGTTGCCGGCTGTCACGTCCCGTCTTCACACGCCGCTACTACGGGCTATATTGGCGCTACAAGCTACATTTGTAGCCTGTAGCGGGTTGTATCCATCCTCCAGTAGCGGCGTGTAAAGGTACCCTGAGAGATAAAATGAGAAAACAAATCCTTAAAATCATAATAGATGAAAGAAGGAGCAGCAATCACCAAAGCTTGAATGCAGTGATGAGAATTTATTCCGGTAAAAGTGGGGTTACATCTGTGCAGGGAAGGGAGTGAGGCAGGGTCGGACAAAACAGCAAACCACGGTTCTCTTGGGTCCTTCTTAGGGTTCGTGCACACGATCAGTGTATGCGTCGTACAGTACTAGCATAATGGCTGGGATTTCAAGAAATCTCATCCTCACTATGCGTAACCCACCCGCAGCGTCTTTGGAGCTGCGGTGCGGGTTGCCGGGAGTCCGCTCCTCCAGCAGCATGTTCATTTCATACTGCAGAGTCGGAAGCGGCTCCCATCGGGTGACTGCCGGGAGAAGCCGCCCCGCACCCGCCACACATGGTGAGTACAGGGCGGCTGCAGTCTCCCTGTGGCCACCCGCAGCTTCACTCAGGTCTGGAGGAGCTGCGTCCAACACGCGGCTCCTCCGGACTGTGTGCACGCACCCTGAAAATCACATTGTCTGATTTGGAAATACAATTTTTTCAAATTTTGGTGGAAAATAAGTATTTGGTCACCTACAAACAAGCAAGATTTCTGGCTCTCACAGACCTGTAACTTCTTCTTTAAGAGGCTCCTCTGTCCTGCACTCATTACTTGTAGCCCTGGCACCTGTTTGAACTTGTTATCAGTATAAAAGACACCTGTCCGCAATTTCAAACAGTCACAGTCCAAACTCGAACGAAAGAAATAGGAAAGCCTGAAGAAGCGATACAACCATGAAGAGGTTAAAGTGTGTTGCAAAAATTTATTGTATTGTATTGTATTTCACAGTCCAAACTCCACTATGGTGAAGACCAAAGAGCTGTCAAAGGACATCAGAAACAAAATTGTGGCCCTGCACCAGGCTGGGAAGACTGAATCTGCAATAGGCAAGCTGCTTGGTATGAAGAAATCATATGTGGGAGCAATAATTAGAAAGTGGAAATCATAGAAGACCACAGATAATCTCCCTTGATCTGGGGCTCCACGCAAGCTCTCACCCCTTGGGGTCAAAATGATCTCAAGAACAGTGAGTAAAAATCCCAGAATCACATGGGGGACCTGGTGAATGACCTGCAGAGAGCTGGGACCAACATTACACAGGCTACCATCAGTAAACACCTACGCCGCCAGGGACTCAGATCCTGCAGTGCCAGACGTGTCCCCCTGCTTAAGCCATTACATGTCCAGGCCTATCTGAAGTTTGCTAGAGAGCATTTAGATAATCCAGAAGAGCACTGGAAGAATGTCATATCATCAGATGAAACCAAAGTAGAACTATTTGTAATAAACACAACTCGTCGTGATTGGAAGAGAAAGAATGCTGAGTTGCATTCAAAGAACACCATACCTACTGTGAAGCACAGGGGTGGCAACATCATGCTTTGGAGCTGTTTCTCTGCCAAGGGACCAGTATGACTGACCCGTGTGCATGGTTGAATGAATGGGGCCATGTATCGTGAGATTTTGAATGCAAACCTCCTTCCATTAGCAAGGTCATTGAAGATAAAACGTGGCTGCGTCTTTCAGCATGACAATGATCCCAAGCACACCGCCAGGGTAACAAAGGAGTGGCCTTGTAAGAAGCATTTCAAGGTCCTGGAGTGGCCTTGCCAGTCTCCAGATCTAAACCCTATAGAAAACCTTTGAAGGGAGTTGAAAGTCTGTGCTTCCCAGAGACAGGCCCAAAACATCACTGCTCTAGAGATCTGCATGGAGGAATGGGCCAACATACCAGCAACAGTGTGTGCAACCTTGTGAAGACTTACAGAAAACGTTTCACCTCTGTCATTGCCAACAAAGGATATATAACAAAGTACTGTGACAAATTTTTGTTATTGATCAAATACTTATTTTCCACCAAAATTTGAAAAAAAATGTATTTCCAAATCAGACAATGTGATTTTCAGGATTAGTTTTCTCATTTTGTCTCTCATAGTTGAGGTCTACATATGATGTCAATTACAGGCCTATCATCTTTTTAAATGGAAGAACTTGCACAATTGGTGGCCAAGTACTGTATTTTTCAGACTATAAGACGCACTTTTGTTCTCTCAAACTTTGAGGGAAAGTGGGGGGTGCATCTTATAGTCCGAATGTACGGAGGGTGGGTGCAGGTGAGGGTGGGGGCAGCTCTGGAGTGTGTTTGGGGACTGGTGCAGGCTGGCTGCGGGCTGCAGGAGCCAGCGGGAGGTCAGGTGCTCCTGCTCATTTAATATGCACTGCACCCACTGTCCATCACCGCGGTGCTGAAACCACACCGCAATGATGGACTGGGGGAGCAGCGCATATTAAATTGCCTGTGCCCTTCCCCCCGTGATGGCACATGCCCCCCCATGCTAGATATGGCCTCCCATGCTGCTGCCCATAATAAAATAACAACCACGTTACTCACCTTTTCTAGAGGTTTCCAGTCTGCCTCCATGCCATTGCACCCCTCCACTTCATGCTTCTTCTGTGTAACGCCGGTCATGTGATCAACTCAGCAGATTGACATCATTTCTGCGCGCCCGATCACATGACCGGCGTTACAGAGAAGAAGCAGGAAGTGGAGGAGCACAATGGCACAGAGGGAGACAGGACATTGCTGGAAAAGGTGAGTAACGTCGTTATTTTATTATGGGCAGCAGCATGGGGGGCCATATCTAACATGGGGGGGCATGTGCCAGCCCTAAGGGACATGTGCCAGCCCTGGGGGACGTGTGCCAGCCCTACGGGGCGTGTGTGTGGCGCCCCACTGGTCAGTGCGCCACAATAGGGGTACTGCACCCATAACTGAGTGTGCAGTATTCCGGTCATTGGGGAGTGTAAAGTCAACCTGAGGCTCTCATCCTAGCATCCCTATACCTAACATAGGGGACCAATTGGCCACCAGTTACCAGGATAACCAGTCTGAGCGTTAGGGTAGAAGGAGCGGGAACCACACAGAGAGTAAGTGTGCCTGAGGCAGCCCCGACCTCGTCCAGAACGTACAGCCCCGCCAGAAGCACTAAACTGGGTTGAGCCCCTTAGAGAAGAAGGGTACCTCATAGCACCCAACGAGCCTGGTAGATTAGTGGGTTGTGCAGGACAGTGCAAGGATAGTAAGGAGGCGCAAGTAAAGACACAGAGGACAGTGAAGGTACTAAGGAAGGAACACTCTAGGAGCCTCAAAGAGACTTTATTCTCCCCAGTGACCACCCGGCCAGCTACCCGCAAAGACTGCATAACCGTGTACCTGAACTGCTGTGAACTGTTGCCAGTAAAGTACCCGTACAGAGTCAGCAAGCCTCCGGTGCTTTATTCTATTAAGCTAATCCACAGAGCTGCTACCACGACAACCAGCACAGCAGCTACCCTGCCCCGGGGAAATCTGGCACTGCTAGCAGCGTTTTTTTTTCCTTTGCTGAAGTGCCGGATCCGATAAAACAGCTCTTGCCGCACCTGACCGCACGTTCCATAGAGAATGAATGGGGGCTTGCCGCAAATCAGCCGTTACACGGCAAATACAGTACTGCCGGATCTGCCATGAACGGCAGAAACTGCAGATGTGAAAGCTGCCTTGTTATTCTGATCCTTATGTCCCCCAATAAAAATATTTCTCCCTTTTCCCCTTATAGATAAGTATTTATTTAATGATAAACTGGCATATATGTATATATATACATATACATATGTATATATATAAACTACGGATATACTTATCTATAGGTATGTATGTACACAAACCGTTGAGCCTGAAGCACGCCACTAGCAATATGGCGCTTTGCCACTTGCAATTTGGTTGGCGCGCACCAGAGGGCGCTGTGACTACTGGGCTGGGCCGCTATACCTGCGACCTGGATATAAAAGCCGCGCTTCCAGCTCCTGTCGGCCTCTCTTGTACTCGCTGCCGAGCAGGGTGCCGGCCACAAGGTGCTTTCCTGAAGGCGACCGGGGCGCAAAGCTAAAGACATATAAATAGGGAGGGGTAACTACAATACACACACTGCTCGTAAGACTGTAACCCCCCGGTCTCTCCACGGAACTGCAGCCGGTCACCTGCTCCTTGCCCGTCACGTTGCTTCTAGTGAAACCACATTAACCCACCCCCAGTGTGAGCACATGAGCGCCCCATAACAAGTATAACTCCGCCGCCTCGCTAGCCCAGCGATCGTGCAGGGATCTGCCCTGGTTGTATCACTCCGCACCATATTACCTGTTGCTGCCGGGGATCAGGCGCCTTAATACCCGGTTACTTCTCCTGTGGAGACTCCCGGTCCTGTAGTTCGGTATCACCTGGTTCGGGTGATGCACACAGCCACCAGCAGTTATCCCATGGCCTCCCTCTATGTGGGTGACCTCCATCCCGATGTCACAGAAGCCATGCTCTATGAGAAGTTTAGTCCTGCTGGGCCTGTGCTGTCTATACGAGTCTGCAGGGACATGATCACCAGGAGGTCACTTGGGTATGCCTATGTCAACTTCCAACAGCCTGCAGATGGTGAGTATGGATGAGCTGGACCACAATGGATGGCCATGAAGTGTTGTCAGTGGGGTGATGGCCTTGTCTTGTATAAGGATGGTGCCTTAGTAATTTATAGTGGAATGAATGGGTTACCCTTCCCATTCACAAAATGCAGCTATTAGGCTATGCTGAGATGATGTATGTCATATTGGGCTATGCTGAGATGATGTATGTCATATTAGGCTATGCTGAGATTATGTATGTCATATTAGGCTATGCTGAGATGATGTATGTCATATTAGGCTATGCTGAGATGTATGTCATATTGGGCTATGCTGAGATGATGTATGTCATATTAGGCTATGCTGAGATGATGTATGTCATATTAGGCTATGCTGAGATGATGTATGTCATATTAGGCTATGCTGAGATGATGTATGTCATATTAGGCTATGCTGAGATGATGTATGTCATATTAGGCTATGCTGAGATGTATGTCATATTGGGCTATGCTGAGATGATGTATGTCATATTGGGCTATGCTGAGATGATGTATGTCATATTGGGCTATGCTGAGATGATGTATGTCATATTGGGCTATGCTGAGATGATGTATGTCATATTAGGCTATGCTGAGATGTATGTCATATTAGGCTATGCTGAGATGATGTATGTCATATTAGGCTATGCTGAGATGTATGTCATATTGGGCTATGCTGAGATGATGTATGTCATATTGGGCTATGCTGAGATGATGTATGTCATATTGGGCTATGCTGAGATGATGTATGTCATATTGGGCTATGCTGAGATGATGTATGTCATATTAGGCTATGCTGAGATGATGTATGTCATATTAGGCTATGCTGAGATGATGTATGTCATATTAGGCTATGCTGAGATGATGTATGTCATATTAGGCTATGCTGAGATGATGTATGTCATATTAGGCTATGCTGAGATGATGTATGTCATATTAGGCTATGCTGAGATGATGTATGTCATATTAGGCTATGCTGAGATGATGTATGTCATATTAGGCTATGCTGAGATGATGTATGTCATATTAGGCTATGCTGAGATGATGTATGTCATATTAGGCTATGCTGAGATGATGTATGTCATATTAGGCTATGCTGAGATGATGTATGTCATATTAGGCTATGCTGAGATGATGTATGTCATATTAGGCTATGCTGAGATGATGTATGTCATATTGGGCTATGCTGAGATGATGTATGTCATGTTTGTTACATGCGCTCTTACAATGTGGCGCTTGTGGTGTTGCTGTGTTTCAGCACTGTTGTTGACATGCATTAGGCTAGGTCCACTGTGTCTGTACCCATCGGTCTCGTGCAGTTGACCAGTCTAGAAAGATGCTGAGGCATCCATCCACCATATGGACCCATTGTAAAATGGAATACTTTTTTTTGGAGTGGCTTTCTATATAGTAAAGTTGTACAGTAAAATGCCTGTCAGAACACATTTTGGCCTCTGTCTGGAGGACTATCGGAATATTAGTATTTGTCTTGTATATGGAATGCTAAGAGCAACAGACCCTAAAGGCCCTGTCACACATAACGAGATCGCTAACGAGCAAGCTGTCAGGGTGGATTGATTTAAATCACGCCGATTTAAATCATGATTTAAATCACGATTTAAATCAAAAGTTTTTTTTCTATTTAAATCGGATCGATTTAAATCATGATTTTAATCATGATTTAAATCACTGATTTAAATCAAAAGGTTTTTTTTTAATATAAATCACGATTAAAATGAGAAGTGAGAGCAGTGTGCATGTGCGCCCATAGTTACACGGACGAAACTAGGGGCAACGATCTAACGCCAGGGTGAGGGGGGGACCCCAAAGTAAGTAAAAATCTTTTTTGTTTTACTATATGGCAATAGGTAGGTGTTTAAAAGCAGCATGTCTTAATTGTATAAACTATTAATAGCCTCCACATTTTGTTCATACTGCCCCTTTAATTCCACACTTCTAGCTTGGTTTCAGTTTTGGTTTAGTTTCTTTTTCCCTGCATTCAGTTGACATGCCCAAACTTGTTGGATAGTCAGCAGTACTTGGCTCAGGCTGTAGTAACATCAGCAGTGCTTGGCTCAGGCTGTAGTAACAATCAAACTTCATAAGTGATCTGTGTGAGCCATGGCAGCAGGTCGTAAGAGAGACCCTATTTGGGTTCATTTTGTTGAGATGCCAGCAGCAGATCTTGGAAAGAAAGGTTTTGTGCACACAACAGTCCGAAACCGCTTAGGAACTGCTAAAGCAGGACAACTGGTTTTCCTATTAAAAGTCCTAAATAAACAGTAGGCTTAAAGGGAACCTGTCACCTGGATCTAAGCCCCTACACTATCACTACCTGTCCCTGCACCTTCCTAGCTGCTCCCTATCTATCCCTATCTGTGCTGAAATGGCCCTATAAAACTGCAGAAAAATAACTTATAACTTACAGAAGTCCCTGAGGCTGGGGACTGAGAAGGCGGCGCCAGGCTCCATTCAGCCCCTCCTCCATGTAGCAGCACACGCCCCACTGGGCGGCATTATTCTTTCTTCATCGCCGCCTCCTCCATTTGGAATCTGTGCTTTACACCTATCATGTTGTGGTGATGCGACCTCGATGTGTCCCCTGACTGGGACACAGCATATGGGAGATTGTATCTTCTGCTCGGTAGCAGCACACACAGGGTTAGCTGCTACTGGAGCTAAGTGCTGATTGAAATCACTGAACCCCAGGTGTGCGGGTGAATAGGAGATGATATGTGCTGCCCTGGGCTGTGGGGAGGGGGTGGAGTGTGTCAGGACAGCAGCAGGAGCTGCTGGGATTGTATGAGGTTCTACTCGGCTGTGCCCCGGTGTAACAGGCCAGACTAACCCCCCCGACCAGAATATACTCGGGGTTAAAGTGGCCTAGGCCAGATTATACCCCTCCGTATACCACAGCAGCTGTAGATCAGAGCTCCAAGCAACACATGGGGGCCCGAGGCAGCACAAAGTGGCCCCAGGCAGCAGAAAGTGGCCCTACGCAACATACAGGGGCCCCAGGCAGTGCTAGGGCCCCAGGGAGTGCACGGGGCCCCAGGGAGTGCACAGGCCCCAGGCAGCACAAAGTGGCCCCAGGCAACATACAGGGGCCCCAGGCAGCACCAGGGGCCCCAGGCAGCACAAAGTGACCACAGGCAATATACAGGGGCCCCAGGCAGTGGGCCACCCGGGGCCACTTTGTGCTGCCTGGGGCCCCTGTGTGCTGCCTCTGGCTCCCATGCGCTGCCTGGGACCCCTTTATACTGCCTAGGGCCCTTGTATGCTGCATGGGGCCCCTGTATGTAGCCTGGGACCCTGTGTGTAGCCTGGGGCCCCTGTATGTTGCCTGGGGCCCCTTTGTGCTGCCTGGGGCCCCTTTGTGCTGCCTGGGGCCCCTTTGTGCTGCCTGGGGCCACTTTGTGCTGCCTGGGGCCCCGTGCACTGCCTGGGGCCCCGTGCACTGCCTGGGGCCCCGTGCACTGCCTGGGGTCCTTGTATGCTGCATGGGGCCCCTGTGTGTAGCCTGGGATCCTGTGTGTAGCTTGTGGCCCCTAGTACTGCCTGGGGCCCCTGTATGTTGCCTGGGGCCTCTTTGTGCTGCTTGGGGCCACTTTGTGCTGCCTGGGGCCCTGTGCACTGCCTGGGGCCCCTAGCACTGCCTGGGGCCCTAGCACTGCCTGGGGCCCTAACACTGCCTGGGGCCCTAGCACTGCCTGGGGCCCCTGTATGTTGCGTAGGGCCACTTTCTGCTGCCTGGGGCCACTTTGTGCTGCCTCGGGCCCCCATGTGTTGCTTGGAGCCCTGATCTACAGCTGCTGTGGTATACGGAGGGGTATAATCTGGCCTAGGCCACTTTAACCCTGAGTATATTCTGGTCGGGGGGTTAGTCTGGCCTGTTACACCGGGGCACAGCCGAGTAGAACCTCATACAATCCCAGCAGCTCCTGCTGCTGTCCTGACACACTCCACCCCCTCCCCACAGCCCAGGGCAGCACATATCATCTCCTATTCACCCGCACACCTGGGGGTCAGTGATTTCAATCAGCACTTAGCTCCAGTAGCAGCTCACCCTGTGTGTGCTGCTACCGAGCAGAAGATACAATCTCCCATATGCTGTGTCTCAGTCAGGGGACACATCGAGGTCGCATCACCACAACATGATAGGTGTAAAGCAGGCAGGAGATTCCAAATGGAGGAGGCGGCGATGAAGAAAGAATAACGCCGCCCAGTGGGGCGTGTGCTGCTGCATGGAGGAGGGGCTGAATGGAGCCTGGCGCCGCCTTCTCAGTCCCCAGCCTCAGGGACTTCTGTAAGTTATAAGTTATTTTTCTGCAGTTTTATAGGGCGGATTTAGCTCAGAGAGGGATAGATAGGGAGCAGCTAGGAAGGTGCAGGGACAGGTAGTGATAGTGTAGGGGCTTAGATCCAGGTGACAGGTTCCCTTTAAAGGACTGATGTATTCACTGAAGATGTTTGCTTACTTCAAACGTTAGAGATAGGCTATTGTTAAAAAGTACTTACTCTCTGTAGTTCAATTCTGAGTGTTTAATAGTGCAAATAAAAATTATTAGGTTTCATAATCAACTGTTTTAATATTTTTATTTGTGTAAAACAATTAGATTTGCAAAAAGACAAAGTTTTGCTTGTGTACAACTTGATTAAAAAATCTGATTTAAATCAAATGATTTAAATCAAAAAAATCTGATTTAAATCAAAAAAATCTGATTTTTTTGATTTTTTAAAAAAAATCAAGATTTTTATCCACCCTGCAAGCTGTTGCGTCACAGATTTCATGACGCAACAGCGATCCCAATAGCGATCTCGTTCTGTGTGACACGCACCAACTATCTGGCCCCTGCTGTGAGATCGTTGATCATTACATATTGCTCTGGGTCATTTCTACATCGTTGGTCTCCCGCTGGGAGCACTACATCGTTGTGTTTGACAGGGACAATGACCAATGATCTCAATGCTACGCTATGGAGTGACAATTCCCGATGACCTCGGTATAATTCTGGATCGCTGGTGAGATACCTGTTTGACATCTTACCAGCAATGTGAAAAACGACGCACCAGCGATCTCTGCACATCGTTATCGGGATCGCTGGTGCGTCGTTAAGTGTGACTGGGCTTTTAGAATAGTGAGGCTGAGTGTTTTTTTTTTTTTTTCTGAGCTATTGGAATGGAAATTCCAGGTTTTTTTTAGCAGTATTTGTAGATTTTCCTCTCAATTGCTGCTCTGAAAAAACTGAGCATAGCCTTTGAAAAGTCTCTCACAGCCATGTTATGTATCTATATTGTTCTAATACAGTGCCCAGACCACCTCTATTTGGTATTCTTTTGTTCTTTCTTTGTGCTCATCACATCATTGCCCAAGTTAAAGGGTTATTCCTGCTTTGCTCAGTTCCATAGTTTGTAAGGTAAGTATGGTTGGAGAGACACCATGGCTATTGATAACTCCTGATCACGTACATATAATTCCACTTGCTCATTCTGATCACTTTATAGTGGGAGCCGATGTGGAATAACCCTTGACTAAAAATGCTGCAGTAAGCAATGTAGCTAGAATAAGTATACCACACCTGTCCAGCACTAAAACACCTATCCTACTGGTGGACTTAACTGGAGCCGTGGCATTCCCTACACAAGATGTAACTTCCACAGTCAAATCCAAAGGGATCCTGTCACCCCGAAACACCTATTAAGCTGTCCAAGCATGTCCCTGCAGCATATTATCAATAATCCCACTCTCCTTTTTGCTCAAACGGTACACCCGCGCCGCTCTGCGAGCTTCAAGCACCGCATTGCGCATGCGGCATGGGTGTACTGACATCACCCACTGCCGGAAATGACGCGATTCGCATCATTACAGCCCCATTACAGCGCCGAGAAGAGGAGGGAGGCGCTGATTACAATATTCATTGCAGATCACGCCTATTAAGGCGTGCTATTAGGACAAAGATGGCCCACCTGGGTGACTAATGTATATAGCCACCGCTCATTAACATCCATAATAAGTAATATAACGTTTTTCTACAGTTTTACTGGGAGCTTTTTTGAGCAAAAAGGAGAGTGGGATTATTGATAATATGCTGCAGGGACATGCTTGGACAGCTTAATAGGTGTTTCGGGGTGACAGGATCCCTTTGGATTTGACTGTGGAAGTTACATCTTGTGTAGGGAATGCCACGGCTCCAGTTAAGTCCACCAGTAGGATAGGTGTTTTAGTGCTGGACAGGTGTGGTATACTTATTCTAGCTACATTGCTTACTGCAGCATTTTTAGTCAAGGGTTATTCCACATCGGCTCCCACTATAAAGTGATCAGAATGAGCAAGTGGAATTATATGTACGTGATCAGGAGTTATCAATAGCCATGGTGTCTCTCCAACCATACTTACCTTACAAACTATGGAACTGAGCAAAGCAGGAATAAATCGTAGGACAATGAACTCCTGACACTTCTGTGAACTCTCTCACTTAGTCTGCTCTCCAGAACTTAACTAAGTAATTTCAGGTCTCCATGGGTTACTAACCATCTACCTAATACATTGGTTCCGCTTATCTTAGAAATCTGCTTTCTGTGTCCCTGCTCCTCCACCCCTCCCTACCCGACTCTGCTTTGCGTCACCTGTCATATCCACCAGAGCATATAACACTGTTTTGTCATTTTTTTTTCTGTTCTCTTCTTTCCCCTTCCCTTTTTTTTTTTTTTTTTTTCTCCCTCTATTGCTTATGTATAAATGTATGTGTCTTCAGAATTTGTGTCATTATCAGCCTGAAGAAGAGCCCTGAGTCGTCTCGAAAGCTTGCTATGTTTACCATCTTTTCAGTTAGCCATTAAAAGGTATCAACCACTGAGGACTCTCAGATTGCAATATATTTTTTTGTGTGTGGTATGTAATTGGGTATATCTCGCAGCAGTTAATTTCCCTTGATCACATATACACACCATACATACCACACAGAGCTACAGCTGATGCCACCATGCTCTTATCTTGCTATTACACATGCACAGAGTTGTTGGTATTTCATATTAGTCACTGCTAATTACCGTTCTCTGCTTACATCTGAGAACTATTGGCATGTACAGTTACAACAGGTAATATAAGTGAAATACCCACGGCTGTCCTGCACTTGTAAAAGCAACTTTGTGCACATTTATTACAAGTTCTAGTCCAACTGAAATGTCAGTATGAGACCTTTAGAGGAAATCTGTCAGGTCCCCTATGTGCCCACAATCATGAGCAGTTCTGGGAGCGTATCTCAAATCCCTGCCTGAAAGTCCCAACATGTAGTAGCATCCATAAACCGATCTTTGGAAAAAGTATCTCTAAAGACTGTTTGAGATGCTAATTAGGGCTTTGGCTAGTCAAGGGGGCGTTAGTTCCCCCTGACTTGTTCGCCCACTTAACATGTTGTTCTGCACTGTTGGTGTGATAACATGCTTTATATAGCATTGTCATCTACATTGTGAGTGCGACTTTGTTCCTCTCACTATTGTGTGTCTGTTTCCATGTGTATACACCCCTGGCTTCAGAGAGGATCACTACACATGATCAGAAGTCGTCTGCAATTCGGTCATGCGCAATGCGTCACGGCTTCAGAGAGGCATAGTGCTCCTGAATGGAAGCGCGGGAACTTCCAATGATGCACAGTAAAGCCAGGGGTGCATATACCCGGAGCCTTCTGAATGCTGAGGGATACATAGCCACTTACACGTGTGGTGTAATATAGTGATGCATGTTATGTTGGCTGTGTAAAGCATGTTACTACACCTACAGGGGTGGGATAACTCTTTAAGTGGGCCAACTAGTCGGGGGAACTAATGCCCCCTGATTAATCAAAGCCCTAATTAGGGTCTCATAAGCACTCTTTAGAAACACTTTTTATGAATATAGTGCCAGCATGCTGCAGCATACATAAACCTATCAGGCAGGGATTTGAGATATGCACCTAGAACTGCTCCTGATTCTAGGTACACGGGAACTTACAGGTTCCCCTTAACCCCTTCATGACCCGGCAATTTGTCATTTTAATTTTTTGCTCTTCTGCTTCCAAGAGCCATAACATTTTTTTATTTTTCTGTTAACATAGGCATATGAGTGCTTGTTTTTTGCGGGACGAGTTGTACTTTCAGATGCAACCATTTATTATACCATTATAGTGTACAAGAAAATGGGGGGGGGGAAATCCAAGTGCAATGAACCTGCAAAAAAGGGCAATTACACATTTATTTTTTTTGTCGCCATGTTCACTATATGGTAAAACTGACATGACGGTGTGATGCCTCGGGTCGGTACGAGTTCGTAGATACTGAACATGTATACTTTTACTGTTATTTAAGTGGTGAAAAAAAATTCAGAAATTTGAAAAAAAAAACTATTGAATCTCACATTTTGCGCCATGTTCTGCGACCCGTAGCGTCCTCATTTTTCGGGATCTGAGGTTGTGTGACGTCGTCTTCTGTTGCATCTTGAGCTGACGTTTCTAATGATACCATTTTTGGGTGGATGAGCTGTTTTGATCGCCCGTTATTGCATTTTATAGCAATGTTGTGGCGACCAAAAAATTGTAATTTTGACGTTTGGACCTTTTTTCCGTTATGCAGTTTACGGCTCTCATTAATTGATATCTTGATAGATTGGGCGAGATTCTGAACGTGGCGATGTATTTTCTTGTTGTTTTTTTTTTTTAAATACTTTTATTTTGAATGGGGAAAAGAGGGGTGATTTGAACTTCTAGTTTTTTTTATTTTTCATGTTTGTAAAAACTTTATTTACTAATTCACTCTTTATTTTACCCCCCCCCCCCCCCATGGGGAGGCACACCGCTGCAGGGTCTGATCACTTGTGATAGGTCCCGATGAGCTGCAGCACATCGGGACCTGCCACAAATGTATACTGTGAGTGGTTGACAGCGCTTCCAATCACTAACAGGAAGCTATCCCTGATAGCCCGGGGCCCTACCGAGACCCTGGAAGCTATCATGTGAGCATCGGAGATCTCGCAATATTATCGCAGGATCTCCGGTGCACACGGGGAACAGCACGTTCCCCACCGCAGCCGTTTTGGATCCCACTGTAAATGACAATGGGATCCAAAGGGTTAACAGCACCAATCGGATCCCGGAACCGATCGGTGTTTGAAGCCCAATATTTCAGCTGATGAGATCAGCTGAGATGTCGGGTTTTTGATGTGAGCGCTGCTTCGGAGTTCACATCAAACATCGGGACCTGACCCTTGACGTTATGTTACGGAAGGAGTTATAGAGGAGCTGTCATCAGGATTATCACTGTAAAGTAAAGCCATGGCCATAATGTCACTTGTGTTGATTAAACTGATACCTGCAGTAAAGGAATCCGATCTTTGGTTGCTGAATAATCTTTCTCTAAAGTTTTCAGAATGATATCCGTCCGGGGCAGGACTGGGGCATGGGTATAGGGTCGTCTTCTTCTGTTCCTCCCCCTCTTTAAATTCTGTGCCACTACTATTATTGCAGTGGGTGATGTAATTCTCTGTGGATGGTCTGCAAGTCTTCAATAAAATAACGCCTGAAGCAGTGCATCTGCAGACCAAGATCTCCAGCTCCATTTTATTGAAGACAATCTGTAAAAGCAGAGCTATCAAATGGCACATGCCACCCACCCACTGTAGCAATGGCCGTTGCACAAAACTTTAATTAAAAAAGGGAAGAACATAAGACTTTTCAACTCCACCCCCCATGTCCCACCCTAATGTATGAATTACGTCATTATAAAAACTTTAGACGCAGATTATTCAGCAACCAAGGATTGGATGTCTTCACTACAGGTATGCATTTAGACTGGTTTCACATTTGCGTTTGTCAACGCAGTGTTTTGAATGCAGCCAAAAGCATGCGCACTGCATTCCTATGTTTAACATGGGAACGCATGGTACCTGTGTTCGGATACGCATAATTTGTGCGTCCTCCGAACGCAGCCTGTTGCATTTTTGTGCGTTCACGGGCGCTTGTTTTATCAGCAAGCAACCGCAAGCACACAAAAAATGCATGGATCTCAATGGATCCACAGTGTCCTCCGCATGACAGCGCAGGAGAACGGTGCGGATCACATTGAAGTCTCTCCCGGGAGATCAGCTGGAGCAGCCGCTGATGTCCTGGGCACGGCCGCTGCTGATCTTCCGGCAGTGTTGGCGTGGGAGATTTGAAGAAACAGCTGACCTGACAGCAGTTTATATTTCCTGTGCCGACACCGAAGAGGTGATGTTGGTGCAGTAGATTTAAACAGTTGTCAGAACAGCTGTTTCTTCAAATCTCCCGTGCCGACACTGTCGGGAGATTAGCGGCTGGGAGGAGGAGATATCCATCACTGATCTCCGCCTCCCGGCCGCCTCCGAGATCCCTGATTGGCTGGCCGGGCACCATACTGATGTGAACGCATTCGGAGATTCTCCGTTGCGTTCACATCAGTATGGCTGCGTTTGCAATGCGTTTGCATCTGCATGCAGACACAAAAACAAATGTGAATCCACCCTTAATCAGTGTCAATACCTCTATGACAATGGCTGTAATGTGTAGTGTTAAATCCTTCCGACAGGTTCTCTTTAACTTACAGGACCCCTAATTCACTCTCAAGGGTACCGTCACACACAGAGATATATTGCATGCAACTCACTGGTTGCAGTGAAATCATGGGCACATTGTTCTATTTTGTGGCTGTGTACAAATGTAATAATGTGTCCATGATTTCACTGCAACCAGTGAGTTGCATGCAATATATCTCTGTGTGTGACGGTACCCTAATATTCTCGTCTGAACTTGGTCGTAGGTTGCGTTCATCTATTCAACACTTCCTAGAACTGTTTTTTAACTCAAACAGCTCACTGCTGCTTAGTTTTATTGACCCATTCATTTTAATAACATGTCTCTTGGTCCAGAGGACACGCAGCTTGTGCTATTCTCATCCAATTTGCATGTCAAACGTGTGCCATTAAAGTCCATGTAAAACAGATGAAACACGGAAGGCATGCTCTGTATTTCAGAATTTCATCTGTTTAATATTTTTTTGAGATGTGATTGCTCTTAGTAATTGAAACCAAAGTAATCTGGTTCTGTCTTATTGTAAAAGTAGAAATTACATCTGTTCACAGTGGTTACATTTGATATCACAGCTCTGTGCTAGGGCATCCATGTCCTGTAATTCAGAGAACGGTCTTAAAAGATACCTTTTAATGGCTTTCAAAATAAATTAAATGTAATAAAGCAAACTATCGACATTAATTAGCTCTTCATTAGGCATGGTATAACAAAGTACTTGAAGAAACGTGCATGTATGATTGACAACTTGGTCTAATAAATTGACATTTAAGCCCACGTTCATACGTTGGGTATTTGAGTTTTGTTACCTCAGTATTTGGAGAGTTATTTACCTCCGTATTTGCAAGTCAAAACCATGAGTGGAACAGTCAGAAGAAAAGTATAATAGAAATGCTTGATCACTTCATGATTTCTCATATACTCCTGATTTTGTCTTACACATACTTAATGTGTAATTATGGCCTAAAGCTTGGCCTCTATTCAAACAATAAGCTTAGAGAGTAAAGGCCCAGTCACACACAACGACATCATTAGCGAGATCATTGTAACTATGACGTTACAACGATCTCTCCAGCGATGTCGTTATGTGTGACACTTAGCAGCGATCACGCCCCTACTGTGAGGTCGCTGATCGCTGCAAAGTGCTCTGGGTAATTTTTTGATCGTTGGTTTCCCGCTGGTCAGCATGCATTGCTGTGTGTGACAGCGAGAAACCTGCGATCAGTGACCTCACTGGCTGGTAACCATGGTAAACACCGGGTATCCAGGCAGCGCGCGCTGCTGGATATCCGGTGTTTATCATAGTTACCAGCGTCCTCCCTGCTTAGCACTGCCTGTAAGCAGGGAGGACGCTGGTAACTATGGTAAACACCAGGTATCTAGGCAGCGTGCACTGCCTGGATACCTGCTGTTTATCATATTTACCAGCGTCCTCCCTGCTTACAGGCAGTAAGCAGGGAGGATACTGGTAACATCGCTTCCAGCGATGTGGGAGGTGGCTCCCATGCCCCTGATCGCTGGTGAGATCTGCCTGTTTGACAGCTCCCCAGCGACCAGGTAACGACGCTCCAGCAATCCCAGCAGGTCGTTATCGCTGTCGGGATCGCTGGAGCAGTTGTTGTGTGTGACAGGGCCATAAGGCTGGCCATACGTAGTAGCTGGTTGTCAGCTGATCTTTCAACAAACAGCCATCTTGCCCAAAGGTCTTGTGTTCTCTGAGAAAGCCAATGACTGACAAGGCTGGTGTCCTATCTCGTGGAGAACATTGTGATCTACAACTCTCCCAACCCTGTTGCCAGCGATATGGGTGGGTTCAGCTGACATCGGTCTGTGTATGGTGGGTGACTTGTATCCTTAAAGGGAACCCCTCAGCTGCTTTATGCCTCCTAACCTACCTGTCTCTGCAACTTCCTACTACATCCCTAAGCATCCCTGTCTGAGCTAAGTGTACTGTAATCGCTAAGAAAAATCATTTTATAACTTACATGTTGGTATGTTAGTTAGGATGGTGTCTTCATAGTGCAGGCACTCTGGGCGTTCTCTCCACGTCCATGTCCCCCCCTTACTCTGTAGTTATCACGCTCTGGTAGGCTCAGTAACTTAATTTCCAAGCGCAGTCCTGGTGTCTGAAATCTGTGGGATAATTCTTCCTGGTATGACGCTGCGGTACGTTCCTTCCTCTACAGTGCAGTGTGGGGAAGTAATAGGGTGTACTGACTGGCTTCAGAATGCCCAGTGCGCACAGCACCCCCCACACTGCACTGTACCGGAGAGGATGCACCCAAGCGTCCTTCCAGGAAGAATTGACCCACAGATTACAAACTCGAGGACTGCGCTCGGAAATTAGGTTATCAAGCCCACCAGAGTGTGATAGACAGAGTATGTCCCCCCCCCCTTACTATAGAGTAAGGGGGGGTGACATGGACCTTGAGAGAACACCCAGAGTGCCTGCACTATGAAGACACCATCCTAATTAACATACCAACATGTAAGTTATAAAATGATTTTTTCCCAGTGATTACAGTACAGCATTGGGTCAGAAAGGGATGATTAGGGATGTAGTAGGATGCTGCAGGACAGGTAGTGATAGGTTTGGGGGCTTAAAGTAGCTGACAGGTTCCCTTTAATCAATTTGGGCAAGTGATTTGAAAGTTTTATTGTCCCAAAATTGATATAAGATAAGACCAGGACCTGAGTCCTCCCTCTGTCTAGAGAAAGTTCCTCAGATGTGTTAAGACATAAATCCTTGTGAAAGATATGAGTGTATCAAAGACTCTCACACATGTATTCCCAGACCCTTCTGTCTTTAATTTGAGTTTGCCTTTTGATATGACAAATTTGATATGGTTGATGTCCTGGACTACAGAAATGTTTAGTCACAGGTAGATGGGCCTTTGTATTTGTGGTGATGTCCTTACTTTTAGTTTTGTCCTGTTTCTCTAGAGACCAACCCAGTAGGACATTTAGAGCACAGAATTGGATGTAAAGCTTGTGAATGTCCCAGGACTCTTTAAGTCCTGCTGTATCTACTGCCTGTGGGTTTTAGGCTGCCTTCACATTTCAGACCCCTCCGCAGCGTTCTGCGGAGGGGATCCGCAATGTGACCGCAGCACCGCAAGCCCCTATCTTTATAATGGGAGCGCACGGTGCTGCGCTTGACTGCGCATGACTGTGCGCACCCATTCACTGCCATATGTGATCTGTGCACAGGTGGATGCCTGCGCACAAATTACCCAGTCTCGTCCACACCAGAAATGCAACATGTCGCGTTCGTGGTGCGGACAAGACTGGGTGATTTGTGCGCAGGCATCTGCCTGCGCACAGATCACATATGGGAGTGATTGGGTGCGCACGGTCCTGCGCAGTCAAGCGCAGCACCGTGCGCTCCCATTATAAAGATAGGGGCTTGCGGTGCTGCGGTCACATTGCGGATCCCCTCCGCAGAACGCTGCGGAGGGGTCCGCAAATGTGAAGGCAGCCTAAGAAGTGAAGTTTTGCAGCTGCTTACAGTGTTAGAGAATTCTAGAGAGTGAGATAAAATACGCAATAGGGTCTTATCTCCTACATGTGGAGAAGGATGTATCAACAAGTAGAATCCGCTCATCTGATCTGGTTGTGTATACCCACAACCAGTTGAAAAGCTGCTGCTGGATCCACACATCCACGGGTCACCGCGGTCCAAAAATAATATATATAGGACAAAGTGTCGCTCGATCCAAACTGATTGTCCCTGAGGAAGGAGGTGTTACCTGCTCCGAAACGCGTCGGATAAAACATACACCTTCATCCAGATACTCCAGTCTTCTGGTCTTCTTTGGCAGCAGCGCAGATCGAGCGACCCTTTGTCCTATATACAGTTGTGCCAAAAGTATTGACACCCTGCAATTCTCTCAGATAATACTCAGTTTGTTCCTGAAAATGATTGCAATCACAAATTCTTTGGTATTATTATCTTCATTTAATTTGTCTTAAATGAAAAAAACACAAAAAGAATTGTCCTGAAGCGAAATTGGATCTAATTCCACACCAAACATAAAAAAGGGGGTGGACAAAAGTATTGGCACTGTTAGAAAAATCATGTGATGCTTCTCTAATTTGTGTAATTAACAGCACCTGTAACTTACCTGTGGCACCTAACAGGTGTTGGCAATAACTAAATCACACTTGCAGCCAGTTGATATGGATTAAAGTTGACTCAACCTCTGTCCTGTGTCCTTGTGTGTACCACATTGAGCATGGAGAAAAGAAAGAAGACCAAAGAACTGTCTGAGGACTTGAGAAACCAAATTGTGAGGAAGAATGAGCAATCTCAAGGTTACAGGTCCATCTCCAAAGACCTGAATGTTCCAGTGTCTACCGTACGCAGTGTTATCAAGAGGTTTCAAGTCCATGGCACTGTGGCTAACCTCCCTAGATGTGGACGGAAAAGAAAAATTGACAAGAGATTGCAACGCAAGCTTGTGTGGATGGTGGATAAAAACCTCGACTAACATCCAAACAAGTTCAAGCTGCCCTGCAGTCCGAGGGTACAACAGTGTCAACCCGTACTATCCGTCGGCGTCTGAATGAAAAGGGACTGTATGGTAGAATACCCAGGAAGACCCCACTTCTTACCCCGAGACCTAAAAAAGCCAGGCTGGAGTTTGCCAAAACTTACTGAGAAAGCCTACAACGTTTTGGAAGAATGTTCTCTGGTCAGATGAGACAAAAGTAGAGCTTTTTGGGCAAAGGCATCAACATATAGTTTACAGGAGAAAAAGAGGCATTCAAAGAAAAGAACACGGTCCCTACAGTCAAACATGGCGGAGGTTCACTGATGTTTTGGGGTTGCTTTGCTGCCTCTGGCACTGGACTGCTTGACCGTGTGCATGGCATTATGAAGTTTGAAGACTACCAACAAATTTTGCAGCATAATGTAGGGCCAAGTGTGAGAAAGCTGGGTCTCCCTCAGAGGTCATGGGTCTTCCAGAAGGCCAATGACCCAAAACACACTTCAAAAAGCACTAGAAAATGGTTTGAGAGAAAGCACTGGAGACTTCTAAGGTGGCCAGCAATGAGTCCAGACCTGAATCCCATAGAACACCTATGGAGAGGTCTAAAAATGGCAATTTGGAGAAGGCACCCTTCAAATATCAGGGACCTGGAGCAGTTTGCCAAAGAAGAATGGTCTAAAATTCCAGCAGGGCATTGTAAGAAACTCATTGATGTTACCGGAAGCGGTTGATCTCAGTTATTTTGACTAAAGGTTGTGAAACTAAGTATTAGGCTGAGGGTGCCAATACTTTTGTCTGCAAATATAAAATATAAAAGGGGGGGACAAGAGGCGCAATAGTGCCCTATCACTAGTGACACTAGTATGTAGATGGTGGTGCTGTGTGGCCGCTCACCTGGTCCAGTTGTGGTCCCCACAACTGGTTTGACTGCGTTTAGGAATCAATGTTCCAAGCTGCTGCAGTTATTTTGGCTAAAGGTTGTGCAACCAAGTATTAGGCTGAGGGTGCCAATACTTTTGTCTGGCTTATTTTTGGAGTTTTGTGTGAAATGATCAATATTTTGCTTTTTGTTTCATTCTCTTTGTGTTTTTTCATTTAAGACAAATTAAATGAAGATAATACCAAAGAATTTGTGATTGCAATCATTTTCAGGAAGAAACTGAGTATTATCTGACAGAATTGCAGGGGTGTCAATACTTTTGGCCACAACTGTATGCTATGTTAGAGAATTGGCATAGAAATTTAAAGTAAGGATGACAACTCCTCATAAAATGATTAACCGACAAATCGAGCCATCTACCTGTGTCTAAACATTTTTGTGGTTCAGGAGATACCGTAAATTCCAAAGGAAATGAAATTACACCAGCCCACTAGTGGCCACTGATTAGATGCAAGGATCTTGTGACGTAAGTCTTGTGCATGCCTTCGGAGACATGGCCCCGGTACAGGAAGGTGGAGTTTAAGGTCTTTTTATTTTGTTTCGGAATGCAGTGTTTAAGAAGGGGTTGTTCAAGTGGTGGACACCCACTTTAGTTATTATTTTACATTTTTAGTTCCCTGCACAGGGGACTTGAGTATGCTATTTGATCGCTGGTACAATTGAAATGTATATTGTAATCTGAGTACCTAGACTGAACTCGCATAAACAACTCTTTGCAGATGCAAAATAGTGATCTGAATACTACCAAGTGAAAGTGGCCTAATAATGCACTGGCACCATTTTAGGCTGCGGAGAGATGTGTATTATGCATGAAGATTGGCGTTGTGTGCAGGGCTGTGGAGTCGGAGTTGCTGCCCATTTTGGTGGAGTCGGAGTTGGAGTCTGTAGAAAATGTTCCGACTCCTAAAATATAAAATGAATTGGGTCTAGTAGTTCAATGCAGAATGTACTGAATATTATGAATTATTATTACCGTATTTTGCGGCGTATAAGACGACTTTTTAACCCCTAAAATTCCCTCCCAAGTCGGGGTCGTCTTATACGCCGGGTACAGGTTGAGGCAAAAAATGCCGGCATCGGCCCGCCGTGCATAATATAAGGCCCCCCCCCCGAAAATAAGCTGTGGCAGGCAAGAAAAAAAAAATGAATACTCGCCTGCCTCTGCCGTCCTTGTCTTCCGGAGCTTCCCGCTGCCACCGCCGCCGTGTACATAGCCGCCGGGCGCCATAGATGTACGATAATAAGCCATTAGCCAATCAGGAGGCTGCTGGTGTCTGATTGGCTGAGGCATTACCGTACATCTCCTGAACGGAGGTAACTGCGCCGCTCAGTGTGTATGTACGGTAATGCCAGGGCCAATCGGACGCCAGCAGCCACCTGATTGGCTGATGGCTTATTATCGTACATCTACGGTGCCCGGCTACGTGCGGTGGTAAGCTCCGGCAGGGTCCGGTGGCACCGCAGTGGCGCTGTGTGTGTGTCTTCTGTGTGTCTTACTGTGTGTCTTACTGTGTGTCCTTACTGTGTGTCTTACTGTGTGTCTTACTGTGTGTCTTACTGTGTGTTTACTGTGTGCTTACGTGTCTCTGTGTGTCTTACTGTGTGTGTCTTACTGTGTGTCTTATGTGTGTCTTACTGTGTGTCTTACTGTGTGTCTTACTGTGTGTCTGACTGTGTGTCTGACTGTGTGTCTGACTGTGTGTGACTGTGTGTGCTGTGTGTGTGTCTGTGTGTGTGTGTGTCTGTGTGTGTGTGTCTGTGTGTGTGTGTCTGTGTGTGTGTGTCTGTGTGTGTCTGTGTGTGTCTGACTGTGTCTGACTGTGTCTGACTGTGTCTGACTGTGTCTGACTGTGTCTGACTGTGTCTGACTGTGTCTGACTGTGTCTGACTGTGTCTGACTGTGTCTGACTGTGCCTCTGACTGTGCCTCTGACTGTGCCTGTGACTGTGCCTGTGACTGTGACTGTGCCTGTGACTGTGCCTGTGACTGTGACTGTGACTGTGACTGTGCCTGTGACTGTGCCTGTGACTGTGCCTGTGACTGTGACTGTGCCTGTGACTGTGACTGTGCCTGTGACTGTGACTGTGCCTGTGACTGTGCGTGTGACTGTGCGTGTGACTGCAGAGGAATATTGGGGGTTGATGGAGGCTGTACTCCCCCACCACCACTGTAATACTATAATATATGGAGGACTACGGGGGTGCATTACACTATATGGAGCCACATGGGGTGCATTATATTATCTAGAGGACTATGGCGTGCATTGCACTATATGGAGGACTACAGGGTTGCATTACACTATATGGAGCACTATGGGGTGCATTATATTATATAGGGGACTATGGCGTGCATTACACTATATGGAGGACTACGGGGTGCATTATAATATATGGAGGACTTTGATGATGCATTATAATTTATGGAGACAATGCTCTGTGGGAGCATGATAATACTTGAAGGGGTATGAGGGAGCCTCTATACTTTATGCAGGGCTATTTTAGGGCTGTGTGGTGGCCATAATACAGTGTGAAGAGATGTAGGGGTCATTATTCTATATGTGGGTCCATTATACTGTGTGGGGGTCATAGTGAGAATCATACCGTAGAAGAGGGGGTAGTCTTATACGGCGAGTATATCCCAAACTCCATATTTTAAGTGGAAAAGTTGGGGGTCGTCTTATACACCGGAAAATACGGTATGTTCTATCTAAATATCTTTATTATGTCATTATAATGATTAAAGCCTAATGTTACCATTGACCTACAATAATTTTATCACTAAAAACGAGCCATGAATGAAGGAGTCGGAGTTGGAGTCGGAGCCAGGGAAATTCAGGAGTCTTGAGTCGGTGGTTTGATTTACCGACTCCACAGCCCTGGTTGTGTACGCCTAACTTACATGCGGCTGCACCAGAAATGTTACTAAAGCTGTGTAACTTTTGATTGCCACATCCCATCCTGACCTACCACTGCTCCCCTTTGCAAATATGGCACGAATGTGCATAAAAACGCCAAAAGCCGTAACATTTTTGCACAATTTTGCATTCTGCAGGATTTTTTGGTGTTTCAAATGTCTAAATTCCGGCGTTAACACGTTGATGAATCCAGCTCGTTTTATGTACAGCTAGTCGCAGAAAGTCATGCATTAGTGCACGGTATGGGCCCACAGTGTTGCAGGCAGATAATTGGTAATCTTGACATCTCCTTCTAGTGGCCTATATTAGGATCAACCCTATGTGTGTACTGTTGTTAGTGTCAGGTTTGTGTGACTGTAATCAGCACGTAAATCTGCATTACTATAAATAAACTCAACATTCCAGTTCCTGCTCCTGCTCTGAGCTCGGTGCTTTATTGCCTGACCTCAGAACATGTGTCCAGTTACTGCCTGAACAACTTGAAAAGGCTAACTAAAGCAGTAATCTGATTTTATTTATTTTTTTTCCATTTTAGTATATAAACACCCATATATTTATATATGGGTCCTTGCATCCATTTACATACTGTGGAAACATAATCTTCATATTAATGACTATACTGTGGGCAATAGTTTAAGTGAAGACGATCAGCGTTAGCAGCGTTCTGGACGCAATATATTTTTGCTGCGTGGCTGTGTTGTACTGTACAAGCACAGTGGATGGATTTATAGAAACCTTATGCCCACTGTGCTTTTAGATGCTTCAGAAATTGACATGTGGCTCTGCTTCCTGAGCTGCAACATGTCAAATCATTATTGTGGAGACACTAGTGTTCTGAACAGGAGAACATAGCAAAAACACACTGCCCCAAATTCCTGATTATGGGCATGTAGAGTACATTCTCCCACAGAGGACACTAGTGTCTCTGCAAGAGTAAACATGCTGTGGCCTTAAGGCTATGTTGACACTGTTTTTGATCCATTTTTTTGGATCTGTTTTTGCAGTGAAGGCATCACTTAAATGCAATCCCAGCAAAGTCAATGGGTTTTCAAATTTTGCTGTTCAATCTGTGCTTTCATGACCTGGTGCATTTTTTTTTCCCTTAAGGCCACTTTACACACACCAACTTATCTGTCCAACTTCTGACCAACTTGCTGGTTGCAGTGAAATCATGGACACATTGTTCCATTGTACACAGTCACAAAATGGAGCAATGTGTCCATGATTTCACTGCAACCAGAGATCTGTTCAGAAGTTGGACAGATAAGTTGGTGTGTAAAGTGGCCTTAAAATTGATCAGCAAAGAATGAGCATGTCAATTTTTGGATGCGCTGTAAAGATCTGCTTTTCCCATTGAAACCATTGTTTGTGGGCAAACAAAGCACCTGCAGAAATGGATCCAAAACGGATGATTCACTTCTAATCCGTTTTTTTTGAAAAGCAGATCCATTCTTCCATCTGAAAAAGACAGAAAAATGCATAATAATAAGCGGATAAAAAAAGCACCGTGTGAACATAGCCTAATGCAGGCAATCCTGATAGTAGGCACTCACCCTAAGGGCCCCTTTACACGCGGCTACATTTCTTGGGTGGCTACAGGTAACTTACTGGTTGCAGTGAAATCATGGAGAGATTATTCCATTTGTACACAGCAACAAGATAGAACCTTGTCTCCATGATTTCACTGCAACCAGTAAGTTACCTGTAGCCACCCAAGAAATGTAGCCGCGTGTAAAGGGGCCCTAAGGGTATGTGCACACTGGCCGGGTTAGGGTCGGTTTAGCTGTGTAAACCGCCGGTCGGTTTACATAAATTTCATGTAAATTTATGTTAATCCAAACCGGCGTTTGGATTAACCTTAAAACCTATGTAAACCGACACCCGTGTCCACACACCGGCGGTTTACACATGCTCATCCGTTGCTAACCCGCTGGGTTCCCAGCGGGTTAGCAACGAATGAGCATGTTCTATAAACCGGCTGGTTCTGCAGCGGCTGCAAGCAGAATCATGTACTGCTTCCAGCCGCCGCAACACCGCCGGCGCTAACCCCGCCCGGCACCCGCCGCACATACCCGCCAGGATGCCGGTGGACGGCTCCGGAGCTTCCTGGCGGGTCCGCCCAGCCGCCGCCGACACAAACCCGCCCACCAGTGTGCACCTAGCCATAGGGTATCGTCAGTTGGGGACGCACCAGCGATCCCGACAACGATACGACCTGGTAGGGATCGCTGGTGCATCGCTATGTGGTCGCTGGTGAGATATCGGTCAGATCTCACCAGCGACGCAGCAACGATCCGGAATGATACGGAGGTCGTTGGGACCCTGTTTCTCAGACCTGTAGTATTGAGATCATTGTCCCTGTCAAACACAGCGATGCATGCTGCCCAGCGGGACCCCAACGATCAAAAAATGGTACAGGCGACTCTTGACACAACCAGCGATCTCACAGCAGGGGCCTGGTCGCTGTTAAGTGTCAAACATAGTGAGATTGCTGGCGAGGTCGTTGTTGCGTCACCAAACTTGTGACTCTCGCTAGCGATCTCGCTTGGGGTGGCAGGGGCTTAACATCTGTAGACTGTATATTTGTACAGATCCTGTACTATATAAACTGCAATTAGCCCCATTAATCATGATCACATTGCAATTACCTATTGGAACACAGCATTTAAAGGATACATTTGCAGTGTATTGATCAATAAACAGAAAACTATTTTCTTTGTATTTTATTGTATATTAGCTGAAGAGCGCAGCATTGCTTGGCCATAGTAACTAACTGTGGTTAGACACCTTGGAGGACATAGACAATCTAATAGGTTCATAGTTAACTCACTGCCAACTTTTTTGTGTATCAAGACCTGTGTGATGTAATGCTCATGTGACCATAGTGGGCAGAGCTAAGCAAGCAAAATTATGGGCTATGGAGACTTGGCTCCGCCTATTATAGTCACATTAATGTGACATCACACAGACCCTGCTGGATCATCTGAAATGTTAACTATTAACCTGCCAGAGTGTGTATGTCCTCCAAGGTGTCTACACAATGCCTCATTGCCAGCGTTGGCCGGGCATAGTAACTAACTGTTCCTAGTTATAACAAAACAGAATGTTTATTGTGCAGGTAAAAATCAAAAAAGTAATTAGGGGCATGGCAATGAAAGGAGTGGAGCTTTGTGTGGCCATACAGACAGTTAATAGGCTTTTTTTTTTGTGAATTAATGTAAGGCCGGCTTCACACCACGGCAGCGTCCGATCTGGGGCTGTCAGGGGTGAACCTGACAGCTCTGGACTGGATCAGCAAACAGAACCCGGTGTGCAGCCAGACGCAGCTACCACTGCTGATGATTCAGGACTGCGGCTTGCAGGGAGCTAGCCGCGGTCCTGAAATTTCAGCCGCATGTAGCCGCAGGTGTCCGGTTCCCAGATCCTCCCGGACCAGGGCAATCCGGCCCCATAGGCTCCCATGCTAGTGAGCGCCAGATTGCACCGGATTCGGGAGAATCCGGGAGGATCCTGGAGACAGCAATTTGGGGAGATTTTTCTCCCTGGAGACAAACGTTGCAAGCAACGTTTTTTTGTCCGGGAGAAAAATCTGAATTCTTCCGGAGAGATGGAAACCGGATTTTAGCCCCATAGTATCCTATGGGGCCGGATGGCAGCTATGGGGCCAAAATCCGGTCCGGGGCTGTCTGGTTTACAACGGACAGCCCCGGATCGGATGCTGCCGTGGTGTAAAGCCACCCTAAGGTGCTGTTTAATTTCCCCTCAAAACCTAGTGATTGACGTTCCCTGAGTCAAATGGCGCATGTGTGCAAAATGTTGTGATTGTAAATGCAACGGTGCGGAATCCTTTAGTGGACATACACACAGACACCTATATATACTAGGTTGTTGTACAGCCTCAGTACAGCCTTTGTCTGTGAACCTGCTTGGTATTTGAAACTATTGTTCAACAGACATCATTTCTGTTCTATTGCAGAATTGTATACTTTGTAATACAATTACTGTATTGAAACCTAACCAATATGTTAATGCATGTTTAATTTGTTTGCAGCGGAGCGTGCTCTGGATACCATGAACTTTGATGTGATCAAAGGGAAACCTATTCGAATTATGTGGTCCCAGCGTGACCCATCCCTTAGGAAATCTGGAGTGGGCAATGTTTTTATAAAGAATCTGGACAAATCAATTGATAACAAAGCACTTTATGACACTTTTTCTGCTTTTGGCAACATCCTATCTTGTAAGGTAAGTTTAGCACCACCTTGTATAACTGGGGTATTATTATTTACAGCACACAAAGGCAGTAAGTAATACATGTGTTTTACAGGTGGTGTGCGATGAGAATGGATCCAAGGGATATGCTTTTGTGCACTTTGAGACACAAGATGCTGCGGATAGAGCCATAGAGAAGATGAATGGCATGCTGCTCAATGACCGCAAAGTGTGAGCCTATGTGTAAATGTATAGCTGTATGGTACTGAGATTGTGCAGTGAAATGAGCAATAGAGGCTGCATAAGTAATCCTGTATCGATTCTGCATTTAAATATGAATTCTTAATTCTTAAATGCATATAAGGGGCGCAAAAAGCAACACTTGTTACACAGGCAGAGTAAAGATACGGTTTAGAAAATCAAACTCTTGCCCTATACCTCTATTTGCTAATTGTATAGAATGCCTTTAAAGGGTTGCGTGGGTTCTAGCAAATAAACTTTAAGTAATGTGACTTAAAAATGAACTGAGATATAAGGGAAGTAGCATCTCCTGTTGGGTGTAAATGCAGCAGGTGTTGGCAATACATTTTAACTTACACCCTGCTTAATCAGTCACTATTGGTGTTGGCACAGACCATGGCTGTTTAACCCCTTAGATGCTGCTGTCAATAATGACTATGGCATCCAGATCTATAACTACGTCAATTCACGGCCATATAATGGCTCCAGAGTCTGCCAGATATAGTGGCCTGCTCAAAAGTGAGCGGTGTTTGTGGTAAAAATTACATTTTTTTTTTGCCTGTCATACCACTTTCCAGTAATTCCTGGAAAGCAGCTGAAGGGTTAATAACTACCTGACAGCAGCTTTGAATGTTGAGGGATGATATTTTTACAATGGTATTACTTTGGAGTTTTTCCATTATATAGGTTCCCTAAAGTCATTTCAAAGATTAAAGGGACAGTGTCAGGTCATTTTTTTTTTTTCAGTATGATACTAATATTACCCTTGAATAGTGCCTGGGCAGACCTTCTAAAAAACATGTAAAATCATTATTATGCCGTTTGTAGTTTCCATGTTATCAGCATTGTGAGACCCTGCAGTGAGCTCCTGGATTGGTCCTCTGCATTACTAAACAGGAATAGTCCTGTGATGTCTAAACTGTCATGTAATTATGCACTCCCTCTCAGTAGCCTCCTCCCTTTGCTCTCAGACAGTACAGTGTCAGGTTTCAGTAGCTTCTGTTCTGAAGGCAGTGAGAGAGCTATTGCCCATCTGATTTATCTAGACTCCATCTGTTTCTGTAAAGAGACATCCTGCTTTGACAGTTTTGTGTTGTATTTCACCTTTTTCTTTGCTGCAGACACGGAGAGGAGAATAGAGGCCCCCCACTGATGTCCTGTGCAGTGATGTGTGAATGTGACATGCATATTCATTTTATGGGGAGGGGACAGCAGAGAACAAAGTGGATCATTCACTGTGAGTGACAGATGGAATGAATCTCTTAATTTGAAGTTTACAGAAGATAGGAGGGGAATATAAATAAAAGAAATACAGTGCCTACAAGTAGTCTTCAACCCCCTGCAGATTTAGGTGGTTTGATAAGATGCAAATAAGTTAGAGCCTTCAAACTGCAAACGAGAGTAGGATTTATTAACAGAAGCATAAATCTTACAAACCAAAAAGTTATGTTGCTCAGTTGAATTTTAATAAATTTTAAACATAAAAGTGTGGATCAATTATTATTCAACCCCTAGGTTTAATATTTTGTGGAATAACCCTTGTTTGCAATTACAGCTAATAATCGTCTTTTATAAGACCTGATCAGGCCGGCACAGGTCTCTGGCGTTATCTTGGCCCACTCCTCCATGCAGATCTTATCCAAGTTATCTAGGTTCTTTGGGTGTCTCATGTGGACTTTAATCTTGAGCTCCTTCCACAAGTTTTCAATTGGGTTAAGGTCAGGAGACTGACTAGGCCACTACATCACCTTGATTTTTTCCCTCTTGAACCAGGCCTTGGTTTTCTTGGCTGTGTGCTTTGGGTCGTTGTCTTGTTGGAAGATGAAATTACGACCCATCTTAAGATCCTTGATGGAGGAGCGGAGGTTCTTGGCCAAAATCTCCAGGTAGACCGTGCTATCCATCTTCCCATGGATGCGGACCAGATGGCCAGGCCCCTTGGCTGAGAAACAGCTGCCACCACCATGCTTGACTGTAGGGATGGTATTCTTGGGGTCGTATGCAGTGCCATCCAGTCTCCAAACGTCACGTGTGTGGTTGGCACCAAAGATCTCGATCTTGGTCTCATCAGACCATAGAACCTTGAACCAGTCTGTCTCAGAGTCCTCCAAGTGATCATGAGCAAACTGTAGACGAGCCTTGACATGACGCTTTGAAAGTAAAGGTACCTTACGGGCTCGTCTGGAACGGAGACCCTTGCGGTGGAGTACGTTACTTATGGTATTGACTGAAACCAATGTCCCCACTGCCATGAGATTTTCCCGGAGCTCCTTCCTTGTTGTCCTTGGGTTAGCCTTGACTCTTCGGACAAGCCTGGCCTCGGCACGAGGAGGAAACTTTCAAAGGCTGTCCAGGCCGTGGAAGGCTAACAGTAGTTCCATAAGCCTTCCACTTCCGAATGATGCTCCCAACAGTGGAGACAGGTAGGCCCAACTCCTTGGAAAGGGTTTTGTACCCCTTGCCAGCCTTGTGACCCTCCACGATCTTGTCTCTGATGGCCTTGGAATGCTCCTTTGTCTTTCCCATGTTGACCATGTATGAGTGCTGTTCACAAGTTTGGGGGGGGTCTTAAATAGTCAGAAAAGAGATAATTAATCCACACATGTGAAGCTCATTGTTCTTCTTGCCTGAACTACTTCTTAATACTTTAGGGGGACCAAACAGAATGCTGGTGGTTTGAGGGGTTGAATAATAAATGACCCTCTGAATTAACTTTTAACGCTTTAAAAAAAAATTAAAAATCTTTTTGGCTGCAGTGCATTTCCCACTTCCAGGCTGATCTACAGTCCAAATGTCACAATGCCAAGTTAATTCCGCATATGTCAACCAGCTAAATCTGCAGGGGGTTGAAGACTACTTGTAGGCACTGTACATGAATAGAGAGAGTTTAGAGTGAGGAATTAGAAAATGATAGCAGTTACATATGGATTTTGACCTGACACTTTTCCTTTAAGAGGTCCCTGAAAAATAAATTTAGCGAATCTTCCTTGAAAAAACGTTTAATTACTGCTAAAACGTGAAAGCTTCTAACACCATAACAAAATAAAATAACATTTTATGAATAGTGCTGATGTAAAGCAAACATGTGGGTTATGTTATTTATGACTATCTGGATTAAAGGGATAATCATTCAAAGTTTAAAAATTCCTCAAAACATTCCTTTAAAAACGGATTGTCAATCTTATGATTTTTTTTTTTTTTTAATAAAAATATTGACCTAAATTTGCCATTATCATAAAATATAATGTATCACAAAAAAGTTCTCAAAATCACTGTGATACCTTGAAACACTTGCAGAGTTATTGCCAGATAAAATGACACGTCACACTTGAAGAATTTGGTTTGGTCGTTAAGGGTTAAAATCATTCCTTTGTAAACCGTTTTCCCCAAATCTGCATGGTTTCTTCTCTCTGGGCTGCTTGGAAAGTGCGTACATCATTCTCTGGTGGTATGGGGTTGAAAGGCAGGCTGCAACTGGCTTTATTTTATATGTATTTTTACTCCTCACAGCCATGTGTGTTTGCCTGTTTTGGTGCTATGTTGGTTGACCTCTGAAGATAATCTGCAGCACTGTCATGGTCTTCAATATCATGTATCATTTTTGTGACTTGTCCCTTTTGAAGGCCAATCTATTGACCAGGATAGAGAGCCTCTGGAAAAAATTCCCTCTCTTGTCAGACTATCTATTAACCCCTTCAGGACCATTGACGTACCTATACATATTGGGACGGCAGGAGTTCCTGACTAATGACATATAGGTATGCCATGGAAATTTTGAAACAATAATAATAATCTTTATATAGCGTCCACATATTCCGCAGCGCTTGACAATTCAGAGGTTCATATTCAAACAATCATAAGTAAGTTATCAAAAATACAATAATTACAGCAAAATAAGGACAGCCCTGCTCATAAAAGCTTATAATCTAACAATAAGGTGGGGGTGACGCAAAGTACAGGTGCTTATTTACAATGATGGTATAGTCAACTTGAAATGGGGAATAGATAAGAGTAGCATAAGTGGCCACCAACCGTTATTTGTAGTGCATTTGAGACTGGTGGAGCTTACAGGCTATGTCTAAATCAGAGATTTAGGGATCATGATAGGCCGCCCTAAAAAGATGTGTTTTTAGGAAGCGTCTAAAACTAAGTTGTGGATAGACCTAGTTTTTTGGGGTAGAGCATTACAGAGAATTGGTGCAGCTCGGGAGAAGACTTGGAGCCAGGAGTGGAAGGTTCGGATTAATGCAAAAGGGAGTCTAAATTCACTTCCAGAGCGGAGGAAACGGGTGGGTTGATAGACGGAAAGGAGGGTAGAGAGGTAGGAAGGTGCTGCACTGTGAAGTGCTTTGTGGTTGAGAAAAAGCAGTTTGAATTGGATCCTGTAGTGTATGGGCAGCCAGTGCTATGACTGGCTGCTGCATTAAGGATGGCCTGAAGAGGGGAAAGCCTACAGAGCGTGAGGCTAATTAATAGAGCACTACAATAGTCAAGGCGGGAGTGAATCATGGCCACAGTGAGGGTTTTTGTTATTTCCATGGTGAGAAAGGGGGGATTCTAGAGATGTTCTTTAGGTGTAAGCGCCAGGAGCGGGCAAGAGACTGTATGGGGTGAAGGAAAGATCACCGTCAAGCATAACAACCAGACAGTGAGCCTGCTGCTTAGGCGTTATCGTGGTGCCGCACACAGAGAGAGATGTCAGATTTAGGGAGGTTAGAGGAGGGTTGGAGCAGAAGGAGTTTTAGAAAGTTTAAGTTTCAGATAGTGGACATGATATTGGAAACTGCAGTAAGTCATTGGTGTTCTTTATTACAGCGGGAGTAAGGTCAGGGGAAGACATGTATAGTTGTGTATCATCGGCATAAAGATGGTACAAGAAGCCAATTCTGCTGATCGCCTGTCCAATCGGATCTGTGTAGAGAGAGGAGAAGAGGTCCAAAGACTGAACCCTGAGGGACCCCAATAGTGAGAGAAGTGGAGGCCGGCAAATGATACACTGAAAGATAGCAAGAGAATCAGGAGAGAGTGGTGTCCTTTATGCTGATGGAGTGCATCAAAGCGAGTAGGAGATGGTGGCCAACAGTGTCAAAAGCTGCAGAGCGGTAAAGAATAAGCAGAAAGTGGTCACCATTACAGTTTGCTGTCAGAAGGTCATCTTTGATGAGGGCAGTTTATGTAGAGTGAAGGGGGCGGAAACCACACTAGAACGGATCTATAAGAGAGTGAGTGGAGAGGTAACGAGTAAGGCGGGAGTAGATCAGGCGCTCCAAGCGTTTAGAGTTGAAGGGGAGATTGGAGACTGGTCTGTAGTTATTTGTGTAGGATAGGTCAAGAGACATTTTTTTAATAATGGAGTAATAATCTTGTTTGAAGGAAGAGGGAAAGATGCCAGACAAAAAGAGTAGAATTGAAGATTTTGGTTAGTGAGTGGTGACCACAGGGGAGAGAGACTGGAGTAGGTGTGAGGGAATGGGGTAAGTGGTGCATGTAATGGGACAAGAGGAAGAGAAGAGTCTGGAGACTACTTCTTCTGTGACTGGGTCGAATGTGGAGAGTGAGCCAAAGGAGATGTGGGGTGGAATGGGGGTAGCATCACTTGGGGGCAGAGAGCTGATTTCCTGACGAATGTGTTCTTTTTTCTATCTGAAGTAAGAAGCAAGATCATCAGCACAGAGGTCAGTGATCGGGGCCTGCAATTTGGGACTGAGGAGAGATTGAAAGGTGTCAGTTTCTTTGGGTGGTTGGATTGTGAGGAGATCAGGGTGGTGAAGTAGGTCTGTGTGGTGAGGTGAAGTGCAGAGTTGTAAATTCTCAGCATAAGTTTATACTGAATGAAGTTTTCTGGAGTGCGAGTTTTTCCTCCATAGGCTTTCAGCACTTCTAGAGCATCACAGGAGGAATCGAGTTTGTGATGTGAGCCAGGGCTGTTTAACTCTGTGTTTGGAGGTTCTGAGGGTGAGGGGTGCTTCTTTGTCCAGGGTGCTTCTTAAGGTCCTGTCACACGCGTCAATGTCGTCAGCGATCTGATCGCTGACGACATTGACGGCTGATTGCTGGTGAGCTGTCACACAGACAGACTCACCAGCGATCAATTGACCAGTGACATCATGGAAACGATTTAAATATCGTTTCCACGATGTCCTGCTCCCGCTGCCAGCCTGCTGGAAGCGGGAGCAGCCTGGTCTCCAAGGTACACTGCGGGTAACTAGGCAGCGCGCGCTGCCTAGATACCCGACGTGTACCTTAGTTACCAGCCTCCTCCGCTCACCGGGTGAGCGGAGGAGGCTGGTAACTAAGGTACACGTCGGGTATCTAGGCAGCGCGCGCTGCCTAGTTACCCGCAGTGTACCTTGGAGACCAGCTCCCAGCGCTTGTGAGAGGCGCTGGGAGCTGGAATATCGCTAGTCCCGGTGTCACACGCAGCGATGCTGCGTGTCCACCGGGCGACAATCGCCAGGTTTTAGGACTGATTCTAAAACCTGGCGATCATCAACCAGCGATTTATCGCTGGTTGATGCAGTATGTCACACGCGTCAATATCGCTGCAACGTCACGTGCATCCGATATCGTGCAGGCGATATTGACGCGTGTGACAGGCCCTTAAGAGAGTCATTGTAGTGATTCACAGCCAGATCAGGACAGGAGGAGGAAATTTTCTACAATAAACTGTGGAAAGAAAAACCAAATGAAAGCATTAGAGGCAGGTGCTGCAGTAAACCTCATGCACCAAGGCAAGTTGGTTATATTATTTATTCAAATAAATAATGAAATAAACCATCATATGCTGTGACTATAATCTTGGATCGGATGATTTGTCAGCAGCGTGGTTTTGTACCACATTTTCTCTGATACCCTGTATAAATGGCAATTTTGCGGGCACAGGAGGTTTGCCCGCATGATTGCCGCCGGGTCTCCGGCTTATGTGACAGCCAAGACCCAGCACTCACAGCCAGAAGTGGGGCCTGCGCTGCTCCTGGTAGTTTAACCACGTAAATGCTGGGATCAATAGCAACTGCAGCATTTAGGTGGCTTGGATAGGAGTGCGACACAGCACACTTCTCTCCCAGGGGATTGGGACTATTTTGACGTGATCACTGGAACTTGATTGCTGCCATGGCAACACGGGGTCATCATCGTGATGACTTCTAAGTCACTCAGCTATGAAAAGCCTTGCACACCATTCCAGATGCATTGTGTGCAAAGCGAAGTGTCAGAGCAGCAAGTGCAGCTCTGACATATATTCTATTGCAATGCTAGTGCATTGCAATGGATTATATGAGCGATTTAAATGAATAAAAGGTATTGTCCAAAAGGAGACCCAAGTTGAAAAAAATGTGACAAAGATATACCAATAAATTTGTATTTTTATGGAGAAAAACATAAAACCAAAGCACACATTTTGGCATCGCTGCATCCTGAACGACCCGCACTATAAAACTGTCACACTAGTTAAACCCTTTAGTGAACACCGTAAAAAATGAAAAACGTTGCAAAACACTACCATTCTTTTTGTCATCATACTGCCAAAAACGTGGAATAAAATGATCAAAACGGTGCATGTAAATAAAAATATAGCGTTGGAAATGTCATCTTGGCCTGTAAAAAACAAGCTGCCACACAGCTCTGTCAGTGGAGAAATAAAAAAGCTATAGCGCTCAGAATACAGCAATGTAAAAACCCTTTTTTTCTTTACAATTGCTTTTATGGTGTAAAAGTGGCAAAACATAAACCATATAAATGTGGTATCGTTGTAACCGTGCTGACCTGAAGGAATGAAAGCTATCATCACTTTGTTTGACACGGTGAACGACGTAAAAATTAAATTCCTGAATTTCTGTTCCTCCTTGATTCTGCAGAATAGAAAGCCACCAAAAAATTGTGGTGTACCAATAAAAACTCTGTCATCCTGCTAAATAAGTCCTCATGTGACTGTCGGCAGAAAAAAAAACCCAAAAACCTTCAAAGTGTGGTGATGCAAAAAACCTTTATTTTGTAAAAAATGTTTTTTTAGTGTGATAGTAGCCAAACCTAAAAAAAACCTATATTAATCTGGTATTGATATGATCATACCGTCCTGACAAAGCCGCATTATCACTCATCGCAAGGTGTACGGTGTAAAAACAGTAGTAAAGCAAATTCTGCAATTGCTGCTGATTAGGTAAATTCTACCTTCCAAAGAGCACTTTATCCTGCGCTCTACGCTGAGTGCTCAACAGTGATTTACGTGTTGATTTCTAAAAAAAAGGTGAGTCAGGCAAAATTCCCAACAGAGAATTCACTGTAATAAGGCGAGGTAGTCATTTTGAGCTCCCATCTGACATGTGATCAGGCTGTGTCCATCTCTTTGCGTGTGTTTTTATTTGTGTGCAAAAGTGCACTGAACAGTTTTGTTTTTTGCACTTTTGAACACCGCTGAACAGAGGACAAACAGAGTCCAGAGTAACACTCCTGCGTCATTAGTGAATAGATCTGTCGGGTTTCACCTGAATCATGTATTTCCGAGATGTAGTTGTAAACCCAAATGTAAGTGCTCAGCAGAGAGCAAAGGAAAAATGTGAACTGATCCAAAATGTTCTGTACCCAGATTGCCACCAATACCATTCAACTCAGCCCACAAAAAACAAGTCTCCACCAATGTCCGTCATCTATTAACGGAAATATAGGGGCTTCTGTGTTACTGGTCGCACAAAATCTCTGGAAGAGATCTATGCCCCTCCCCCCCAAAAAAAACAAAAAAAAAAACCTGCAATACCTGCCCCCCACTCCCCCACACCCTGTTCTGAGCACTACAATGTCTTAACGACAGTTAATGTCAATGTTTGGCATTGTTGTAGTGAGGAAGCCCACTTAATTTGTGGAGGCTGTTTCTCCAGAAGCACAAGTTGGACAGTGTACAGGCACTACAGGGATTATTTGCAATTTTTAACTCTGCAACCTTTACTGCGTTTGAGCATTTGACTCAATGTGTGTTTTCCAGAGATTAACTTAAGGGCTCTGCAATTGGACTCCGCAAATTATTTTTAGGAAAATCTGTGCTCCAAAAAATCAAATGTCGCTCCTTTCGATCCCTAACTTGTGGCCAAACAGTACTGTACAGCATTATATGGGGGTATTGCCTTGTTCAGGAAAAATTGTGTAACAAATTTTGGGACCCCTCTTTTGTACCTATTCCCCTTGTCAAAATTGGGAACTGGGGTTAATGGGGAACTCCGAGAGAGATCTTTTTTGGTGCTGTCCCTGTCCTCCTACATGATGAAGCTGAGCTGTCCACTACAGGGATCTATAGATCGCTTATAAATCAATAAAATGATACCTGCTCCATAGCTCTCATCCATCCCATATGGGGCAATAGGTCACAGAGCAGATTCAGCCTCATACTGCAGAGAGCAGGGGTTGTGAAGTGGGTGTGGCCGCTGGTGGTTCCATGGTCATCCTAAATTCCTGCCCCTTCATACTTCTAGCTAGTGTAACACCTGTGGTGTCAATATGCTCACTAAACCTCTAGATGAATCCATTAAGGGATGTAGTTTATAAAATGAAGTCACTTGTGGGGTATATCTGCTATTCTGGCACATCAGGGGCTCTGCCAATGAGACAAGTGAATCACCTTTTGGGTTCGAGGTGCTTACCACATATCAAGATAAATTCCTTAAGGGGTCTAGCTTCTAAAATGAGGTCCATTGTTAGGTTTTCCACTGTTTAGGCACATCAGGGTTCTCCAAGCACAACATGGCGTCCACTAACTATTCCAGCTAATTTTGAGTTTGACTGGTGCTCTTTCCCTTCCGAGACCTGCTGTGCGCTCAAACTGTAGTTTTCCACTACATATGAGGTATCTGCATACACAAAAGAAGTTGCACACCAAATTGTTCAACACTTCATAGAGTAAATAAAATGTGATTTTCTCTTTATATTTTCATGGCTCAATATTCTGAAATTCTGTGAGGCACTTGGGCATTCAAAGTGCTCACCAGACATCTAGACAGTTACATGAGTGGTCTAGTTTCAAAAATTGGATCACTTGTGGGGGATATCTATTGTTTAGGCACATCAAGGGGCTCTCCAATGTGACATGGTGTCAACCAACGATTCCAGACAAAAGTCCAATTGCAGCAGTCAGAACCATTTCTTTATGAACGAGCCCAACGATGCAGCTTTAGGATACTTTTACATGTTTTCTTTTCTTTCTGGGGGTGGGAAGGTGGTATGAGCAATTTGTGTTTTTTTTTTTTTTTTTTTTTAATATACAGATAGCACTGATACCTATAATAGTGAATGGGGCTGTTCGTGTTATTTTTTTTTTTACACACTCAGATGTGTCTGAGATTGGAACAAAAATGGCACAAGTCTATGGGTCTGTGAAAAAATTGGACAGCGCTCTGCCATCCAAGTGCAGTCTCTTTTTCACTTGGGGTAGGTGCCCATGAAGAGGATTAGCGGCGTGTTGAATGTAGCTTGTTTTTGCTGCGTCCAAAACACTGTGTTGTACAGCACAAGCACAGTGAATGGATTTATATAAATCCTGTGCTCGTTTTCCCTTCTTTATTTATGCCGTGCAAACTGATGTGGCGTGGCTTCCTTCTTGTCAGTTAATTCTTGTTGAGACACTCGTGTGCTGAATTTGAGAGTACTGTGAAAATACCCTGCATCAGTAATCCTTATCGTGGGCTCATATGCTGCGTGCTCCCATCTAGAACTCAGCATCTGAACGTGGGCACCTACTTGTAATGTTTCACAGAAGATTGAGAAACTTTTTTTTTTTTTTTTGATGAAAACTGCATTACACACTGATGAAACTAGATTTGTTTTTCTTCTACATGAAAAAAATTAAATGAAGAAAGGCTTAACACAACGTGGCATTGTCCAAATAGATAACTGTATTCTACGCTGTTGTAACACAACTTTGTTTTCTTTGCCATGCAGATTTGTTGGTCGCTTTAAATGCCGAAGGGAGAGAGAAGCAGAACTTGGCGCTAAAGCCAAGGAGTTCACAAATGTTTACATCAAGAATTTTGGGGAAGATATGGATGATGAACGGCTAAAGGAGACTTTCAGCAAATACGGTAACTGCGTGACATTCTGAATCAATTGAGCCACCACTTGCTTCCAGCTTAGTGTGTGCTGTGGATAACTTTGTGGACTCCTTGGCTCTGCCCATGCATGTGGGCTTTTGGTTTCACGCGTATGCCGTGGTTAACCTAATAAGATCTGACTCTGCTCCCGCATGTGGGCGCCTGGATCAAGCGTGTGCCGTGCACCTGCATGCTGTGACCCTGTAACCTTTGTGGTTAACTGGTGTCTCTTGGCTGCAGGGAAGACCCTGAGCGTTAAGGTGATGACTGACCCCAGTGGCAAGTCCAAAGGGTTTGGCTTTGTCAGCTTTGAAAAACATGAAGATGCAAATAAGGTAAGAGCTCCCCTGGAGGACCAGGCAGACAAAGAATGTCTGTAGGGGAGAGCCAGGCACTCGGGGAGCTCTGCAGAAAGCGACTGAATGTGGGGAAAACAGCTATGATATTCTCTAACTTTTTTTTTTTTTTTTTGTAATAGGCCGTAGATGACATGAACGGGAGGGATATGAATGGAAAAGTGATGTTTGTAGGCAGAGCCCAGAAAAAGGTGGAGCGCCAAGCAGAGCTGAAAAGAAGGTTTGAACAGCTAAAACAAGAGCGAATCAGCCGCTATCAGGTATGCACTGAATTTATTATAAACCTATTACATTGTAAATTCAATTCTGTGTGTGCGATTTAGTATAACGTGTAGTCTATTAATTTGAATCAATTTTTTCTATGCTTAGGAGTTAAGTAGGCAGCCCTCATCAATATGACAGCTTTCCCTATTACATGCTTGAACAAGGCTGTCAGTAACCAATTAAAACCACTCATTAAACTCCTAAGCATAGAAGGGCAGTCATTTAAGTAAATAATAAAATACATGTAATTCTGAATATTCTCCCGCAAAACTGTACTGTGCTTAGTTCCTTCAGCCCTATATCATGTTGCCTGCAGACCATCTGTTGCTATACAATGCTGCCCTTAAGTCCAAGATCAAAGGGTTACTGTGAAAAAAAGTTGTAAAAATTATTTTTGACGAGTCATGCTTTATTTCCCATAGCAGTCTCTTACCTGCTGATGTATACTTAGCTGCTAATGTAAAATATTATGGCAGCCATCAGGCTAGGTCTACAAGGTGACTTGGGCTGTTAAACAGTGATGTGGTCAAATGTCGCTATGTGCTACTGCTTTTTTGACTGCTGACTTTGTAATCTTTGTAGTATCCTAGAGATCATAATGTAACCTCATTCACCTACATTACACTGCAGTGTAGCAGTGACACATAGCAATCATTGGCCTTTGGCTGTGCAACCTGTGTTGCGGCCAAAGTCCACTATGTTACCCCAGCCTTATTGGATGGAAGGAAGAAGGAATTGGGTGTGCTGTTTTTTGTCCTGTCTCTCATATTTTTCTTTTTTCTGGAAGAGGTGAGGGAAGTCATATTTCTACGTGGACTTGTCATCATGAACTTACTGTATATAACTGGGTTGATGTTGTTTGAACAAAAACCCTTTGAAAGTATTTGTCTGAGGAAGAATTATACCCCTAATATAATTTGTATTTTCTTACAGGGAGTAAATTTGTATATTAAAAATTTGGATGACACCATTGATGATGAAAAGTTGAGGAAGGAGTTTTCCCCATTTGGATCAATCACAAGTGCCAAGGTAGTGGGAGCTCTAATAATATACATTAAGCTTGTTCTAAGTGGTGCTAGGATACTTTTACATTAAATTATGTAATATGAAGACAGTTTGTCACCAGGTTTTAGCTTTATTTGGCACCATTTGCGGTTGTGCAGGGTGCTTTGGTTATTTTGTATTACAGGTTATTAGGCGGTGGAATAAACGCATTTCTTACCCCAAATTATAAATTAATAATTACCCTGCAGGATAAATAGCATATTCATCTTACAATAAGGATTGTTATGGTGTGCAGCGCTGGTGACCATGAATAGGTTCTTCTTACAGGATGGCTAAAGTTCTTGAGTCGTTCCATACCAGTGCTATGTGAGAGATATATATTTATCTATGGCAGTTGCCACCACAATCCATTTACTTTTTGGACAGTTCATGGTGATAATGGTTACAATCGCAACCCAATATTTGCTGGAAAGTATAAGATTTAAAATGTAAATACTTGCCTAACCTCATTGCACTGTAATCTCATCCTGTCCCTGCTTTATTGTACGGGGAGAGGTAATGCAGTGCTAGATAATTGCAGAGGAAATCCAGACGGAGCATAGATTGCTTTACGCTCTGTCTCTACGCCTCTTCTACATGCAAACATTTTACATGTTTGAAATGTTGTGGTAAGCTTAAAGCATTCCACCTTTAATTCATAATATCTCTTCCAGGTAATGCTGGAGGATGGCCGTAGCAAAGGATTTGGATTTGTTTGCTTTTCTTCTCCAGAAGAAGCCACTAAAGCTGTCACTGAGATGAATGGAAGAATTGTAGGGTCTAAACCACTCTATGTTGCGTTGGCTCAAAGAAAGGAGGAGCGGAAAGCTCATCTTACCAATCAGTATATGCAGCGTATAGCAGGAATGAGGGCTCTTCCTGCCAACACGCTCATCAACCAATTTCAGCCTGCTCCTGGCGGTTACTTTGTTTCTGCTGTTCCACAGGTACGTGTAGTCCAAACTGCATTTTTAAAGAGAACCTGTCACCAACCATCCATGGTGATCTAATTACAGCACTGAATGCAGCATGTCTGCTGCATTCAGGCAAGGGGTCCCCCATCCCTTGACCCCCCCTGTACCCCATGTTAACCATGGAGCAGGGCGGGTATAAGCAGTGACGTCACTGCAGGAGGCGGGTCAATGCGGCCAGCACAGCATCCCTCGCTTTGTGTTATGCAGCAGGCGAGGGAGAGAATGATTGGCATGAGGGAGGCGGTGGTGGGCGGATTAACGATCCGGGGGGGCGTGAGACTTGCCCTTTGAGAGAAATGGCTCCAGCCACTAGACCCCTCCTATCCGGCTCCAGTTTGTAAGTTTTCAAAGTATTATCTCGGGGTACAGGGGGGGGTCAAGGGATGGGGGACCCCTTGCCTGAATGCAGCAGACATGCTGTAATTAGATCACCATGGATGGTTGACAGGTTTCTTTAAAGGGCCTCTTGGCACAGGTTGTGTAAGCTGTTGCTCGATGTATCATGGTGTGGCCAGTCCTTTAACCCTAGAACGCATGATGTTAAAAATATACATATTAACGTATTGGGGCCTTTTAGGCCCCCATGCAAATAATATAGAAAAACACACTTAAATAACTTTCACAAGTTTTATTTCAAAATTGCTAAATAAAATATGAATAGTGGACAAAATTTTAATTATAATTTTTCACAGAAAAGACCAAAAAATCTTTTTTTTTTATCCAAATTTCACACAAAGATATGAAAACACACACAAAAACACAGAGATCTACAGCAAATTAGCTGCAGCTACATTTGTATTCTAACTTTCTTTTCTATTAGATTAGTCTTCCAAGCAATTCTGACATGTTATTTTTTCGAAAAATGTTCTTTGCAAACATTTTCCTTACAAGTGGAACAATATTGCTTGTGTGTGACACACTGTAAGTGTAAAGTCCCCCTTCTTCCTCTCACCCTCATCAGCTCTTACCTTTTATACTCTTAAGGTCGTGTACAATTCTCTGGATTTTTGTGGCTCACAAGCTCTACCCTTTGCAAGCTTCTTAGAAACAGAAACTGAAAATGAATCAGACTTCCTCTCAATAGCTTATCTTATCACAGGTCCTTCAGCAATTACCTCACAGTGTATACTGTCCTCAGTACTCTATACACAGCTCATTACTGTGTACAGAAGGCCCTGAGATGATGTCATGGCCTTATCACTCCCTCCAAAAATCACATGACATCCTCATGTTATTATCCACACCCTGGCCCCTCCACCAGCATTACCGAGTACAAATAAAGTAACTTGAAACACAAACACTACTGAGAACAAGATAAAACATATCGGGGGCCTAAAAGGCCCCCCAATACGTACAGATGTAGTTTTCACCAAACAAGCATTGTTACACCAAAATACCTATGAAAAAAATTATATGAACAACTGGATATTATCAACAACGGCATACTTGAGGAATACCTGGAGTTTCAAAATTCTAACTAAAGTAATTTTGCAGATAATAGCAAAAATGTGATAAGGTCCCCAATATGCGTTCTAGGGTTAAACACACCTACCCAGTGCAATATAAACTTTAAGCATTTTACTGTCACTTCAGTAACATGCCGTCTGACACCGCACATGCACATCGCTATGCCCGAAGTTGCTTTGACACCCTCTTCGATGCTTTTCACCTCATTAGTGATCCCGAGAGATCATGGTCACCGCAGAAGACTCCCGACACACCAGCAGCTCCACACAATCAGAGGAGACCAAACACAAGAGACAAATCTTAATTATGGTGCCCTCACACCGCAGGTCAGTTAAAATCCCTGGGATGATGGTTAATCAGTACTTGAACTTCACTGTGCTGACGAGGTTTATAGCTAGATATAGATGTTGAATATATAAAGCTGAGTGTATGTACACTACCGTTCAAAAGTTTGGGGTCACCGAGACAATTTTGTGTTTTCCATGCAAACTCATACTTTTCTGGTCGTCATAATGGGAGACCCAGACAATGGGGTTTAGGGCTCTGCCCTCCGGAGGTCACACTAGGTACTACAAGTTTGTAGACACCGCCTCCTCCGCTTATAAACCCCCACCGTAGGAGACATCCTCAGTTTTAAACTTAGTGTGCTCGGAGGATCACGCTTTGCTTGCACTTCACTGCATTCTCACAGCTTACGTGATGGCGTATGAAGACAAGGTAAAATGGTCCCGCTCGGGACCTCCGACAGTCTCCCCGCTCACCCTCTGCGGAACACGCTGGTGGAGGTATCGGAGGGCTTTTAGCCTGGACACTTCAGTGTTCTCCCGGTACGCTGTCGCGCTCCTTCCTTTCCATCCCTCCATGGAGGCTCTGGTAAGGGGGAGCCTGGAGCCTTGCACAGCTCCGCTCCGTCCGAGGCCTCCCTAAATGGTGCTTACAGACCGGACGGAGCCAGCCCAGTCCGAGGCCTCCCTAAATGGTGCTTACACTCCGGACTGGTGCTGTACCCCCGTCCGAGGCCTCCCTAAAGGTGCTTACAGACCGGACCGGCACTGAGGCACCTGGTGTGTCTCCTGTGTGCCTGGGGGTAGTGTCTGTCACTGTTGTGTCATGACACTCAGACCGCGCGGTTACCCTCGGGTCCGCGGTTCTGGCGGTGACCCTGTGCTGGGGTCTCCCTGGCTGACCGCCCTGTGTATCACAGGGGCTGAGGCTGTAGACTGCGGGTGTTTTGTGTGTACATGCAGTCTGAGTGTGTGTGTGGTGATATTTCACACTCTTTTCCCGCGCTGCGGGCTCCGGCACCTCCATTACTGAGGCAGCCTGGAGGAGGAGGAGGCAGCCCTTGTGGTGACCTCACCGCTGGGCGTGTTGTGTGTTTTTCCCGCGTGTTCCAGGCTCCGCCCACATCTTCACTGTCGGCGGCCATCTTCTCCCTCACTTCCCGGCTGGGATCTGACGGCAGCGCGTGTCTGCACTTACAAGGGAGACCGGAACTCGCGGAGGTCACACACACACACCGCTTCCTCCTACCGCTTTACTGCGGTCGGTAAGCCACCGGGATTCCCGGTTTGTTTGTGAACTTTGGCTTATATTCCCCTCACTGTGGAGATGTCCTCAGTTGGGAAGCATGCTGCTAAGGCGGCGGTGGTCACCATTGCCTGTACTACATGCAACGGGACACTGGTGGAGGGGTCCTGCAATAACTGCGGACGCCCAGAGGCCCGGTCTGCTACTACTGAGTCTGCAAATCCGGGATTATACCCTGAGGTTCAGGTGATCCCAGGGCCATGGGAAACGCAGAATAAGATCAATGAATCTCTGCTGTCCCAGATGTCCTCCATGTCGCAAACCCTGGAGGCACTGCATAGGAGACTGGAGAACCCAGCTACTCCTCCTGGTTACCCCCGGGTGTCTCTTACTTCTGCTGTGAGACCCCCTAAGCGAGCCCGTGAGGCTTCTCCTGAGCTCCAGACTCTCTCTGAGGAGGAGCGTTCCTCTGATGGTGAGGAAGATGATGGGGGTTCTACTCTCGGGTCTATGTCTGAACCTCCAGATGGGGTGGAGGATCTGGTGTCCTCCATCAATGAGACATTGCGTCTTGTCACTCCTCCTGAGGAGGTGACTGTAACCCCAAGGAGGTCTATCAATGGCTGCGGCCAGAGGCTAGACCAAGTGGCTCCTTCATGGACCACACTAATTTCGGAAGGGTGATTAAAGCTCCCAGGTTGCATCCTGGGCGGCGTTATGTCCGTAAAACTAAGGACAATCGCTTTCCCTTTCCCCAGGAGGCGCTCCAGGAATGGTCGCAGTCTCCCAAGGTGGATGCTTCCATGACTAGGATTGCTGCGCGCTCCTTGTTTTCTGCCTCTGATAGCTCCTCGTTGAAGGATGCTACTGATAGACAGGTCGAGCAACTCGCCAAGTCTTCCTATGAGGCTGTGGGGTCTTCGTTTGCCCCTAATTTTGCCGCGGTCTGGACCCTACAAGCGATTACTATCTGTTTGGATGGTATCACTGATCTAGCTAGGTCCAGTCCAGAGGTCCTGGCGCTCACTGAGAGAGCAAGGGCCTATGCGGACTATGCCAGGACGGCATCTTTGGAAACTGCCACTCGCTCAGCTGTGGCCTCGGCCAATGCAATTGCGATCCGCAGGCTGTTGTGGCTGCGTCTTTGGGACTCAGATGCCACATCTAAGAAGATTTTACAAAATCTTCCGTTCGCTGGTGACAGGCTTTTTGGCACCGAACTGGACAAATTGATAAAGGATTCTGCTGAGTCTAAGATCCCGCAGAATAAGCCTAAGCCACGGTACACCGTGAAAAGGAACCCTAAGCAGTGGTCCTTTCGCTCCGGTTCACAGTCATCAACGACGTCCACTCGCTCAGACCGAGGGGGCAAGCCTGCTACTCAGTGGCGTTCCAAGAGTCGTCAGAAGAAGCCGGCGGGGGCAGCGGCTGCCACCCCCAAGCCCGCCTCGACATGACTCGCTCTCTCATCCTGCCTCCCCACAGGTGGGGGGCGCCCCTGTCTCGCTTTCAGGACAAGTGGCTTCTTCACATTCAAGATCAGTGGGTTCGAGACGTAGTCTCAAGAGGTTACAGGATAGAGCTGACGTCACAACCAATACCCCGATTCCATCGGTCGGTTCCATCTCCAGAAAAGGCTCAGGCTTTTCACCTGGTGTTGGAGGGGCTCCGCAGAGACGGAGTGGTGGTCCCTGTGCCCACGGAAGAGAGGTTCAGGGGTTTTTACTCCAACCTCTTTATTGTCCCAAAGAAGGACGGCTCTTTTCGCCCGGTTTTGGACCTCAAGTTGTTCAACCGTCACGTGTTGGTTCGGAAGTTCCGCATGGAATCCCTGCGCTCAGTGATCGCGGCTGTGTCACAGGGAGACTTCCTAGCGTCCATCGATATCAGGGACGCTTACCTTCACGTTCCCATTGCACCAGCTCATCAGCGCTGGTTGAGATTCGCAGTGGGGAAAGAGCACTTCCAATTTGTGGCACTGCCATTCGGGCTAGCCTCGGCACCACGGGTGTTCACAAAGGTGATGGCCTCCATGATGGCTCTCCTGCATGCGCAGGGACACGCCGTCATACCCTATTTGGACGACCTGTTGGTCAGGGCGCCATCGGAAGACCTTTGTCGGGTGAGCCTGGAGGTGACCATGAAGTCTCTGGAACGGTTCGGGTGGCTTATCAACATTCAAAAGTCGACCCTGGTTCCGACCCAGTCATTGACATATCTGGGCATGGACTTCCACACGGACTCGGCCCTGGTGTCCCTACCTCAAGCCAAGCAGCTTGCGATCCAATCAGGAGTGCAGAATGTCCTCCTGTCGCCACAGTCATCCCTACGGGTATTGATGAGACTGGTGGGTCGCATGGTAGCGGCGATAGAGGCGGTGCCGTTCGCACAGTTTCGCCTCCGTCCTCTCCAGCTGGAGATTCTTCGCAGATGGGACAAGAGGACGATCTCTCTGAATCGGCTGGTGACGCTGTCACAACCAACCAGGGACTCTCTACAGTGGTGGCTCCAGCCACATCACCTGTCACGGGGCCGGTCCTTCCTAAAACCGTCATGGTTAGTGGTGACCACCGACGCCAGTCTGAAGGGCTGGGGTGCGGTGTTCTTGCACCACAGGGCTCAAGGCCTCTGGACTCAGTCGGAGTCGGCGTTGCAGATCAACGTGCTGGAGATCAAGGCGGTCTATCTGGCGCTACTGGCGTTTCAGAAATTCCTGTCAGGACAACCCATTCGGGTACAGTCCGACAATGCGACGGCCGTCGCCTACATAAATCATCAGGGAGGGACCAGAAGTGCTCAGGCCCTCGCCGAAGTCCACCGCATTCTACTCTGGGTGGAGGAAAACGGCTGCCTGATCTCCGCAGTTCACATCCCAGGGGTCGAGAACTGGGAGGCCGACTATCTGAGCCGACAGGGGATGGACGCCGGAGAGTGGTCCCTACATCCAGACGTCTTCCGGGACATCTGCAGCAGATGGGGCACTCCGGACGTGGATCTGATGGCCTCACGGCTAAATCATCAGGTGCCCCAATACTTGGCGAGATCTTGGGATCCCCAGTCTCTGGGGGCGGATGCCCTGATCCTGAGTTGGTCCAGCTTCCATCTACCGTATGTGTTCCCACCTCTGGCTCTGATTCCCAGGGTCCTGTGGAAGATCAGGACAGAATGCAGAGTGGCCATTCTAGTGGCTCCAGATTGGCCCAGGAGGTCTTGGTACCCGGACCTGTGGCAACTGTCAGGCGGACACCGGTGGGCTCTTCCAGAACGCGCAGATCTACTCGCGCAAGGCCGTTCTTCCACCTCAATTCCAGGGCCCTCAGATTGACTGCATGGCTCTTGAGGCCTGGCTGCTAACATCCAGAGGTTTCTCCCCTACAGTGGTTGCCACTATGAATCGGGCGAGGAAACCCGTTTCCAGGAAGATATACCACAGAACGTGGAAAATCTTTTTTACCTGGTGTGCCTCTGGTGGCCGCTCACCGTGGCCTTTGTCTATCCCGACATTGTTGGCCTTCCTACAGTCGGGGTTGGAGTTGGGATTATCCCTTGGCTCTCTGAAAGGTCAAGTATCAGCACTTTCAGTGCTGTTTGACAGGCGCTTGGCGCTCCTCCCGAAGGTACGTCAATTTCTGCAGGGGGTGTCTCGGGTGGTTCCGCCTTACAGACGACCTCTGGACCCTTGGGACCTCAACATGGTCCTGGCGACACTGCAGAAACCGCCGTTTGAGCCACTGAGAGAAGTCTCTCTCTCTCGTCTGTCCCAGAAGGTGGTCTTTCTGGTGGCGATTACGTCTCTGAGACGGGTCTCAGAATTGGCTGCACTTTCGTGCAAGTCTCCTTTTCTGGTGGTTCACCAAGACAAGGTGGTGTTGCGCCCACGGCCCGAATTTCTGCCGAAGGTGGTTTCAACGTTTCACCTAAACCAGGAGATTGTTCTCCCATCATTTTGCCCCGCTCCCGTTCATCAGGTTGAGCGCGACCTCCATACTCTGGATCTCGTGAGAGCTGTACGCATTTATGTGTCCAGGACCGCCTCCTTTAGGAGTTCGGATTCCTTATTTGTCCTCACGATGGGTCGCTGTAAGGGGTCCGCGGCTTCGAAGTCGACCTTGGCCAGATGGATCAAGGCTCCCATTCAGGAGGCGTACCGGTCTTCTGGTTTGCCTCTCCCGGTGGGTTTGAAGGCACACTCTACGAGAGCTGTAGGTGCCTCCTGGGCCTTGCGACATCGAGCTTCTGCTCTACAGGTGTGTCAGGCGGCCACTTGGTCCAGCCTGCACATTTTCTCTAAGCACTATATGGTGCATGCCCATGCCTCTGCGGATGCGAGTTTGGGCAGGCGGGTTCTCCAGGCGGCGGTTGCCCACCTTTAGAGGGAACCATGTGTTATCCGTCTTGTTGAGGAACTCTTCCCGCCCTGGGGTATTGCTTTAGGACATCCCCATTGTCTGGGTCTCCCATTATGACGACCAGAAAAAAGAGAATTTTGTTTACGTACCGTAAATTCTTTTTTCTTTAGTCATCAATGGGAGACCCAGCACCCACCCAGTTGTTCCGTTGCATATTTTGCACTTGTTCTGTTCTCTGTTGAGACAGTGTTTGCCGGGTTGTTGAACCGTCTGTGCACGGCATTCTTCCCGATGTTTCGGGTGTGGTTTAATTTCTCCTCGCAGCTTATGGACTAAACTGAGGATGTCTCCTACGGTGGGGGTTTATAAGCGGAGGAGGCGGTGTCTACAAACTTGTAGTACCTAGTGTGACCTCCGGAGGGCAGAGCCCTAAACCCCATTGTCTGGGTCTCCCATTGATGACTAAAGAAAAAAGAATTTACGGTACGTAAACAAAATTCTCTTTTTTATTTATCAAGAGTTGCAAAATGAATAGAAAATATAGTCCAGACATTGACAAGGTTAGAAATAATTTATTTTTATTTTAAATTAATAATTTTCTCCTTCAAACTTTGCTTTTGTCAAAGATTGCTCCCTTTCCAGCAATTACAGCATTACAGTCCCTTGGCAGGTACTATTTAATGAAGCTGCCAGTTGAGGAGCTGTGAGGCATCGATTTCTCAAACTAGAGACTCTAATGTACTTGTCTTGTTGCTCAGTTGTGCAGCGGGGCCTCCCACTTCTCTTACTACACTGGTTAGAGCCTGTTTGTGCTCTCCTATGAAGGGAGTAGTACACATTGTTGTAGGAAATCTTCAGTTTCTTGGCATTTTCTCGCATGGAATAGCCTTCATTTCTAAGAACAAGAATAGACTGTCGAGTTTCACATAAATTCTCTTTTTCTGGCCATTTTGAGAGCTTCACAGAACAAACAAATGTAAGGCTCCAGATTGTCAACTAGCTCAAAGGAAGGTTAATTTTATAGATTCTCTAATCAGCCAAACTGCTTTCAGCTGTGCTAACATACTTGTACAAGGCTTTTCTAGGGTTTTCTAAACGTCCATTAGCCTTCTTACACAGTTAGCAAACACAATGTACCAATAAAACACTGGAGTGGTGGTTGTTGGAAATGCGCCTGTATACACCTATGTACTGTAGATATTGCATTAACCCCTTCAGGACCCAGCCTATTTTGACCCTAAAGACCTTGGCCTTTTTTGCAATTCTGACCAGTGTCCCTTTATGAGGGTATAACTCGGGAACGCTTCAACCGATCCTAGCGATTCCGAGATTGTTTTTTCGTGACATATTGGGCTTCATGCTAGTATTAAATTTAAGTCAATAATTTTTGCGTTTATTTGTGAAAAAATCAAAAATATGGCAAAAATTTTGAAAATTTCACAATTTTCACATTTTTATTTTTTTTTCTGATAAACAAGAGAGATATGCGACAGAAAAAAGTTATTAAATAATATTTCCCACATGTCTACTTCACATCAGCACAATTTTGGAAAAAAAATTTTTTTTCGTTAGGACGTTATAAGGGTTCAAAGTTCATGAGCAATTTTTCATTTTTCAACCAAAATTTACAAAACCATTTTTTTTAGTGACCACATCACATTTGAAGTCCTTTTGAGGGGTGTACATGACAGAAAACACCCAAAAGTGACACCATTCCAAAAACTGCACCCCTAAAGCTACTCAAAACTACATTCAAGAAGATTATTAACCCTTCAGGTGCTTCACAGGAACTAAGGCAAAGTGGAAACAAAAAATGGATATTTAAATTTTTTTATCAAAAATGTTCTTTTCGCCTCAATTCTTTCATTTTCACATGGGCAACAGGATAAAATGGATCTTAAAATGTGTTGTGCAAATTCTCCCGAGTATATCGATACCTCATATGTGGTCATAAACCATTGTTTGGGCGCACGACAGGGCTCAGAAGTGAAGGAGCGCAATTTGAATTTTGGAGCTAATTTTACATTCAAAAAGTGAAATTGCGCTCCTTCCCTTCTGAGCCCTGCCGTGCGCCCAAACAGTGGTTTATGACCACATATGAGGTATCGGTGTACTCAGGACAAATTGCCCAACAAATTTTAGGATGAATTTTATGCTGTTGCCATGTGAAAACGAAAAAATTTAGGCTAAAAGAAATTTTTTGTGAAAAAAAAAAAAAAGGACTATTTCATTTTCACAGATCAATTTGTAAAGCACCTGGGGGTTCAATATGCTCACTACCCATCTATATATGTTCCCTGGGGGGTCTAGTTTCCAAAATGGGGTCACTTGTGGGGGAGCTCCAATATTTAGGCACACAGGGACTCTCCAAACATGACATGGTGTCCGCTAACGATTTGAATAAAAATCAGCTCAAATAGTTAGCTGTCACCATGTTGCGTTTGGTGAGCCCCTGTGTGCCTAAACATTGGGGCTCCCCCACAAGTGACCCCATTTTGGAAACTAGACCCCCCAGGGAACGTATCTAGATGCATAGTAAGCACTTTCAACCCCCAGGTGCTTCACAAATTCATCCATAAAAATGAAAAAGCACTTTCTTTTTCCACAAAAATTTTCTTTTTTCATTATTACGGATCAATTTGTGAAGCACCTGGGGGTTCAAAGTGCTCACTATGCATCTAGATACGTTCCTTTGGGGGTCTAGTTTCAGAAATGGGGTCACTTGTGGGGGAGCTCCAATGTGGAGATGCACAGGGGCTCTCCAAATGCAACATGGTGTCCGCTAACAATTTGAATGCAAAATGAGCTCAAATTGTTAGCGGACACCATGTTGCGTTTGGAGGGTCCCTGTGTGTCTCCACATTGGAGCTCCCCCACAAGTGACCCCATTTTGGAAACTAGACCCCCAAAGGAACGTATCTAGATGCATAGTGAGCACTTTCAATCCCCAGGTGCTTCACATTGATTTGTAAAAATGAAAAAGTACTTTTTTTCTGCAAAAATCTTTTTTTTCCATTAATTTGTGAAGCACCTGGGGGTTCAATATGCTCACTACCCATCTAGATATGTTCCCTGGGGGCTCTAGTTTCCAAAATGGGGTCACTTGTGGGGGAGCTCCAATATTTAGGCACACAGGGGCTCTCCAAACGCGACATGGTGTCCGCTAACAATTTGAATAAAAATCAGCTCAAATTGTTAGCTGTCACCATGTTGCGTTTGGTGAGCCTCTGTGTGCCTAAACATTGGGGCTCCCCCACAAGTGACCCCATTTTGGAAACTAGACCCCCCAGGGAACGTATCTAGATGCATAGTGAGCACTTTCAACCCCCAGGTGCTTCACAAATTGATCCGTAAAAATTAAAAAAGAAAATTTGTGTGAAAATAAAGTATTTTTTCCATATTACGGATCAATTTGTGAAGCACCTGAGCGTTCAAAGTGCTCACTATGCATCTAGATATGTTCCCTGGGGGGTCTAGTTTCCAAAATGGGATCACTTGTGGGGGAGCTCCAATGTTTAGGCACACAGGGGTTCTCCATACGTGACATGGTGTCCTCTAACAATTCCAATTGTTAGCAAACACCAGGTTGCGTATGGAGAGCCCCTGTGTGCCTAAACATTGGAGCTCCCCCACAAGTGACCCCATCCACATATAGAGCATAATTACACATCTGTACCCAGCCTTCCAGAAGGACAGGTCAACTTGTAACCTGGCCGTTCTGCAGGAAGGGATTTGATCTAGCACCGGAATGAGACCCCAAAGCTATGGTAAAGACTAAGGGTGCTCTTATCAGCGCAAGGTCCAATGTTCGGGTGTTGTGCATGTGTGTGTGTGATGTTGTGTATGTCATGCTGGTGTGGGTGAGTTGTGTAGGAAAGGTCAGTATATCAGTCCGGGGACTGGTGATGAATTTTGAAGCAATCATTCAAACACAGTCCTGGTTTGTCTGGACACGTTTCACATATGAAACGTGTTTTCTGGTTTCTCCCTCTTTGATAGCAGACCCGGCACCTTTTTCTTTCTGAATTTGCGACCTCACGGGGAAAATGTTGCCCTGGTACCACACGGGAGCCTCTAGTTCCAGGAGTGCTGGGGCGTGCTTCTTCTTCTTCTTCTCCTCCTCCTCTTCTAAACATCAGGGCCTTGATCACCTTCTCCTGGAACTGGAGGAAGGTGTTGGTGGTCTGGCCTGCACATCGTGATAGCACGTATGCATTATACATTGCCATTTGAACAATGTGCACGGCCAGTTTTTTTGTACCAAACCTTCGCCTTCCGCATGGCACTGTAGGGCTGGAGGACTTGATCAGACAGATCAACCCCCCCCATGTGCTTGTTGTATCCCAGGGCACAGTCCGGTTTGTGGACCTGTCCTGGGGTACGTCTGGTGGTGGTGGCCGTGGTGCCGGGACCATGAATTGTGGTCAAGAAAAAGACATCCCTTCGGTCTTTGAACTTGACCACAAGCATTGTTGCTGCTACATTGAACTCGGCTCTCACCTCTTGGGAGAGGCTGCTCAACCAGCGTCAGAGGGAGACCCTTTTGGTTTCTGCGCACAGTACCGCAAGCGGCAGTAGTTCTGGCAGAAAGGGAATTAAATAGTTGGATACTTGTATAAAAGTTATCAACGTACAGATGATAACCTTTATCAAGTAGTGGGTGGATCAGATCCCACACTATTTTCCCGCTTACCCCCAGAGCAGGTGGACACTCTGGGGGCTGGATCCTGGAATCCTTTCCTTGGTACACTCTAAAGCTGTAAGTGTACCCTGAGGTACTCTCACACAGCTTGTAGAGTTTGATTCCGTACCTCGCCCTCTTGCTGGGGAGGTATTGCCGGAATGCAAGCCTACCTTTGAAGTGGACGAGGGATTCATCCACACAAATTTCCCGTTCTGGAACGTACACTTCAGAAAACTTGTTGCTGAAGTGTTCGATGACCGGCCGAATTTTGAACAATCTGTCGAAATTCGGGTCATCACGGGGAAGGCTGTCCGCATTGTCCCTGAAATGTAAAAATTTGTGAATGACCTCGAATCGCTTTCGGGCCATCACCGCGCCGACCACTGGAGTGTGATAGAAAATATCTGTTTTCTGGTCATCATAATGGGAGACCCAGACAATGGGGTTTAGGCTCTGCCCTCCGGAGGTCACACTAGGTACTACAAGTTTGTAGACACCGCCCCCTCCGCTTATAAACCCCTACCGCAGGGAACATCCTCAGTTTTAAACTTAGTGTGCTCGGAGGATCACGCTTTGCTTGCACTTCACTGCATTCTCACACTTGCGTGATGGCGTCTGAAGACAAGGTAAAATGGTCCCCGTCGGGGACCCTCGACAGCCTCCCCGCTCACCCTTGTGGAACACGCAGGTGGAGGTACCGGAGGGCAGAAATTGCCTGGACACTTTGTGTTCTCCCGGTACGCTGTCGCACTCCCTTTCCATCCCTCCCTGGAGGCTCTGGAGAGTGGGAGTTGGGAGCCTTGCACAGCTCCGCTCCGTCCGAGGCCTCCCTAAATGGTGCTTACAGACCGGACTGGAGCCAGCCCAGTCCGAGGCCTCCCTAAATGGTGCTTACACTCCGGACTGGTGCTGAACCCCCCGTCCAAGGCCTCCCTAAATGGTGCTTACAGACCGGACCGGCACTGAGGCCCGTGTGTCTCCTGTGTGCCTGGGGGTAGTGTCTGTCACTGTATGTGTCATGACACTCAGACCGCGCGTACCCTCGGGTCCGCGGTTCTGGCGGTGTACCCTGTGCTGGGGTCACCCTGGCTGACCGCCCTGTGGGTCACAGGGGCTGAGGCCGCAGACTGCAGGTGTTTGTATGTACTGTCAGTCTATGTGTGTATGGTGTATTTCACACTGTTCCCGCGCTGCGGGCTCCAGTCACCTCCATTATGGAGGCTGCCTGGAGGAGGGGAAGCAGCCCTTATGGTGATGTCACCGAGGGGCGTGTGTGTGTACTTCCCGCGTGTTCTCGGCGCCGCCCACGACTCTGCTCTCGGCGGCCATCTTCTCCCTTACTTCCCGGCTGGGATCCATCGGCAGCGCGTGCTGCACTTCAAGGGAGACCGGAACTCGCGGAGGTCACACACACACACCGCTTCCTCCTACCGCTTTACTGCGGTCGGTAAGCCACCGGGATTCCCGGTTTGTCTTGTGAAAATTGGCTTATATTCCCCTACTGTGGCGATGTCCTCAGTTAGGAAGCATGCTGCTAAGGCGGCGGAGACCACCATTACCTGTGCCACATGCAACGGGACACTGGTGGAGGGGTCCTGCAATAACTGCGGACGCCCAGAGACCCGGACTGTCACTGCTGAGTCAGCAACTCCGGGGCTGCACCCTGAGGTTCAGGTGATCCCAGGGCCATGGGAAACGCAGAATAGGATCAATGAATCCCTGCTGTCCCAGATGTCCTCCATGTCGCAATCCCTGGAGGAACTTCATAGGAGACTGGAAAACCCAGCTACTCCTCCCAGTTACCCCCGGGTGTCTCCTTCTGCTGCTGTGAGACCCCCTAAGCGAGCTCGTCGTGAGGAATCTCCCGAGCTCCAAGCTCTCTCTGAGGAGGAGCGTTCCTCTGATGGTGAGGAAGATGATGGGGGTTCTACTCTCGGGTCTGTGTCTGAACCTCCAGATGGGGTAGAGGATTTGGTGTACTCCATCAATGAGACCTTACGTCTCGTGTCTCCCCCTGAGGAAGTGACCGTACAACCGACTGAGGTCTATCAGTGGCTGCGGCCAGAGGCTAGACCAAGTGGCTCCTTCATGGACCACACTAATTTTGGAAGGGTAGTTAAAGCACCCAGGTTACATCCTGGGCGGCGTTATGTCCGAAAACCTAAGGACAATCGCTTTCCTTTCCCTCAGGAGGTGCTTCAGGAATGGTCGCAGTCTCCTAAGGTGGACGCGTCCATGACTAGGATTGCTGCACGCTCCCTGTTTTCTGCCTCTGATAGCTCCTCATTGAAGGACGCGACGGATAGACAGGTGGAACAACTCGCCAAGTCTTCCTATGAGGCTGTGGGGTCTTCATTTGCCCCTAATTTTGCCGCGGTCTGGACGCTTCAAGCAATTACCACCTGTTTGGATGGTATCACTCAGCTAGCTAGGTCCAGTCCGGAGGTCCTGGCGCTTACCGAGAGGGCGAAGGCCTATGCGGACTACGCCAGGACGGCAACCTTGGAAACTGCCACTCGCTCAGCTGTGGCTTCGGCCAATGCAATAGCGATCCGCAGGTTGTTGTGGCTGCGTCTTTGGGACTCAGATACCACATCTAAGAAGATTTTGCAGAATCTTCCATTCGCTGGTGACAGGCTTTTTGGCACAGAGCTGGATAAGCTGATAAAGGATTCTGCTGAGTCCAAGATCCCGCAGAATAAACCTAAGACACGGTACACCGTGAAAAGGAACCCAAAACAGTGGTCCTTTCGCTCCAGCTCGCAGTCATCAACGACGTCCGCTCGCTCGGACAGAGGGGGCAAGCCGGCTACACAGTGGCGTTCCAAAAGTCGTCAGAAGAAACCGGCGGGAGCAGCGGCTGCCATTCCCAAGCCCGCCTCAACATGACTCGCTCTCTCATCCTGCCTCCCCACAGGTGGGGGGCCGCCTGTCTCGATTTCAGGACAAGTGGTCTCTTCACGTTCAAGATCAGTGGGTTCGAGACGTAGTCTCGCGAGGTTACAGGATAGAGCTGACGTCAAAACCATTAAACCGCTTCCATCGATCTGTTCCATCCCCAGAAAAAGCTCAGGCCTTTTATCTGGTGTTGGAGGGGCTCCGCAAAGACGGAGTGGTGGTCCCGGTTCCTTCAGGGGAGAAGTTTCGGGGTTTTTACTCCAACCTCTTTATTGTCCCGAAGAAGGACGGCTCCTTTCGCCCGGTTCTGGACCTCAAGTTGTTCAACCGTCACGTGTTGGTTCGGAAGTTCCGCATGGAATCCCTGCGCTCAGTGATAGCGGCTGTGTCACAGGGGGACTTCCTGGCGTCCATAGATATTCGGGACGCTTACCTTCACGTGCCCATTGCACCGGCTCATCAACGCTGGTTAAGATTCGCAGTGGGGGACGAACACTACCAGTTCGTGGCGTTGCCTTTTGGTCTGGCCTCGGCTCCGCGGGTGTTCACGAAAGTGATGGCATCGATGATGGCTCTCCTGCATGTGCAGGGACATTCCGTCATCCCTTATCTCGACGACCTGCTGGTCAGGGCGCCATCGGAACATCTTTGTCAAGAGAGCCTGAATGTGACCATGCGGTCTCTGGAACAGTTCGGGTGGCTTCTCAATATTCAGAAGTCAACTCTGGTTCCGACCCAGTCACTGACGTACCTGGGCATGGACTTCAACACAGCCTCAGCCCTGGTGTCTCTGCCACGAGCCAAACAGCTGACCATCCATTCAGGAGTGCAGAATGTTCTCCTGTCTCCACAATCATCCCTGCGGGTGTTGATGAAGCTGGTGGGGCGCATGGTGGCAGCAATAGAGGCGGTGCCTTTCGCACAATTTCGCCTCCGTCCTCTCCAGCTGGAGATCCTCCGCAGATGGGACAAGAGGACGGTTTCTCTGAATCGGCTGGTGACTCTTTCCCAACCGACCAGGGATTCCCTGCAGTGGTGGCTCCAGCCACGTCACTTGTCACGAGGCAGGTCCTTCATCAAACCGTCATGGTTAGTGGTGACCACCGACGCCAGCCTGAAGGGCTGGGGAGCGGTGTTCTTACACCACAGGGCTCAAGGCCTCTGGACTCAGTCAGAGTCGGCGTTGCAGATCAACGTGCTGGAGATCAAGGCGATCTATCTGGCACTCCTGGCTTTTCAGAAATTCCTCTCCGGACAACCCATTCGGGTTCAGACCGACAATGCGACGGCCGTCGCTTATGTAAATCATCAAGGAGGAACCAGGAGTGCGCAGGCTTTGGCCGAAGTCCACCGCATCCTATCCTGGGTGGAGGACAACAACTGCCTGATCTCCGCGGTCCACATCCCAGGGGTCGAAAACTGGGAGGCCGACTATCTGAGCCGACAAGGGATGGACGCCGGAGAGTGGTCTCTTCATCCGGACGTCTTCCGGGACATCTGCAGCAGATGGGGCACTCCGGACGTGGATCTGATGGCCTCACGGCTGAATCATCAGGTGCCGCAATACATGGCGAGGTCGTGGGATCCCCAGTCTCTGGGAGCAGACGCCCTGATCCTGAATTGGTCCAGATTCCATCTGCCATATGTATTCCCGCCTCTAGCTCTGATTCCCAAGGTGCTGTGGAAAATCAGGACGGAGTGCAGGATAACCATTCTGGTGGCTCCAGATTGGCCCAGGAGGTCCTGGTATCCGGACCTATGGCAACTGTCAGGCGGACACAGGTGGGCTCTTCCAGAACGCGCAGATCTACTCGCGCAAGGCCCATTCTTCCACCTCAATTCCAAGGCCCTCAGATTGACTGCATGGCTCTTGAGGCCTGGCTGCTGACATCCAGGGGTTTTTCCCCTACAGTGGTTGCCACTATGAATCGGGCTAGAAAGCCTGTTTCGCGGAAGATATACCACAGGACGTGGAAGATCTTTTTCTCCTGGTGTGCCTCTGGTGGACGGTCACCGTGGCCCTTGTCGGTTCCGACTCTGTTGGCTTTTCTACAGTCGGGTTTGGAGTTGGGCTTATCCCTCAGTTCCCTGAAGGGCCAAGTATCAGCGCTGTCTGTGCTTTTTGACAGACGTTTAGCACTGCTCCCAAAAGTCCGGCAATTCCTACAGGGGGTGTCTCGGGTGGTCCTGCCATACCGGCGACCACTGGACCCTTGGGACCTTAACATGGTCCTGGCGGCACTGCAGAAGCCGCCGTTTGAGCGCCTGAGGGAAGTTCCCCTCTCTCGTCTGTCCCAGAAAGTGGTCTTTTTGGTGGCAATCACGTCTCTGAGAAGGGTCTCAGAATTGGCTGCACTATCGTGCAAGTCACCCTTCCTGGTGGTTCACCAAGACAAGGTGGTGCTGCGCCCACGGCCAGAATTCTTGCCTAAGGTGGTGTCCACTTTCCACCTGAACCAAGAGATTGTGCTCCCATCATTTTGTCCCGCTCCCGTTCATCAGGTTGAGCGCGACCTCCACACTCTGGATCTCGTGAGGGCTGTACGCATTTATGTGTCCAGAACTGCCTCCTTCCGGACAGCAGACTCATTGTTCGTCCTTACGGCGGGCCGCTGTAAGGGGTCCGCGGCATCAAAGTCGACCTTGGCCAGATGGATCAAGGTGCCCATTCAGGAGGCCTACCGATCTTCCGGTTTGCCTCTCCCGGTGGGATTGAAGGCACACTCGACCAGAGCTGTCGGTGCCTCCTGGGCTTTGCGACATCGAGCTTCTGCTCTACAGGTGTGTCAGGCAGCCACATGGTCAAGCCTGCATACTTTTTCCAAGCACTATATGGTGCATGCCCATGCCTCTGCGGATGCAAGCTTGGGCAGGCGGGTCCTACAGGCGGCGGTTTCCCACCTTTGAAGGGGACCATATGTTCTCCGTCTTTTGAGGAACTCTTCCCGCCCTGGGGTATTGCTTTAGGACATCCCCATTGTCTGGGTCTCCCATTATGATGACCAGAAAAAAAGAGAATTTTGTTTACGTACCGTAAATTCTTTTTTCTTTAATCATCAATGGGAGACCCAGCACCCACCCAGTTGTTCCGTTGGACGTTGTCACATTTGACTGGTTCCCTGTTGGAACAGTTTATTCCGGGTTGTTGAACCGTTCGTTCACGGTTTTCTTTCCCGATGTCTCGGGTGTGGTTTTGTCTCCTCGCAGCTTATGGACCAAACTGAGGATGTTCCCTGCGGTAGGGGTTTATAAGCGGAGGGGGCGGTGTCTACAAACTTGTAGTACCTAGTGTGACCTCCGGAGGGCAGAGCCTAAACCCCATTGTCTGGGTCTCCCATTGATGATTAAAGAAAAAAGAATTTACGGTACGTAAACAAAATTCTCTTTACTCCAGTATTGGCGGATTTCTGGTTTCTTCACAATCCCCATGTGAAGTACCAATCCCCAATACTTCAACATTTCTCCAGAGTCCACGGGACTCCAAGAAGAAAATATGGAATTTGGGTTTTGGACCAGAAATTGTTGGGTGTAAATGTTGGTCTGGTCCACCATGAGACTCACAATGTCCTCAGAGAAAAAGACTTTGAAAAAGTCAATTTCCCTGAAGTTTGTGGTCTCAAGCTGGATTCCTGATTGGGGAAGGAACTCAGGAATCTGTGGAGTGTATTGTTCAGGGACGGGGGTCCACACGGGGGCCCTGGTGCTAGCTTGGGCGTGACTAGCACCAGGCTGAGGGTTACTCACAGACGGCTGTGGGTCGATGGCCTCCGGCTCCCCTTCTCCAGGCTGCGGCTCTTCTCCAGGCTGCGGCTCTTCTCCAGGCTGCGGCTCTTCTCCAGGCTGCGGCTCTTCTCCAGGCTGCGGCTCTTCTCCAGGCTGCGGCTCTTCTCCAGGCTGCGGCTCTTCTCCAGGCTGCGGCTCTTCTCCAGGCTGCGGCTCTTCTCCAGGCTGCGGCTCTTCTCCAGGCTGCGGCTCTTCTCCAGGCTGCGGCTCTTCTCCAGGCTGCGGCTCTTCTCCAGGCTGCGGCTCTTCTCCAGGCTGCGGCTCTTCTCCAGGCTGCGGCTCTTCTTCTACGGCCCCCGGACGATGTCTTGTCCTGCGACGTTGTCTTGGAGGCGAGTTGGTGTCACTGGAGGAGGAAGAATGTGAGGAATAGAGGATCGTGGGGTCCTCTCCCTCACTGTCAGCATCGGAGGCAAGTATAGCATATGCCTCCTCAGCCGAGTACGCCCTTTCTGACCTTGATGACTGTGACGAACGGGACGGGCGGGACATTGTGTGCTGTGTTGTGTGCGTGTGTAAAAAAAAAATCTAGAATTTATTGTACGGTAGTGTGAGTGTACGTGTGTATGCGGGTGCTTGGTGTAACTTTGATGTGTGGGGTCTGTCGGGCGGAGGGGTCTGTCGGGCGGAGGGGTCTGTCGGGCGGAGGGGTCTGTCGGGCAGACGGCAAGGGCGGACGCCGAGCGCCTGGGCAGATGGCGAGGGCTAGGGCGGACGCTGAGCGCCTGGGCAGACGGCGAGGGCGAGGGCGAGGGCGGACGCTGAGCGCCTGGGCAGACGGCGAGGGCTAGGGTGGACGGGAAGGGCGGACGGCGAGCGCTCGGGCAGAAAAGCGAGCGCTCGGGCAGAAAGGCGAGCGCTCGGGCAGACGGCGAGGGCTAGGGTGGACGGGAAGGGCGGACGGCGAGCGCTCGGGCAGAAAGGCGAGCGCTCGGGCAGACGCCGAGCGCGCTGGGCAGACGGCGAGGGCTAGGGCGAGGGCGGATGCTGAGCGCCTGGGCAGACGGCGAGGGCTAGGGCGAGGGCGGACGCTGAGCACCTGGGCAGACGGCGAGGGCTAGGGTGGACGGGAAGGGCGGACGGCGAGCGCTCGGGCAGAAAAGCGAGCGCTCGGGCAGAAAGGCGAGCGCTCGGGCAGAAAGGCGAGCGCTCGGGCAGAAAGGCGAGCGCTCGGGCAGAAAGGCGAGCGCTCGGGCAGAAAGGCGAGCGCTCGGGCAGAAAGGCGAGGGCTAGGGCGAGGGCGGACGCTGAGCGCCTGGGCAGACGGCGAGGGCGAGGGCGGACGCTGAGCGCCTGGGCAGACGGCGAGGGCTAGGGTGGACGGGAAGGGCGGACGGCGAGCGCTCGGGCAGAAAAGCGAGCGCTCGGGCAGAAAGGCGAGCGCTCGGGCAGAAAGGCGAGCGCTCGGGCAGACGCCGAGCGCTTGGGCAGACGGCGAGGGCTAGGGTGGACGGGAAGGGCGGACGGCGAGCGCTCGGGCAGAAAAGCGAGCGCTCGGGCAGAAAGGCGAGCGCTCGGGCAGACGCCGAGTGCCTGGGCAGACGGCGAGGGCGAGGGCGGACGCCGAGCGCCTGGGCAGATGGCGAGGGCTAGGGCGAGGGCGGACGCTGAGCGCCTGGGCAGACGGCGAGGGCTAGGGCGGACGGCGAGGGCTAGGGCGGACGGCGAGGGCTAGGGCGGACGGCGAGGGCTAGGGCGGACGGCGAGGGCTAGGGCGGACGGCGAGGGCGGACGGCGAGGGCGGACGGCGAGGGCGGACGGCGAGGGCGGACGGCGAGGGCGGACGGCGAGGGCGGACGGCGAGGGCGGACGGCGAGCGCTCGGGCAGAAAGGCGAGGGCCAGGGCGGGCGGCGAGGGCCAGGGCGGGCGGCGAGGGCCAGGGCGGGCGGCGAGGGCTAGGCCGGGCGGCGAGGGCGAACAGCGAGCGCTCTGGCGGACAGCGAGCGCTCGGGCAGACTGGGCGCAGGAGAGCAGGCGGTCAAGCGTGCAGGTGCAAGAGGGGGGGGGGGGGATGGGTGATCACAGGTGCAACTGCTGCCTGTAATCACTTTACACCGGCTGGCAGAACGAGTGGCAGAACCAGCCGGTCAGTGCACAGTACAGAAGAGGAGGGGGATGGAGGGGAGGAGATGGGGGATGGAGAGGGGCAGATGGGGGATGGAGGGGGGAGATGGGGGGATGTGCGGGGGAGAGGGGGGGATGTGCAGGAGGGAGGGGGAGAACGGAGGAACAACAAGAGAGAGGGAAAGAGAAGACAGGGACAGGCAGCGCACAGAGGGAGTACAGAGACAGGGAAAGAGGTTACCTGCGGCTGCGGATCGGTCTCGGTGCGGTGGATCGGTCTCGGTCGGCGGCAGATGGACCACGCTCCTTGGCATCCAGGGACGGAATGGACCAGGGAAGCGTGGTCCACCATTGTAAACAATCCCCTGGATAGCCGATTGGAGGGCTAGCGTCACATGGACACTAGCCCCAATCAGATCCAGGGGGGGGACACACATACCCCCCAGCCAATGCCTGATGCTATATGCATCAGGCCATCCCAAATCCAGAATATTCCACCAATTTTCATTGGTGAAATATTCCATTGATTCTGAATGGCAGTGACAGATTTTCACTGCCAATCAGAGGGGCCCTAGGCACGGGGGGGTTAATCCACCCCCCGTGGGGTGAACTACAGGTTGTCACTGTGCATTAGCTACAGTGACACCTGAGTCACCCCCCTCACACGGGCCGCAGGAGCCCGATCATTCCATGGCCCACCCCTAGGGCCAAGGGTCGGGAACCACTTTGTTTTCATGGCCCAAACGTAGGGCCAAGGGTCGGGAAGGGGTTAAAAAGCAGACATTTGCAGCTAGAATAGTCATTTACCACATTAACAATGTATAGACTGTATTCATTTAATGTGCTTTTCTTGCAAAAGTAAGGAAATGTCTAAATGACCATAATGGTTTGAACGGTAGTGTATATATGTATGTCCACTAAAGGAATCAGCTCCGTTGCAACTAGGATTATGAAATTTTGCACCGCCACCTCATTTAACTCAAATATCAAAAGCCATATTTACGGTTTGTATGTGTGAGGTAAAGAATACTCCCTTGGCTGTTTTGACAGCCTGGATATCTGGATATTTATCAGCTGGCCTTAGCAACCAATCACAGCTCAGCGTCTTGTTGGTTGCTATAGACAACAGAGGACATTCATAATATGACAGCTTATGCATGTCTGAAACATTCAGGGAAGCTGCCAAAGACAAGGACTTATGGAAAATGGCGTACACTGGAGCATGATTGTCAGTGAAGCAGCAGCCAAACAAACACCAAAGCCACTAAGACACCTCTTTGCTTTTTTTCTAACAACCTGTAACATTTCAATCCCTTGGAGATTTGGGCACAGTACAAAACATCTCTGAGTACCAGGGGCGAATTAAGAGTAGTCGGGGTCCCTGGCTGTTTAATAAATGATGAGGCCACCCCACCTCCAATATTATGTGACATGTTACATGATTAACTTTTGAAAGATCATGATAGATCACAGGGTTAGGACAATAGTAGAGCATGCGTAGCCACCTAGCCCCCCAGTATTATACAGCAGGAGGCCGCGCACAGCTCCCTTGCCCTTTCCTGAGGACAAATCTATGTCATATTGCCATGTTTCAGGAAGCCCTCAAACATGTTGACTAATCAATATTATATTCACCCTTTGATGTCTCATGGAATATGGCAGCGTGGTTTTTTAACAGTTTATCCTCCCTACACAGCAGGAGGACGTGCACGGCCCCCATTACTATACAGCAGGAAGCCGTGCATGGCCCCCAGTACTGTGCAGCAGGAGGCCGCGCATGGCCCCCCAGTACTGTGCAGCAGGATTAAACTTGAATTTCCTGAGATAATGCCCTTAGGGTATTCATTGGTTGTAAGCCATAATCAACATTTACAGAAGTAAACACTTGAAATAGATCACTCTGTAATGACTTTATATAATATATGCATTTCACTTTTTGTATTGAATTGCTGAAAAAAATTAACTTTTTCATATTCTAATTTATTGAGAAGCGCTTGTATATCTATCTAATATGTATGTTTCTCTCTATAAAAGCATTGGTGGCACAGTAGTGTTAAAGTACTGATGAACTATCATCCTAGGGATTTTGTTCTGCGGTGCAAGGAAGTAAATGGTAAGATGTATCTTGTGTCCTCTGATTGCGGTAACCTTTTGGTGGGGTCGGTGTCTCCTCTTCTGTGGTAACCATACGTGCTCCTGCAATCACAAGTGAGGGAGCAGCATTGAAAGGGGCGTCACAGCAAAGCAACTTCACTAAGGTGGCACTATGTGCATGCATGGTATCTGACGGCATGTCACTGAAGTGAAGGTAAAATGCTTCAAGTTTATATTGCACTGGTGCCAGAAAATAAGAAGATTAAGGTGACGGAGGGGGAATATTTACATAAACCAAATAGCCCTGCCCTGCTGCGCCTGTCAATTAATTGCTGCACTGATTTCTAGAAGTTTGATAATACTTTTCTATGTACGCAGGTGTCTAATCTCTCAACTAACTGTACCAATGCATTCAGCATCCTAGTGCCTGTATGACACTGGCTTAATTTTATATCTTAAAATCCTAAAGGCTGGTTCTCTTTTAATCTTTGACCCCACTATGATTCACCAAGTGACTTGGTTTGAACAGACTGATTCACTTTAAGTTGTTCTATCACGTGCATCACGTAACGCATGTCATCCTTTTCCAGGCTCAAAACAGACCTACATACTATGCACCTAATCATATGACTCAAGTTCGCCCTGGCCCTCGGTGGCAGCAGGCAGGACGCCCTCAAGGTGAGGCCATTTATAGAACACTGTAATAGGTATAAAGATATTCCCATTAATAGTTTTTGTGTGAGTTAGTGTTCTGACTGTTGGTTTGTTTATTATAGGTTTTCAACCTATGCCTAACGCACTGCGCCAGAGTGGGCCACGCCAGTCACTACGCCATCTAACACCTTCAAGCACTCAGGGCACCCGTGGTGTTCCCAATGTAGCCCAGAGAGTTGGTGAGTATAACTGAATTTTGACCTTTTTCTCAACTTACAATGTTTTTATCAATGGTTCTAAGGGTGAATTAGTATAAAGCTGCTGTCCCACGCATCAATCCGATGAACGATTTTGTTAGCGATCACATGCACGCGCGATCGCTAACAAAATCATTCAGATCACTGGTGAGCTGTCACACAGGCAGACTCACCAGCGATCAGTGGACCAGCGACAGTTTCCATGATGTCTTGCTCCCGCTGCCAGGGTGCAGTAAGCGGGAGCAGGCTGGTCGCCAAGGTAAACAGTGGGTATCTATACAACGCGCTCTACCTAGTTACCCAATGTATACCTTGGTTACCAGCCTTCTCCGCTCACCGGCTGGTATCCAAGGTACACAGCGGGTAACTAGGGTCCCTAGTTACCCGCTGTGTACCTTGGATACAAGCCCTTGAGCGGAGAAGGCTAGTAATCAAGATATACTTCGGGTATCTAGGCAGAGCGCGCTGCCTAGATACCCGCTGTTTACCTTGGAGATCAGCTCCCAGCGCTTGCACAGAGGCGCTGGGAGCTGGCTTATCGCTAGTCTCCCGGTGTCACACACAGCGATGTTGCGTGTCCATCAGGTGCCCAATGATAGATTTGAGGTCCTGTCCTCAAATCAAACGATGAACGATTAGCCGACTGATTGTTCATCGTATGCAGTGTCGCATGCAACGATGTCGTTTCGACATCGTTCAAGCGTCACAAAACACGTGACTTTTGAATAATATCAGCAACGATATCGTTACGTGTGACGGTACCTTAAGGATCCTTCTCAAAGTGAATTTTTTTATCAGTATTTGCTACATTGTACCATGTATCACTCTCTACATTTATGTTCCAAGATATTTTTTTGTTCGTTTTAGAGTAAATTCTGTCCCAAATTTTACATACAGAAAATAAAAGAAAAATCCCATGTTGTGTTGCTCTGTAATATATTTACCTGTATGTGTGTAATTGTCATGAATTATTGTAATGTACTATAATCCTATCATTGCTACTTGGTGCAAGAAAATGGTAAATATGTGCTAGAAGAAATGTAAAGGAAATCCAGACAAAAGATGTCTGACCTTGTGTTCTATGTCTACACCTCTGCCACATTTGTTCAATATCGTGTTATTCATCATTACTTGTAAACATATCTGAGAAAATGCCAGTTCAGGTTTTATTTCTGATAAGTGAATAGCCGTCATTGAGCAATAGTGGATATTTGGAATAATAGCACACAGACAATGTAAAGATTTCTCTAGTTTATTGTTCTACATTTAGTAAATGTTGTGCTTTTTTTTTTTACCATAGTGTAATTTTCATTTAAACCAACTTTAAAGTTTATGGTCATAAAAAAATTCCGGATGTATTTATTAACAATATAACAATTTATTTTAAAAACAATTTTCAAGTTTTAGCATTCATTTTAGCAGCTGCCATATCTTTGTCGCCTCATTAGGGACACAGGACCATGGATGTTATGCTGCTGATCCATAGGAGGATGACACTAAGTAAATATATAACAAATAGCCCCTCCTGAGCAGTATACACCCCCTGGCTGGGCCAGGCCACACCAGTTTTAGCTTAGTGTCTTTAGGAGACACACCTATCCATTTTTCCTCTGGGATTTTCCTCTCATCCCTACATCAGTCGGGCAACGGCACCCCTCGGGGACCGGTTTCCCTCAACCATCAACAGGCGGGAACGTAGTGTCACCTTCACGTACCCCCTCCTGCGACGCTAGATCACTGGGCTGCTCCTATTCTCCTGCAATTTTTTTATTTTATGGTTGATGGTTCCCTTGGGTGCCGATTTACCACCAACAGACTGGCACACGGAGTGTCGCCTTCCCCATATCTCCTTCCTCACTGGCCTTCTCAGCCTCCCACTAGGCAGCCTGGGTCGAGACTTCACCAGGTGAGACCTTTCTATCACTTCTTCCCCCCTGCAGGGGCTCAATATTTGGGATCTGGCCCAGGGCTTCGGCGGATGGCTCCTCTCCTCTTTTTTACACTTTCCTCAGGGTCTCAAACGGGCAATACTTGCAATTATCTACAGGCCCTGCATTTTCACTGATCCCCTCCCTCCTCCCCCACTCAGGGTTTTTAACTCCTGAATATCCGCGGCTTTTACCACCGCGGCCGCCTCCCGGCTTCCCCCTCACCTTACGTTCCGTTTTTTCAGCCATGTTCGTGATCTCTGCCCTAGCCCCCGCACCCTTGATGACGCGGCGCTGTCGGGAAGGCGGTAGTCGCACCTCCCGATGATGTCGCATAGGCGCAAAACCGCCGGCCACACCCCCTCTCAGAGCGCGCGCTTTTGCCAGCTTCCTCCTCCATTTCCCGCTCTCCACAGCAGCAGAAGCGCTGGAAAGCCTCGTCACAGGGCCCATATTCTACCACCGACGTCCGATCCTTCAGCTCACATGCGGCCAGCATGGCAAATCTCCAGGGACACAGCTGCAGCACCAAAGGGGTAATGAACACATATTCTGTGCTCCTTTTTTCTTTTAACAATAGCTCCTTCCTGTAGCTCCTGCTCCCCCTGCATATTTTTCCCCTGCACGACATGCAATCTGCAAAGGGTCCCAAGACTGCAAAAACCCACATGGTTTATTACTCCTCCTGTGCCACCTGCCACTCTGAATTACCACGTAAATATACTACTCCCCTCTGCCAGACCTGTACTCCTACAGTATCCCAGGAGCCCTCCGCCACCCGCACTGATGCCCCCACCATCAGCCCGAAGCAAAGGGCCTTGAGTCCTCTGGAATGGGCTCTATTCTTGTCCCAATCCATGGAAACTGTCCCATGCCCTGGTCCAAGCTATGCAGTACCGTCCCCTTGATACCCCGGGGCTCCAGGACAGTGCACAGGCAGATGACCCCCTCGCCTGAGGGCCCATCAGACACCAGCAAGACGCCTTCCATGTCCGCGGTTGTAGTCAGGAAATGGTCCCACAAAAATCTGTATCCAGCTTTTTCCCACGGCTCTCATGCCTCCCCCTCTCTGGACCAGGGCTCCATATTCTGTCTGACGAGCCAGAAGATGGTGAATGTGACCTACACTTGGATGAGTCCCTTGACATGGACCCCTCTGACAATCAGGCGTCTATTGACTTGCTCATAGCAGCAGTTAATCATACTCTAAATGACGCCCCATCCACATCATCGTACCATGTGTCTTTCAAACGGGCAAAAAGGCCACAAAAACTCTTTGCCAACCATCCAGAGTTTCAAACCATTCTCACCAAACAAAGGGAGAAACCTGACAACCACAAGGCCATCGAAACCAGTTACCCCTTTGCTCTGGTACTTCCCAAAGGCTGGGCAGACTCACCGGCCGTTGACCCCCCCCGTCTCTCAACTCGTGGCTAAAACACAACTGTCCCTGTCTGATGGATCCTCTATTAAAGATCCGACCGACAGACAAGTAGAGCAACTCGCACATTCTGCTTTTAAGCGGCGAGGTCCTCTCTATCCCCCTCCTTCGCATCCGTATGGGTTGCAAAGGCAATTATGGTCTGGACGGAAACCCTACACAAGTTTTTACAGGAGACTCGACTCCCTCAACAGTTTTCTGACAACCTCTCAGATCACTGCCGCTGCTGATTACCTAATCCAGGCTTCCTTTGATTCGGCCACTTGTGCAGCCTTGCCTATAATACCATCGCTATCCGCAAAGCCCTTTGGCAATGGCGCGCTGATTCAGCCTCAAGGAAATCGCCTACGGGCCTCCCTTATCTCCCTGATCGCCTATTCGGCGAACGACTTGGCAAACTTATCTCGGATGCTACAGGTGGAAAGAGTACCTCTCTTCCCCAGCACAAGCCTAGACATCCCATTGCCAGAAGACCACAGACTACGTTTCGCTCCTTTCAGAACTCGTTCGGCTGGGCGGCATCTTGACCGCCCCCTCCTCTACCCGAACTCTCCCTACTCAGTCATCTTTCAAACCGAACACTTCCTGGCAGCCTAGACAAAGAAAGTCAACCCAGAGAGTCCCGATCCCAAGGGTTCTCCTCTTCCTTACTCCTTAATTCGTCCCGGAAGACACTCCCATCGCCGGCGGCCGCCTATGACTGTTCAGCCAAATCTGGCTATCCGCCACATGCTACAGATGGGTTAAGACCTTGCGTCTTCCGGTTACTTCATAGAGTTCCTTTCCCGTCCACCATTCCGGTTCTTCCCCTCCAACCTCCCAAAGTCAAGCCCTGCACTTCGGTCTCGCTACTGCCCCAAGGGTTTTTACCAAGGTCATGACGGCCATGAGTGTCCTTCATTTCAGGGGAGTAATCATCTTGCCCTACCTCGACGACCTCCTAATTAAAGCGCCTTCTTTTCAAAAGTGCACAGACAGTGTCCAGATCACAGTGGACACTTTATCACATTTGGGCTGTCTAGTGAATCTACAGAAGTCATGTCTGATCCCTGCACAGTCCATCACTTTTCTCGGTTTGGCCTCCCTGCCTCCAGACAAAGCCCTACGTCAGGGAGTACGTGCTCTCCTCTGTCCTCCCTCACATTCCATTCGCTTCGCCATGAAAGTCCTGGGCCGGATGGTGGCGGCCATAGAGGCAGTGCCTTTCGCCCAATTTCACATCCACTGAAACTTGCTCTTCTGTCCACCTAGGCCAAGAGCCCCTTCTCCCTGGACAAGTCATTCCATCTGACACCCTCTGTTAAACGTGCACTTATTTGGTGGCTCTGTCCAGCCACTCTATCCTGGAGATTCGAGCAGTCTCATTTGCACTACATGCGTTTTACAACCTTCTAGCAGGCCGCCATATCTACGTCCAGTCGGACAATGCTACGACCATAGCTTACATCAACCACCAGGGCGGCACTTGCAGCATGGCAGTGTTTCATGAGGTTGAACGGATCCTCCATTGGGCAGAGTCGACGCAGTCGCTCATCTCGGCGGTTCATATTTCAGGTGTGGAGAATTGGGCGGCGGACCTTAGCCGCCAAGGTCTCTCCACCGGAGAATGGTCCCTCCATCCGGAGGTGTTCGTCCAGATATGCCACTGCTGGAGGACGCCAGACGTAGACCTGATGGCGTCTCGTTTTAACACCAAGGTGCCTGCATTCATAGCCCAGTCCCGTGACCCATTGTCCATTGGAGCGGACGCTCTGGTCTGCTCCTGGCGTCAATTCCACCTGCCATACATCTTTCCTCCCCACCCCTTACTGCCGAGGGTGATCAGGAAAATCAAGGCAGAAGGTATCAAGGTCGTACTGATAGCTCCAGACTGGCCCAGGCGAGCCTGGTATGCCGACCTAGTGTAGTTGGCTGCGGACGTTCCTTGGCACCTCCCAGATCTGCTGAATCTTCTCACTCAGGGTCCTGTTTTTCACCAGAATTTCAGGGCCCTGAATTTGATGGCGTGGCAGTTGAAACGCTGGTTTCTCGCATGATGTCATCGGCACCATGATTATAGCCCAAAAAACAGCTTCCCTGAGCTCACTGAAAGGACAGATCCCTGCGCTCTGTCTTCTACTAATGCCGTCTTGCTTCTCGGCCCCAGGTCAAAAACTTTCTTCATAGGGCCTGCCGCTTGGTTCCACCCTACCAGAGACCGCTAGAGTCGTGGGACCTTAATTTAGTTCTAGAAGGACTTCAAAAGTCCCCCTTTGACCCTATAAGGGAGGTCTCTCTGCCTCTGTTATCCCGAGACGTAATTGCCACCAGGAAAAATACTTTCATCAGGCGTGTTTCTGAATTGGCAGCACTTTCCTGCTGTGAGCCCTTTTTATCTTTACATCAAGACAAGGTGGTACTGCGCCCAGTTCCCACCTTTTTTCCTAATGTGACTTCTCCTTTTCACCTTGACGAGGACATAATTTTGCCGTCCTTCTGTCCAGCACCGGTGCATCGGGTTGAGAAGGCACTGCATAACCTTGACCTCATGAGGGCCCTCATGTATAACATCTCCAGAACAGCTTCTTTCAGAAAGACAGTATGTTGGATCCAAGATGGCCGCTGACCAGGGAGGTTGCATCTGACACAGCTCCCTGCCACACTCCAGCCTCAGAGAACACATAATCTGCCATCAAAAATACACCAGCTGCAGCCCACAACACCAGGGACCCGGAGGATCTGGATCTTAAAGTCTGCAGAGCCTTTGAACTCTCTCCTCAGGTTGGTGACTGCTGCACTCCCCCTCCTCCCTGCTTCAAACTGTCTGAATACCTCCCTGTTCCTGGACACCTAACACTGCCAGCCTGCAAATCCCTGATACATACTGTGATATCATCGGGGCTCTGTGAGGGTGAGGAGACTCCATCAAATCAGCAGGAAGCAGAGATGAGATAAGTGCGGGAACCAGAGAGAGAGGAGCTCATTTCTGCCCACACAGCCATTAATGAGGGGCACAGACAGTGCTCACAACAGTTAAGATACATAAAGGTGCTGCAGGGCTTCAACGCTGCTGGCCCCAGGACTTAAAACTGCTCAGAGGCTCCCAGACAACTCAAGATAACAGCTAGTGTTGCTAGGACTGTTTTGCTCTCTACTAACATTCTGGGTTCATAAATAATAACATCAAAGGCTGCTCTGCAAGTACTGCAGATTCAGAGATCATAGCAGGGAGAAGTATCTCTGGTGGCTGAAGTCACTGCTACCATCAAACATACAGACTTCACCTCTGCAGCTGCTTAGAAAAGAGCCCCTGAGAGGCGTGACCTGCAGCCCCATGTGAGGTCGCACTTCATGTGAGCTCTGGTGCCAATTATAAAAAGCGACGGATATTTTGGCCTTATAAAGGCAATATCCCCACCACAGCTACTAAACCTATTCTGGAATATATGGAGAACAAAATTCTGGAAATTTTAACCTAATTGAGCCAGAAATTCAGAACTGGAGAGAGAGCCTCCTCTCCTCCCTAAGACAGGAGATCGGCGCCATCTTCCCCACCAAAAGAGCCTCCCACAGCTAACAGAACACTGAGATCCAATCAGAGTGCGAGGCGCAGTGACACAATCGATTACTGGAGGTCAAACTGCAAGGAACGATCGCACCATAGGACTACCGGCTGGTGGATGCGGGTCACGTATGTAAACTTATAATTTACCCATACGCCGTCACAGGCGACCAACTGGTAGGCCGCTTCTTTCCGCAGTGCCGCGTCGAGTTCTGCGGGTGAGAGAGGCTCCCCGTTCCGCCGACGGTCTTCAAGGAACTACTTTCTGTCGTCTGGCACGCCGGGCGGAGTGATCCCTGTGCTGAAAGAAGTCCGCGGCACTTCAAACGCCCCTCAATGACGTCACGCCACTGAAGGCAGACAAAGTGCAGTTCCCCGAGGCGGACAAGAGGCTGCTACAAACAACACCAAGCACTTGCGGCTGCACGGCAAGAGGCATCAGAGGAAGACTACGCAGAGGAGCAAGTGGGGTTTTCGGGCCCCCACCGCCAGCTAGCTGCGCAGACCCAGGAATTCACCCCCCCCACATGGAAGATTGCTAAACTGCACCTGATCATCAGATAAGTGTATAATACAAAGTGCCTGAACTCAATTAGCATCAAACTTAGATCAACAACTACCTTAACCTAAGATAAGCCTAAAGACTAGGCTGAAGGAAGTGCTAAAAGGGAACATTACCTGGAACTAACTCTTTAGCATCACTGAGGAACACCTTCTATAACTATTAACTTGGCACAACTAACTTGTAATTGTACTTAATTTAGTAACTCACATTAATACATGCTGACTAATACCAATCTACTCGGCTAATCTATGATTCAATAAATCATATGAGCTAGTCATTACTATCACCTGCTTACTTCTATTAAACTACACAAACAGAGGAGTAAGAACCAATGCCTCCAAAACCTAGACCTAACAATAACTCAGGCAACCCTGATACAACTATGGAGACCCAACTTATTAACCCTAAAAGTAAAATCCCAGGCCCCCCTACACAGTCAGGGTAAATCTATTAAAGATAACAGTCATATTAAAACTCGATCAACAATAGAAGGAACTGAAGTACCAGAGGACAAAATGATATGTGAAGCCAGGCATCCTAGTACAAAAAGAAAGGAGATGGACTCGCCTTCCCACCCCAGAACGAAACAATCTCCCAGAGAAGATGCTCAGACACAATTTAAAAGCCTGGCACAACAAAAAATCTAAATCAATCGAGGAAAGTGTCCTAGTCCATGAACCAGACAGAGATCAACCACCTGATAGAGACTTCCTTTTAGATTATTCTCATCCCTAAAAGATGACATTAATTAACAATTCACGGAAATCAAATCTACAATTAATACTATATAAACTCCCGGCTAGACACATCCGAGAAAGATGTCGGAAAATTAAAACAAGAACTCAAAACACTATAGTACGGAATTAAATAAAGCTAAAGGAGAAATCAAACACCTTACAGATAGAATTATAGATAGAGAAGATCGAGACCGCAGGTCTAATCTAAAAATTCGGGGAATTCCAGAACAAGTCAAACCTCATGAATTGATCCCTTTCATCAAAAACTTAACTAAAAAGTTTGTCCCTTCTCTACAAGACATAAAGTGCTCAATAGAAAGGGCACATAGGCTCACAAAACCGCCACAAATTTCAGAAGAAGCTCCACATGATGTTGTTAAATTCACTTTCTTCCAGACTAGGGACAAAATAAACAACTATACAAGGCAAAACAACCCTCTTCCAGCTCATTTTGAAAAACTAAAAATATACTGCCGTAAAGATACGGCAATGAAAAGAAAAACCCTTAGACTGATTACGGAGATTCTGAGAAAGAAACAGATTATCTACAGATGGGGCTGTCCTTCTACCTGCGTCATTTTTACCCTCAAACAGAAGCACATTTCAATCGAGGATCCCACCGAGGGTTTCAAGGTTCTTACACATCTACAAATAAGTGAGTAATTCTCACATCTAATCTATGAATAGGTTTAAAGTAAATATGTACCAAAGGCCTCACCATTAGCCATAGAGGAAGTCTTAAACAGTTCTCTCAAACTCTTCCTCCACTTAGACCAAAAAGGTCGTTTTTAATCTGTTAGTGAAAATCTGTTAACATTGAAGTTTAATAGTTCACTGTTAACCCCTAAGAAACTCCAATCCTTGTCTTTCCTTAAGTCATCCCCCATTACTGCTTACTTAACGCGACTGCATAATCTAGTACCATGGCATTAAAATTTATGTCCATACATGCCAATGGCTTGAACTCCCCTCAAAAGCGCTTTCAAGTCTGGAAAGAAAATAAAACTAACCAGGCTTATATAACCGGAATTCAAGAGACCAGATTTTCATCCGAGAACCCACCTAAATTCAGCAAGAAGAAATATCCCCACATTTATCTTTCGTCCAACTGTAAGAAAAAGGCAGGAGTTGCAATTCTAAGGAATGCCTCAAATTTGAAGAAATTGAACTTATCAAAGATAATGAAGGCAGATATATTATCTTAATTTGTAAGATTAATGAAGTAATGTATACACCCCTAACAATGGCCAGATAACCTATCTCAGACGGGTTTTTTTTATTCCGTTCATGAAAACCAAAAAGGTACACTCCTAATATTTGGTGACTTCAATGCCGTTCCCAATCCCCTCCTCGACTCTTCCAATAAAACAAGAAATAATACGCAACTAGATCCCCTCCTTCAAAAAGAACTATATGACGCATTCAGATGCTTAAATACTTCTTCTATTGAATTTTCCCACTAGTACACAAGTCATTCTCCAGAATTATGATAAAACCGGAGATCTTGGTTTCTGTAGTGATCACTAAAGAGTAAGCTTGGCATCCACTTACAAGGAGTCTCCACTGCCAAGTCCTAGCACTAACCCTGGTGAAGTTGTGAATTGTGAATGGGTTTATATGCCCAAGGATGTAATTGGAAATAATGAATAGGTGTGTGTAGGCTCTAACAATGGTGTCCAAGTGTGGATACCAAACTAAGGAATGGTGAAAGGGGAATAATCTAGTGGGAGCTCAGTCAAAAATAAGCATAAGCAATATCTATATAAGATTAAGACGGCATCACCACAGGCGTAGGTGCAGGCAGAAAATAATAATGTACTTACAGTTAGTTATCTGCCGCGACACTACTTTTAAATGATTAATGAGAATGAGAATAATGAGTGTCACCAGAAACAAGAGGATCAATGGAAATAATGTATAGGTGAATTGCAGAAACTGCCCCATGCTAAATATGATAAAACCGGAGATCTTGGTTTCTGTAGTGATCACTAAAGAGTAAGCTTGGCATCCACTTACAAGGAGTCTCCACTGCCAAGTCCTAGCACTAACCCTGGTGAAGTTGTGAATTGTGAATGGGTTTATATGCCCAAGGATGTAATTGGAAATAATGAATAGGTGTGTGTAGGGCTCTAACAATGGTGTCCAAGTGTGGATACCAAACTAAGGAATGGTGAAAGGGGAATAATCAGGGGCTGGCTGGCAGATTTCAGCCTGGGTGGCAAGCACAGTGCAGAGGCCCATAATGACGGGCCGCCAGCCCCTCTGCCGCCTGAGGCCAAGTGAGGAGCGGGGGGTGCTACCGCGGGTGAGGAGCAGGAGCGGGGAGGGGCATTAGGGATCGGGGAGCGAAGCACAAAGCAGGAAAGCCGGTGGAGAAGTCCTCTTCTTACCGCAGGTTTCCCCGCCTGTGTCTTTCGCTCCACAATCCCGATGCTGCGCTCCCTCCTCCCTGTAGTTGCTCCCCAGGCCCAGTACTAACATTAAAGCAAAGACCGCAGCCTTATCATTTATAATATGACGCATGGTGCCTGCAGATGCTTACAGACCGCCGTGTGCTCCCATTGCCCGTCATGAGTGATCTGTGTGCATGCGGAAACATGCGCACAGATCACACACTGTCGTCCGCACCGGGAACGCGACAGGTCGGGTTTTCGGTGCGGACGGGAGTGTGTGATCTGTGCGCATGCCTACGCATGCGCACAGATCACTCATGGCGGGCAATGGGAGCGCACGGCTGTCTGCAAACATCTGCAGACAGACACCGTGCGTCCCATTATAAAAGATAGGGCTGCCGGCTCCTTGCAGATGTCCTCCGCAGAACGGTGTGGAGGCATCTGCAAATGTGAACCCAGTCTTACATTTAGGCTGCCTTCACACTGGCGTTCCCCTCCGCAGCGTTCTGTCTGTCTGCGCTCCGCTCTGAGGGACCGGGTGGGTGGGTTCACACAAGGTTCACTAAGTGCGTGCTGACGTAGCACGCACACTACACACCGCTCTGAACCCTGCCTCCCTCCCTGTCTTTGCTTGGCTGCCTGGCTGCGTGGCGCAGTGGCCATCCAATCCCGGCGTCCTGCAGGCCAGCCGGGTGCCATGACAACGCACCCGCTGCTGCCCGGAAGCCTGGTCCCGCGGTGGCGCTGCCTGCAGAGAGCTGAGAGCTCTGCTCAGAGGTGAGTGCGGCTGCGGCCGCGCCGACAGACGTCACGGCCGCCTGCCCCGCTAGCACTGACTCAGTCAGTGAGTCAGTCATGGGTGTACCCAGGATCAAAACTAGGGGGGGGGGGCAAGCCATGGTCGTTCAGGTTGCGCCCGCTTCTTGTACCATCACTGCGCAGCAGCACACGGGCCGCTAAGGGTCCCGTGTGTTTCACTGAGCCTCCTGCTATCCACTGCCACCCCCTTCGCTCCCTCTTACCACAGGGGTGATGTCATGCATTGCACAGTGGAACGCATAAAAAGCAGGAAGCACTACCTTCTCTTAGTGTGGACTAGGTGTCACTTCCTGCTTTTATGCGTTCCACTGTGCAACGCTCGGCGTCACCACCTCCTCCTGTATCTTCAATTTTGGGAAGCTGCAGTGAAACCAGGAGATGTAAGTACAGATTTTTTTTAAGGAGTACACGCTGGCCAGAGGAGTATGGGGGGGAAAAGGGGGTGGCTCACTGTGGCTGCATTATACTGTATGGAGAATTATGAGGCTGTACTGTGCTATATGGAAGGCTGTACTATGCTAAACACAGGACTGTGAGGGTGCATTAGACTGTATGGAGGGCTATATGGAGAACTATGGGGGTGCATTATACTACATGGAGGACTATTGATGGTGCATTATACTGTATAGAGGACTATGGGTGAATTATACTATATGGAGAATTAGGGGGTGAATTCTACTATATGGAGAACTATAGGAGTGCATTATACTGTATGGATTGGAGGTGCATTATAATGTATGGAGGCATATGAGGCTACATTATACTATATAGAGGATAGTGGGGTTGCATTATGATAATTGGATGACTATGGGGGTACCTTATGAATGGGGGACTATGGGGTGCATTATAATACATAGAGGACTATGGGAATACATTGTAATGTATGGAGGAATGTGGGGATGCATTATAATAATTGGAGGACTATGGTAGCTGAGGAGGAGGACCATATAAACCATGATGGGGGACATATATACCACGATAAAGGCCATATTCCAGGAGGAGGACCATATACAGCAGGATAAGGGACATTAATACATAATGAAGGGGGAGAGGGGTCAATTTGTGAGTATAGGATTTAGAATGTTACACGGGGCCCATACATCTGACCAACGTGCACGCGGAAGGTGGGGGGCCTTCAATGCGCACCTGTGCCCATCAGACTTATTGCGCCACTGGGGAGCCCTATGGGGGCAGGGGCTGTATATGACATGGGCGGGCTGCCGTCAGGGGCCGGGCGAGATTAATATATTTAATATATTAATATATTTGCTCCGAACGTTGCACCCGGTCTTATTTTCAGGGGGTAGGCATACACTCGCAGGGGCATACACTCGCAGTACGGTGGCTCAGTGGTTAGCACAGTATATGGTGGCTCAGTGGTTAGCACTGTATATGGTGGCTCAGTGGTTAGCACTGTATATGGTGGCTCAGTGGTTAGCACTGTATATGGTGGCTCAGTGGTTAGCACTGTATATGGTGGCTCAGTGGTTAGCACTGTATATGGTGGCTCAGTGATTAGCACTGTATGGGGTGGCTCAGTGGTTAGCACTGTATACGGTGGCTCAGTGGTTAGCACTGTATATGGTGGCTCAGTGGTTAGCACTGTATATGGTGGCTCAGTGGTTAGCACTGTATATGGTGGCTCAGTGGTTAGCACTGTATATGGTGGCTCAGTGGTTAGCACTGTATATGGTGGCTCAGTGGTTAGCACTGTACGGTGGCTCAGTGGTTAGCACTGTATGCGGTGACTCAGTGGTTAGCACTGTATATGGTGGCTCAGTGGTTAGCACTGTATACAGTGGCTCAGTGGTTAGCACTGCATAGTGGCTCAGTGGTTAGCACTGTATATGGTGGCTCAGTGGTTAGCACTGTATACGGTGGCTCAGTGGTTAGCACTGTATACGGTGGCTCAGTGGTTAGCACTGTATATGGTGGCTCAGTGGTTAGCACTGTATATGGTGGCTCAGTGGTTAGCGCTGTATACGGTGGCTCAGTGGTTAGCACTGTATACGGTGGCTCAGTGGTTAGCACTGTATACGGTGGCTCAGTGGTCAGCACTGTATATGGTGGCTCAGTGGTTAGCACTGTATACGGTGGCTCAGTGGTTAGCACTGTATATGGTGGCTCAGTGGTTAGCACTGTATATGGTGGCTCAGTGGTTAGCACTGTATATGATGGCTCAGTGGTTAGCAGCACAGTATATGGTGGGCAGGCGGTTAGACCAGGATGAAGGCTGGGGGGTGAGCGCAGGAGGACGGAGGCTGGAGGGGTGAGCGCAGGATGACGAAGGCTGTTGGGGTGAGGGCAGGAGGACAGAGGCTGGAGGGGTGAGCGCAGGAGGACAGAGGCTGGAGGGGTGAGCGCAGGAGGACAGAGGCTGGAGGCCCCCATCACAAGCACAGTGCAGCCAACTTTATCTTTATTTACATTACATTTATTTTACACTCACTGTGATCCTCCGGCTGCTCTGTCTCTGCTTCCAGCCCCCCACAGTCCACAGGGCAGCTGCACAGGCTCTTCTGCTCCCGGGGCCGGCACTGCAGCTTGCACTGTGTAGCATTGCACACACACACATTGCGCACACACACATTGCACACACCCACATTGCACCATTGCACACATTGCACCATTGCACACACACACATTGCACCATTGCACACACACATTGCACACACACACATTGCACACACACACACATTGCACACACACACATTGCACCATTGCACACACACACATTGCACCTACACACATTGCACCATTGCACACACACACACACATTGCACACACACATTGCACACACACACATTGCACATACACACATTGCACACACACATTGCACATACACATATTGCACCATTGCACACACACATTGCACATACACATATTGCACCATTGCACACACACACACATTGCACACACACATTGCACACACACATTGCACACACACATTGCACACACACATTGCACATACACATATTGCACCATTGCACACACACAATGCACATACACACATTGTACCATTGCACATACACACATTGTACCATTGCACACACACACATTGCACATACACACACACATTGCACATACACACATTGCACACACACATTGCACATACACACACACATTGCACATACACACAATGCACACACACATTGCACATACACACACACATTGCACATACACACATTGCACACACACATTACACATACACACATTGCACACACTGTCACTCTGCACAGCACACTGCACCTTCTTTCCTTGGGGCCATTGTCTTCTTGTCGACTCTTCACTCACTCTCTGTCTTCACTTGTAGCTCGCCTTGAGAGCTCTTTGCTCCAGCCTCCCCCCTCACCACCAGGCCAGGCCAGCAGTGTCCCCACTCCCCAGATAGACCCCACTCCAACATGGGACTCGGCACTCTCAGTGCAGTGGTGATGTCACACAACTCACATCACTGTTCTGAGTCCCCCTGCAGGCCTGCCAGACAGTGCCTGCCGAGCTGATCTGCAGTCGGCAGATACTGTCTGAGGCTGCTGATGCTGAGGGCACCCGGCAATGTGATCACTGATCCACCCGGCGCCCTGCCTGCTGGGGGCTGCTGCCGGCCTGCCTCCCCGCCGCCCCATGTCACACACGGGCGGCGCTGTGCGGCTGTGCCGCTGCCGCTGACACTGTCATGCCACACTCTCACAGTAGGTGCCAGTTCCGGTGCGCAACTGCGGGGGGGAAAAGCAGCCTCTTGGGGGGGGGCACCTGCCCCACGCTGGGTACGCCCATGGAGTCAGTGACTCGATCCCGCCGCGCCCGGCGTCCCGCCGGTTGCCATGACGACACAGCCTTTGCTGCGATTTGAAGCCCGGAGCGGTCCCACTGCGGCCGCACCGCGCTGACAGCCGGCCGCTCTCAGATCATTTCACTGTTCAGGGCGGCTGCCAGCAGTACCGGGCGGCCCTGAACTGCCACTAAACCGGCGGCCTGGAGGGCAGTTGCCCCCCAGAAACCCGGGCCAGCCCGCCCCTGGGAATAATCTAGTAAGAGCTCAGTCAAAAATAAGCATAAGCAATATCTATATAAGATTAAGACGGCATCACCACAGGCGTAGGTGCAGGCAGAAAATAATAATGTACTTACAGTTAGTTATCTGCCGGACACTACTTTTAAATGATTAATGAGAATGAGAATAATGAGTGTCACCAGAAACACGAGGATCAATGGAAATAATGTATAGGTGAATTGCAGAAACTGCCCCATGCTAAATATGATAAAACCGGAGATCTTGGTTTCTGTAGTGATCACTAAAGAGTAAGCTTGGCATCCACTTACAAGGAGTCTCCACTGCCAAGTCCTAGCACTAACCCTGGTGAAGTTGTGAATTGTGAATGGGTTTATATGCCCAAGGATGTAATTGGAAATGATGAATAGGTGTGTGTAGGGCTCTAACAATGGTGTCCAAGTGTGGATACCAAACTAAGGAATTCACAACTTCACCAGGGTTAGTGCTAGGACTTGGCAGTGGAGACTCCTTGTAAGTGGATGCCAAGCTTACTCTTTAGTGATCACTACAGAAACCAAGATCTCCGGTTTTATCATATTTAGCATGGGGCAGTTTCTGCAATTCACCTATACATTATTTCCATTGATCCTCTTGTTTCTGGTGACACTCATTATTCTCATTCTCATTAATCATTTAAAAGTAGTGTCGCGGCAGATAACTAACTGTAAGTACATTATTATTTTCTGCCTGCACCTACGCCTGTGGTGATGCCGTCTTAATCTTATATAGATAATTCTCCAGAATTGACCTGGTACTAACTGACATCCATTCACTACAGAGAATCAAATCTGTAACTATACTCCCGAGAATGTGGTCGGACCACTCCCCCGTTATTTTTGAGATAAGAAATAGTCCCCCCTTTAATAATCATTCTCCATGGAGAGCCAACTCTTATTTGTTTACCCACCCTCAATACAAGGCAGAAATACAAGAGCCGCTACAATTTTACTACAAAGAAAACGACACCTCTGAAGTCTCTATATTCATTCACCTTAGGGTCTGCGCATAAAGCAGTCATAAGAGGGACTTTATTGCACCTAAACTCTAAACACAAAAAAGCCTTACAAACCAATATGAAACAACTAATTCAGGAAACTACCAATTTGGAGACTGTCATCATCTCTCATCCCTCAGAAGAGAAACATAAAGTACTTCTCAAACTCCGGGTACAACTCAGGTCCCTCCTCACATCTGAATACGACAAAATTGCTTGCATTTCTAAATCTAACTTCTACGCCAACATGAACAAACCCTCCAAAATATTTCCAAACCTAATAAAAATCCACAGATCAAGAACTAATATTTATCAAATCAAAAATAAATACAACGATATTTCTAAAGGGGTTTTTGTTATATGGAATTCATTTGTTGACTTTTACAAAAATGTATATAATCTTAAGAATGATCAATCAACCACAACCATCACCACAAAGCATCAAATCCTTCCTAGACTCTATTAAACTTCCGACCCTTTCAGAAGAAGCCCTCTCTGAGATTAATCGACCATATACTGAGCAAGAAATCAAACAAATTATCAACACACTCAAAAAATGCAAGTCCCCGGGTCCTGACGGTCTCCAAAATGAGTACTTCACAACCTATGAAAATACCCGAACACCTTTTATCACAAAACTAATTAATACAATAACTAATAAAGTCCACGAAATCCCACAAGAAATGCTCCAAGCAATAATATCGGTGATCCCTAAAAACAAGGATGATAAAGACCTTGTATCAAATTATCGGCCTATATCCCTCCTTAACACAGATATAAAAATTATCTCCAAAGCAATCAACTGCAGAATCCAAAAAATCATCCCAGATTTAATCCACAGGGACCAGGTGGGATTTATACAGAAAAGAAATTCAACTGATGCAACGAGGAGACTCATCAATTTAATATCCCACGCAGAACTCTCAGGATCTCCAACAATAGTGGTCTCTGACGCCGAAAAGGCATTTGACAGGGTCCACTGGGGATACCTATTTGAAGTCCTGCAAAAATTTGGATTCCAAGGCCAAATTTTAAATGCCATTCAAGCGCTTTACACCAAACCATCGGCAAGACTCCTTACAAATTATCATCAGATCCTTTCTTACTCACTAATGGTACAAGACAGGGATGCCCCCTCTCACCGACTCTTTTCAACTTATTTATTGAGCCACTAGCGGAAAAAATTCGAGCAAACTCCCTAATATAAGGCATCCATCTTTACCAAAATATCTATAAAATTAGTCTCTTCGCTGATGATTTATTAACTCTTACAGACCCACTATCATTTATGCGCAACCTTCTAACACTAATCAATGAATTCACAGCTGTTTCCTATTACAAAATTAATATTACTAAAACTCAAGTTCTCAGTTACAACCTATCACCACAAACCTTTAAAAACTTTAGACAAGATAACAATCTGAACTGGACAAATGAAACTTTAAACTACTTAGGAATAATAATAACCAAATCCATCTCTAAATTATATGAAGCAAACCTAGAAACTATGTACAAAACTGTCCAACTTGACCTGAGTCATATCTCCAAAACAGAATTATCATGGTTAGGAAAAATAGAATTCTACAAACTTTTCATCTTGCCCAAAATCCTCTACATATTTCGGTCCATTCCCCAAACCTGGTGTAAAAAAAATCCACACACAATTATTTGCCTTTATATGGGGGGGAGGGGGGGGAAAACGAGAGTGTCACTCATCACTCTTGAGAAAACCAGATTAAATGGAGGACTATACCCAATATCTCCGCATATTATCATTCTGCCTTAATTAAACACAGTCAAAAATGGTGGGACGTAGAAAACAAGCAGAGATGGATACAACTGGAAGAAGCAGCCTATCCCAAGAAAAATCTTAAATGGGTTCTACTCTATTTATGTGATACAGCAAAAAAAAAAAAAAAAGTAACCAAGGAACCCATACTCAAAGCAACCATACGTTTCTGGAGAACCTTGGTCACTTCCATCTCCCATCCTACTTCTCCCTCGCCATGGATCCCAATAGAACTCTTTCCATTACTCTCGGCGGACATAGATATTATAACCTGGATTAACTGCAGAATCAAAAACTTCTGACATACTTGATGAAGAACTTCACCTTCTATCCTTCCCACTTCTTAAAGCTAAATTTGGGCTACCGAATAAAGAACTTTTAAATTGGAATAAAGTCAATTGTATACTTTCCAAGAGTAACTTGAACTTCTGTTTACCACAAAATATTACTCAATAATTTCGTTTTGGACAATCCAAGATCTTCTGGACAACATATATGGTTTTCAACCTTGACTCAACACTATTAAACTCTCCCTACCTGGAGACATGGAGCAAAGAACTCCAAATCCCCCACTCCCCACTAACGTAATTGAAGATACTATCAAATCTGTTTACAAAAATCTCTATTGCTCCACACTGATCGAGTCATACTATAAAACCCTTATTAGATGGTACTTTACCCCCACCAGACTCCACCAATTTTCAAGTGATCTTTCTCCGCTATGCTGGAGAAATTGTGGAAACCCAGGTACGATGATTCGCATCTTCTGGGAATGTCCCATACTGTGTACGTTTTGGGGTGAAGTGCACCTCCTGATCAATGATATCATTAACCTTAATGTAGATCTAACTCCTGAACTAGCATTATTATTGGTCGGGAACAATAACATACCCATGGAATTTAGAGCTCTTATTGTTCACATACTACGTATGTCAAAAAACTGCATTGCTGCACGATGGAGAGACGCCAGTCCTCCTACACTTGACGCCTTAATTGGAACTATTGGAACTCATTCATATGAACTAACCTTCTCTTTGAGGCATAACCTCCAGGGGAAATATACCGTATATACTCGCGTATAAGCCGAGTTTTTCAGCCCAAAAATTGGGCTGAAAAGTCTCCCCTCGGCTTATACGCGAGTATATACGGGACCCCTCACTGTTTGGCGCCCCCACCTCAGGATGGCTACCCCCCGCACGCAGCGCTGCGCTCATACATTACCAGCCTGTCAGCTGTCATCCTCCGGTGGCGGATCCCGGCTCCGGCTTCCATCTTCATCTGTGTCTTCCTGCATGTCACATGACCGGCCGGCATCGCGATGACGTCATCGCGATGAGCCCCGGTCACAAAGCAGGAATACCAGATGAAGATGGAAGACGGAGCCGGGAGCCGCGATCCGCCACCGGAGGATGACAGCTGACAGGCTGGTAATGTATGAGCGCAGCGCTGCGTGCGGGGGGGGGGCCATCCTGAGGTGGGGGCGCCAAACAGTGAGGGGGGGCCTGGGGCTGCTGTATATACCCCTGGGGCCTGCTGTGTACTTCCTCTGGGGCTGCTGTGTACACCCCTGGGGCTGCTGTGTACACCCCTGGGGCTGCTGTGTACACCCCTGAGGCTGCTGTGTACACCCCTGGGGCTGCTGTGTACACCCCTGGGGCTGCTGTATATACCCCTGGGGCTGCTGTATATACTCCTGGGGCTGCTGTATATACCCCTGGGGCTGCTGTGTACTACCCCTGGGGCTGCTGTGTACTACCCCTGGGGCTGCTGTGTACTACCCCTGGGGCTGCTGTGTACTACCCCTGGGGCTGCTGTGTACTACCCCTGGGGCTGCTGTGTACTACCCCTGGGGCTGCTGTGTACTACCCCTGGGGCTGCTGTGTACTACCCCTGGGGCTGCTGTGTACTACCCCTGGGGCTGCTGTGTACTACCCCTGGGGCTGCTGTGTACTACCCCTGGGGCTGCTGTGTTACTACCCCTGGGGCTGCTGTGTTACTACCCCTGGGGCTGCTGTGTTACTACCCCTGGGGCTGCTGTGTTACTACCCCTGGGGCTGCTGTGTTACTACCCCTGGGGCTGCTGTGTTACTACCCCTGGGGCTGCTGTGTTACTACCCCTGGGGCTGCTGTGTTACTACCCCTGGGGCTGCTGTGTACTACCCCTGGGGCTGCTGTGTACACCCCTGGGGCTGCTGTGTACTACCCCTGGGGCTGCTGTGTACACCCCTGGGGCTGCTGTGTACACCCCTGGGGCTGCTGTGTACACCCCTGGGGCTGCTGTGTACACCCCTGGGGCCTGCATACCACTGGGGAGGCTGCTGTATACTACCACTGGGGGGGGCCTATATACCTGTGCTGGGGTCCACCCTCGGCTTATACACGAGTCAATAGGTTTTCCCAGGTTTTGGGGGCAAAAGTAGGGGGGTCGGCTTATACACGAGTATATACGGTAATAAGAAATGGTAATCTTGGAATCATTTTTACTCCCCTCAAGACTCACAAACGTTATCCTCCTGAATACTAACTCTTATGTGAATTCTGAAGCAATTGAAGAACTTGATTTGCGCCTTTCCCAATGCATCTCTCCCCCCCCACCCGCTCCCCCACCCCCTTTTTTTTTGGTTTTTCACTTTGCCCTCTCATGTTAAATATTGAACATAGACAAACTTCAAATATTCATTAAGATTTAAGAAAAGTGCACAGTATGTCTATATATCTAGAAGAATGTTCGCATATGTCTATGCAATTCTTATGAATGTTACATTTATATTGTCATGCACAAAAAGTTAATAAAATCTTTGAACAAGAAAGACAGTCTGTTTGTCCTTCCTGAAGGCCCGCGGACGTGACAAACCGTCTCGAAGGCTACCATAGCCTGCTGGCTACACTTTTGTTCTTTTGTGAAAAACGCATCCATAGGCCCCCATGCCAAAAACGCATGTCTAAAGTGCCATGTGTTTTTTTTTTTATGTGTTTTTGGATGCGTTTTTTTTCTTCCCACCCAGGGACTGCTTTAGGACGTTCAATGGCCCTGTGTCCCCCAATGAGGTGATAGAGAAAAACAGATTTTTGTGTGCTCACCATAAAATAATCTTCTCTGAGCCAGCATTGGAGAACACAGCACCCACCCCATTGACCTATGGGCCTTTGTTCTACTTAAACCTCTTGATATTTACATTCCTTTTTTCTTCAGTTACTTGTTGTGTTTTTTTTCTCATACTGCTTGGTCACTAAAACTGGTGTGGCCTGGCCCAGCGAGGGGGTGTATACTGCAGAGGAGGGGCTTTTTGTTTCACTTTTACTTAGTGTCAGCCTCCTATGAATCAGTAGCATAACACCCATGGTCCTGTGTCTCCCAATGATGGCTCAGAGAAAACGATTTTATGGTGAGTACACAAAAATCTTATTTTTTTTTATGTGCTAGTGTTTAAATGTCTGAGCATGACACCGTAATACAAGCATGGTTGATCTACACTCTGGCTGTCTCGTCTGTGCACACCTACTTGGCTCTCTAGGTCACAACTGTGCAGGGAAAGGGAATGTTTATTGTAGGCCAACACAATTTTCTGAGCTACAATTTTCATCACTTCCTTGAGCAGTGATCAGTGGAGAGCATAGGTCCAGGGTAGCGATGCTGAGCACACATCTTGCATTTTGGCATTATACTAATGCTAGACTACCAACCTGTTCTCAGCAGTGGACAAAGTTACTGCTGCAGTTATGTTCTGGCTACGATGCTAATGTTTTATAACTGAGAACTGGTCTGTAGCTATTTTAGTGTAAAGACTTGTTCAGATGTCTGTGATGCAGACAAATCTGAATGAGGCTTTACTCTGCACCTGCAAAGCATATCAGACCATATGACTTTGCCACTAGCCTACAGCATTCTGTACATTCAACTTCAATGTACAAAGCGCTGTAAGCACTGACTTATCTCTACTAATCCGTGTTGTAGACCCAGCAGCAAAACCTCATTGAGATATCCCTGTATCATAGACATCTAAAAAAAAACTCTTTATATCAACATGGCAGAGCTCGGTGTTCAAAATAAGATCCAAAGGAATCTAAAAAATAATATAAAGTTCAAATTCAAATCACTTTTGCATTCTCCCCATAAAAGTAATCCCACAATTTTTTTTTTTTTAATCACTGAAATTATGTAAATGTATATATATAATATACTGTAGAATTGGTGTATTGATATTCTCATTAATTGCAGTGTTCACTCTGTTCTCAGCACATTTCTTGCTGCTTCTCAGTAATGTGAATGTCTGCTTAATAGTCTTGAATTGTAATAATGTCCAGGAAGCCGGTAGCACGGTGGCTCAGTGGTTAGCAATGTTGCTTTGCAGTGCATATCGTGAAAAAGTGACGATCTCCGGTAATTGAAAACCACAATTTCTCCTGCAAGAAAAGACCCTCATATGGCTGTTTAAAATGATAAATAGGAGTTGTTGCTTTCCAGAGAAGAAAAAGGAGGTGGGGTGGGGGTAGTAAAATGGCAGTGTTGTGAAGAGGTAAAACATAACTTAATCTTGTGTGAAAGAAAGCAAGATGTGGGGTAGAGCGCACAATATGGTGATATCCTAGGGAGGGGGAGAGTGTTTAAGTGCTTGTTTAAAGGGGTTGTCTGGGCTTTTTGTATCATTTCCATGCGTATCTAGGCTGCAAAATGCTGACAGTTTATAATTTACACCCTGTCAACATTTTGCAGAGATCACCTTTCCATGCCTGAAGTAGCATCCTTTGCCACCGACCAGAGGCGTGTTTGTTTTGGAGCTTGGGCATAACGTCACTACTTGTCTCTGTGCAGCAAAATGAATGAACCACGCAGTGCACAGTGGGGGCGAGGTGATTGTGAGGCTGAGCACGCTTCATATCACATCACCGCTGGCACAGGGGGAAAAGGTGAGCGCACAAACCGCAGCACTGACAGCAGTCATTTTCTAAGAGCTGCAGATTTATCACACTGTAAAAGAGTAGATAACTACTCTCAGGGCAATGCGACTGTTCTATCATAGTTTACATAGGGGAATGGAGTGTGGAGGAGGCAGGCATGTTTGGAACTAGGGAGGGAGCAGACATTGTTGGGACTGTAGCGGGCTTGTTGCTGTGTGGGGAGGAGGTGGGCATGCTTGGGATTGGGGAGGAGGCACGCACGTGCTTGTGATTGAGGATGGGTCGGGCAAGCTTGTTGCTGTGTAGGGCGGGGGCATGCATGCTGGAGACTGGGGGGCGGACTTGTGTGGGGAGGGGGCGTGCATACTGGAGACTGGGGACTTGTTGCTATGTGGGGAGGGCTTCTTGCAGTCTGGGGCGTGCTTGTAGGAGTGTGGGCGTGAACAGGTAGTGACGCTATGCCTAAGCTCCAAAACAAACATGCCTCTGATCGGTGGCAGAGACTACTGATCCAGATGCAAACAGGTGGCATATAGGTAACGCTGCAAAATGCTGACCGTTGTAACTTACACCCTGTCAACATTTAGATATACACGTAGATTTTATAAAAAGCCCAAACAACCCCTTTAATGCTCAGCAGGTGGAGTTGTAACAGGCACAACTCCTATGTAAGTGTGAAGAAAAACACCTGCTGCTGTCCCGTGGCTGGTGGATAGACCCCCAAGGAAATATTGTATCCCGTCAGATGAAAACACATTAGGTGGGGTGCACTGTGGCAGTAAATCGATTCCTCACAAAGATAGTAAAATAAATGCTTGGTTTGTTTTCACAATATGTTTCATTGAGATTATCGAGTGAAAAAAACAAATGTGAAATTTCTTTTCTATTTTTTTTCTTCTCTCAATAAAGGCATCGATACAGTGTTTGTTGTGAATTAAAAAAACCTTATTACCATCATTGTTGAATTAATTTACTGCAGCAGCACAGCCCACACATTGTGTTTTCATCCAACTGGATAAAGTCTTTTATAAAAGGTGCCTATCTTACGTTGGGTTAATTTATTATAGGACTTTGAGGCTTTCAGACAATGTTTTCTGGTCATCATAATGGGAGACCCAGACAATGGGGGTTTAGGGCACTGCCCTCCGGAGGTCACACTAGGTACTACAAGTTTGTAGACACCGCCTCCTCCGCTTATAAACCCCTACCGCAGGGAACATCCTCAGTTTTTAACTTAGTGTGCTCGGAGGATCACGCTTTGCTTGCACTTCACTGCATTCTCACAGCTTACGTGATGGCGTCTGAAGACAAGGTAAAATGGTTCCGGTCGGGACCTGCGACAGTCTCCCCGCTCACCCTTGTGGAACACGCAGGTGGAGGTACCGGAGGGCCTAGAGCCTGGACACTTTGTGTTCTCCCGGTACGCTGTCGCGCTCCTTTCCATCCCTCTCTGGGGGGCTCTGGAGAGTGGGAGATAGGAGCCTTGCACAGCTCCGCTCCGTCCGAGGCCTCCCTAAATGGTGCTTACAGACCGGACTGGAGCCAGCCCAGTCCGAGGCCTCCCTAAATGGTGCTTACACTCCGGACTGGTGCTGAACCCCCGTCCGAGGCCTCCCTAAATGGTGCTTACAGACCGGACCGGCACTGAGGCACTCTGTGTCTCCAGTGTGCCTGGGGGTAGTGTCTGGCACTTTATGTGTTTCATGACACTCAGACCGCGCGTTACCCTCGGGTCCGCGGATCTGCTGGTGTACCCTGTGCTGGGGTCACCCTGGCTGACCGCCCTGTGTGTCACAGGGGCTGAGGCGGTGGGCTGCGGATGTCTCGTGCATGCAGTCTGTATGTTGTGTTTTTCACACTAATTCCCGCGCTGCGGGCTCTGGCGCCTTCATGTTGAGGCTGCTTGGAGGATGGGAAGCAGCCCGTGCGGTGACGTCATCGATGGGCGTGTGTGTGTGCTTCCCGCGTGTTTTCGGCGCCGCCCACGGTTTCACTGTCGGCGGCCATCTTTACCCTCACTTCCCGGCTGGGATCTGTATGCAGCGTGCGTCTGCACTCCAGGGGAGACCGGAAACCTTCGCGGAGGTCACACACACACACCGCTTCCTCCTACCGCTTTGCTGCGGTCGGTAAGCCACCGGGACTCCCGGTTTTTGTCTGCAATTTGGCTTATTTTCCCCTACTGTGGCGATGTCCTCAGCTAGGAAGCGTGCTGCCAAGGCGGCAGAGACCACCGTTACCTGTGCTACATGCAATGGGACACTGGTGGAGGGGTCCTGCAATAACTGCGGACGCCCAGAGGCCCGGACTGATACTGCTGAGTCAGCAGCTCCGGTGCTATACCCTGAGGTCCAGGTGGTCCCAGGGCCATGGGAGACTCAGAATAAGATCAATGAATCTCTGTTGTCCCAGCTGTCCTCCATGTCGCAATCCCTGGAGGCACTTAATAGGAGGCTGGATAGCCCAGTTACTCCGTCCAGTTACCCCCGGGCGTCTCCCTCTTCTGCTGTGAGACCCCTTAAGCGGGCTCGTCGTGAGGAGTCACCCGAGCTCCAGGCTCTCTCTGAGGAGGAGCGTTCCTCTGATGGTGAGGAGGATGATGGGGGTTCAACTTTCGGGTCTGTGTCTATATCTGAACCACCAGACGGGGTGGAGGATCTGGTGTCCTCTATCAACGAGACCTTACGTCTCGTGACACCCCTGAGGAGGTGACGGTGCACCCGAAGGAGGTCTATCAATGGCTGCGGCCAGAGGCTAGACCAAGTGGTTCCTTCATGGACCACACGAACTTTGGAAGGGTGGTTAGAGCTCCCAGGTTACATCCTGGGCGGCGTTATGTCCGTAAACCCAAGGACAATCGCTTCCCCTTCCCCCAGGAGGTGCTTCAGGAGTGGTCGCAGTCCCCGAAGGTGGATGCTTCCATGACCAGGATTGCTGCGCGCTCCCTTTTCTCTGCCTCTGATAGCTCCTCGCTGAAGAATGCGACGGATAGACAGGTCGAGCAACTCGCCAAGTCTTCCTATGAGGCTGTGGGGTCTTCATTTGCCCCTAACTTTGCCACGGTCTGGACCTTACAAGCGATTACTACCTGCTTGGATGGTATCTCTGACCTGGCAAGGTCCAGTCCAGAGGTCCTAGCACTTACCGAGAGGGCAAGGGCCTATGCGGACTACGCCAGGACGGCGACTCTGGAAACTGCCACCTCGCTCAGCTGTGGCTTCGGCCAATGCTATAGCGATCCGCAGGTTGTTGTGGCTGCGTCTTTGGGACTCAGATGCCACATCCAAGAAGATTTTGCAGAATCTTCCGTTTGCTGGTGACAGGCTTTTTGGCACCGAACTGGACAAGCTGATAAAGGATTCTGCTGAGTCTAAGATACCGCAGAATAAGCCTAATCCACGGTATACCGTTAAAAGGAACCCAAAACAGTGGTCCTTTCGTTCCAGCTCGCAGTCATCAGCACCGTCTGCTCGTGCGGACCGAGGGGGAAAACCCACTTCTCAGTGGCGCTCTAAGAGTCGTCCAAAGAAGCCGGCGGGGGCGGCAGCTGCCACCCCCAAACCCGCCTCTACATGACTCGCTCTCCCTTCCTGCCTCCCCACAGGTGGGGGGCCGCTTGTCTCGCTTTCAGGACAAGTGGCTACTTCACGTTCAAGATCAGTGGGTTCGAGACGTGGTCTCGCGAGGTTACAGGATAGAGCTGACGTCAAAGCCGATATCCCGATTCCATCGGTCGGTCCCATCACCAGAAAAGGCTCAGGCTTTTTACCTGGGGTTGGAGGGTCTCCGCAGGGACGGAGTGGTGGTCCCGGTGCCTTCCGGAGAGAGGTTCAGGGGTTTTTACTCCAACCTCTTTATCGTCCCGAAGAAGGACGGATCCTTCCGCCCGGTACTGGACCTGAAGTTGTTCAACCATCACGTGTTGGTTCGGAAGTTCCGTATGGAATCACTGCGCTCCGTGATCGCAGCTGTGTCACAGGGGGACTTCCTAGCGTCCATAGATATCAGAGACGCTTACCTTCACGTGCCCATTGCACCGGCTCATCAGCGCTGGTTGCGATTCGCAGTGGGGGAAGAACACTTCCAATTTGTGGCGCTGCCGTTCGGGTTGGCGTCGGCACCGCGGGTGTTCACAAAAGTGATGGCCTCCATGATGACTCTCCTGCACATGCAGGGACATGCCGTCATTCCCTATTTAGACGACCTGCTGGTCAGGGCGCCATCAGAACACCTCTGTCAAGAGAGCCTGGATGTGACCATGCGGTCCCTGGAACAGTTCGGTTGGCTCCTCAATATTCAGAAGTCAACGCTAGTTCCGACCCAGTCTTTGACATATTTGGGCATGGACTTCAACACAGCCTCAGCCCTGGTGTCTCTGCCACGAGTCAAACAGATGGCGATCCAATCAGGAGTGCAAGCAGTCCTCCTGTCACCACAAGCATCCCTACGGGTGTTGATGAAGCTGGTGGGGCGCATGGTGGCAGCAATAGAGGCGGTGCCGTTCGCACAATTTCGCCTCCGTCCTCTTCAGCTGGAGATTCTCCGCAGGTGGGACAAGAGGACGATCTCTCTGAATCGGCTGGTGACCCTTTCCCTACCGACCAGGGATTCCCTGCAGTGGTGGCTACAGCCACATCACTTGTCTCGGGGCCGGTCCTTCATCAAACCGTCATGGTTAGTGGTGACCACCGACGCCAGTCTGAAGGGCTGGGGGGCGGTGTTCTTGCACCACAGGGCCCAAGGCCTCTGGACTCAGTCGGAGTCGGCGTTGCAGATCAACGTACTGGAGATCAAGGCGATCTATCTGGCACTCCTGGCGTTTCAGAGATTCCTCTCAGGACAACCCATTCGGGTTCAGTCCGACAATGCGACGGCCGTCGCTTATATAAATCATCAAGGAGGAACCAGGAGTGCAGAGGCTCTGGCCGAAGTCCACCGCATCCTATCCTGGGCGGAGGACAACAACTGCCTGATCTCCGCAGTTCACATCCCAGGGGTCGAAAACTGGAAGGCCGACTATCTGAGCCGGCAGGGGATGGACGCCGGAGAGTGGTCTCTTCATCCGGATGTCTTCCGAGACATCTGCAGCAGATGGGGCACTCCGGACGTGGATCTGATGGCCTCACGGCTGAATCATCAGGTGCCGCAATACATGGCGAGGTCATGGGACCCCCAGTCTCTGGGAGCGGACGCCCTGATCTTGACTTGGTCCAGATTCCATCTACCGTATGTGTTCCCGCCTCTGGCTCTGATTCCCAGGGTGCTGTGGAAAATCAGGTCGGAATGCAGGGTAGCCATTCTAGTGGCTCCAGACTGGCCCAGGAGGTCCTGGTATCCGGACCTGTGGCAACTGTCAGGCGGACACAGGTGGGCTCTTCCAGAACGCGCAGATTTACTCGCGCAAGGCCCATTCTTCCACCTCAATTCCAGGGCCCTCAGATTGACTGCATGGCTCTTGAGGCCTGGCTGCTGACATCCAGGGGTTTCTCCCCTACGGTGGTTGCCACTATGAATCGGGCTAGGAAGCCAGTTTCCAGGAAGATGTACCACAGAACGTGGAAAATCTTTTTTACTTGGTGTGCCTCTGGCGGACGGTCTCCGTGGCCCTTGTCCATCCCGACGTTGTTGGCTTTCCTACAGTCGGGTTTGGAATTGGGATTATCCCTTGGCTCTTTGAAAGGTCAAGTATCAGCACTTTCTGTGCTGTTTGACAGGCGATTGGCGCTCCTCCCGAAGGTCCGTCAATTTCTGCAGGGGGTGTCACGGATGGTTCCGCCCTACAAGAGACCTCTAGACCCTTGGGACCTTAACATGGTCCTGGCGGCATTACAGAGACCTCCGTTTGAGCCGCTGAGAGATGTTTCTCTATCGCGTCTGTCCCAGAAAGTGGCTTTTCTGGTGGCAATTACGTCTCTGAGGAGGGTCTCAGAATTGGCTGCACTATCGTGCAAGTCACCCTTTCTGGTGGTTCACCAAGACAAGGTGGTGTTGCGTCCACGGCCAGAATTCTTGCCGAAGGTGGTTTCAACTTTTCACCTGAACCAGGAGATTGTTCTCCCATCATTTTGCCCCGCTCCCGTTCATCAGGTTGAACGCGACCTCCATACTCTGGATCTCGTGAGAGCTATACGCATTTATGTGTCCAGGACCGCCTCCTTTAGGAGTTCGGATTCCTTATTTGTTCTTACGACAGGTCGCTGTAAGGGGTCCGCGGCATCAAAATCGACATTGGCCAGATGGATTAAGGCTTCCATTCAAGAGGCTTACCGGGCTTCTGGTTTGCCTCTCCCGGTGGGATTGAAGGCTCACTCTACCAGAGCCGTAGGTGCCTCCTGGGCTTTGCGACATCGAGCGTCTGCTCTACAGGTGTGTCAGGTGGCCACTTGGTCCAGCCTGCACACTTTCTCTAAGCACTATATGGTGCATGCCCATGCCTCTGCGGATGCAAGTTTGGGCAGGCGGGTTCTCCAGGCGGCGGTTGCCCACCTTTAAAAGGGAACCATGTGTTATCCGTCTTGTTGAGGAACTCTTCCCGCCCTGGGGTATTGCTTTAGGACATCCCCATTGTCTGGGTCTCCCATTATGATGACCAGAAAAAAGAGAATTTTGTTTACGTACCGTAAATTCTTTTTTCTTTAATCATCAATGGGAGACCCAGCACCCACCCAGTTGTTCCGTTGCATGTTTTGCATTTGCTCTGTTCTCTGTTGAGACAGTGTTTGCCGGGTTGTTGAACCGTCTGTGCACGGCATTCTTCCCGATGTTTCGGGTGTGGTTTATTTCCTCCTCGCAGCTTGTGGACCAAACTGAGGATGTTCCCTGCGGTAGGGGTTTATAAGCGGAGGAGGCGGTGTCTACAAACTTGTAGTACCTAGTGTGACCTCCGGAGGGCAGTGCCCTAAACCCCCATTGTCTGGGTCTCCCATTGATGATTAAAGAAAAAAGAATTTACGGTACGTAAACAAAATTCTCTTTATTTAGGTGGAAGAGGATTCTTTTTACCATGTAATGCAATTTCAATCTTAAATTACACATGTATGAGGATTACATTAATTTCATGTAATACTTGATCATTTTAAAATGGCTTATTTGTTTTCTTTCTTTACACAGGGGTATCTTCCGGTACTCAGACATTAGGCCCACGACAACCGGTCTCTGCTCCTCCTCCTCGGGCTGTGCCTCCCTACAAGTACACACGTTGCCCACTCCCTGGAGTTCAGCCTCTGCAGGTACATGGTGTTTGTTTCTCCTCTTCTGAAACCCAGCAGTATAGCCAACTATTATACTGGTAAACATTTTAAAACTCTTTATGTTGATGACAGACATTGGCTTTCAAACAATGTGACCCAATATTTACAACCACTAATCATTTTTCCTTTATGGACTAGATTTGTGCTAACTGACGAAGTAGAAAGACAATTTAGGAACCCTCCCTGCATGTTTCTTTTAGTAGCTGCCAGGGGCAAGATGAATGAATCATAAATATGCAAGCTGAAGTAGCATGTGCCAAGTCTTCTCATGTGCATTGCTGTCCAATCTCGGCTTAGAAAACTGAGGCCATTTCCTCAATGAAGCTTAGTTTGTTATAGGTCCTTTACAACTCATCTCAGGGTGCCCTTGCTCATGCAAGTTTACTGTGAATTGCTGCAATTTTATGATTGTACACCTATAATAGTTATGTCGGGCAGCCATCTCAGTGTTTATATCCAATAATTGGACCCATAGACATTTAGAGTAAGTTTATTGTACCGCTGCACAGCTTCGAACACGTTTATATACTCAACAGTAAAGTTAAATCCTTTTCAATCAGAACCCCCAGCCTGCTGTCCATGTACAGGGACAGGAGCCATTGACAGCTTCAATGCTGGCCGCTGCCCCTCCCCAAGAGCAGAAACAAATGCTAGGTGAGTCAGTTGTGCTGAAGTTTGTGTATGTGCCTTTTTTTTTTGCATGGCTTGATTGCTAGTAGTGGCAGTATGGTAATTGTATTCCTTCAATCTCCTGTTTGTTATAGGAGAACGTCTCTTCCCACTTATCCAAGCCATGCACCCCTCATTGGCAGGTAAAATAACAGGAATGCTGCTAGAAATTGATAACTCAGAGCTACTACACATGTTGGAATCCCCTGAGTCTCTGCGCTCCAAGGTGAATATCCATATAAATTGCTTTTTTATTCAAAAAAACGTTCGTTTCCTGCTATTAAGCTATACTGTTACTAAAATACTAGTTGTAAATGTAATGGACAAAAATGTTTGTACAGATTTGTGCACAATTTATTTAATTATTAACATAGATTTCCATATGGAGATTTCCTATGATGAAAAGATAAAGCTTTCCAATGGCAAATGAAGTGTGGCTCATCACAACGGAGACGGTTAACACTTGCGAATTGCTTTTCCATAGGTGGAAGAAGCTGTAGCAGTTTTACAAGCTCACCAGGCTAAGAAAGACGCTGCCCAGAAAGTTGGGATCGTTGCTGCTACCTCCTGAACCAGGATAACCTGTAAGTATTTGTTTTTTGTGTCTTGGCTGTATTAATTTATTATGAACGTCTTGGATGTAGTCGTGTAACTAATAACCAGACACTGGACTAGTTGAGCATTTGATCATGAGGTTAATTATGCATCATTGTAATTTTACAGTTCAGGTTTAAAGCTCCTGCAACTTAGCGGTTTATAACCATTTGTCTTCTCTTTTGCAGCAGTCATGGCGCTCAATGATTGTAGTAAAATTGAGGAATCACATTGCTGTTGCCTCAGACTAGACAATCAAATGATCTTTGGGTGTCCCTCACGTTGGCAGGGCTCCCTGGGTGTTAGCAGACTGTCATTGGCAGAACGGTTCAATAAGGGGTTGTTTTCCTTTTCATTTAACACTGTAATGGATGCCCTATTTCAGGAAATACTAGACAATTTAAGAAAAAAATTAAATAAAAATGTTCCTTATACAGTGGGGGAAAGAAAAGTATTTTTTCAGCCACAAGTTTTCCCACTTAAATAGATGAGAGAGGTCTGTAATTGATATAGGTAGACCTCAAGTATGAGAGACAAAATGAGAAAACTAATCCTGAAAATCACATTGTCTGATTTGGGAAAAAAAAATAATTCAAATTTTGGTGGAAAATAAGTATTTGGTTAATAATAAAAGTTCATCTCAATACTTTGTTATATATCCTTTGTTGGCAATGACAGAGGTGAAACGCTTTCTGCAAGTCTTCACAAGGTTGGCACACACTGTTGCTGGAATGTTGGCCCATTCCTCCATGCAGATCTCTATAGAGCAGTGATGTTTTGGGGCTGTCACTGGGCAACACTGACTTTTAACTCCCTCCAAAGTTTTTCTATAGAGCTTCCATCTGGAGACTGGCTAAGCCACTCCAGGACCTTAAAATGCTTCTTACGAAGCCACCAATTTGTTGCCCTAGCGGTGTGCTTGGGATCATTGTCATGTTGAAAGACCCAGCCACGTTTCATCTTCAATACCCGTGCTGATGGAAGGAGGTTAGCGCTCCCAAAATCTCACTATACATGGCCCCATTCATTCTTTCATGTACAAGGATCAGTCATTCTGGTCTCTTGGCAGAGAAACGGCCCCAAAGCATATTGTTGCCACCCCCATGCTTCACAGTAGGTATGGTGTTCTTTGGATGTAACTCAGCATTTTTTCTCCTCCCAACACGACAAGTTGTGTTTCTAGTAATCCGTTCTACATTGGTTTCATCTGACCATATGTCATTCTCCCAATGCTCTTCTATATCATCCAATTGCTCTCTTGCAAACTTCAGACTGGCCCGGTCATGTAATGGCTTAAGCAGGGGGACAAGTCTGGCACTGCTGGATCTGAGTCCCTAGCGGTGTAGTGTGTTACCGATGGTAGCCTGTGTAATGTTGGTCCCAACTCTCTGCAGGTCATTCACTAGGTCCCCCTGTGTGGTTCTGGGATTTTTGCTCACCGTTCCTGAGATCATTTTGACCCCATGGGGTGAGATCTTACGTGAAGCCCCAGATCGAGGGAGATATGTGGTCTTGTATGTCTTCCATTTTCTAATCATTCCTCCCACAGTTGATTTCTTCTTGACCAAATACTTATTTTCCACCAAAATTTTAAAAAAAAATCTTTCCAAATCAGACAATATAATTTTCAGGATCTGTTTTCTCATTTTGTCTCTCATAGTTAAGGTCTACCTATGATGTCAATTACAGGCCTCTCATCTTTTTAAGTGGGAGAACAATCGGTGACTGACTAAATACTTCCTCTTCCCCCCACTGTATATATAATGAGATGGGCTCAAAAAACCTGATTCTGACTCTCGCTTGCCTTTTTTGCTATGGTTTTGATAAAATCAATGTTTTACGTACAGCAGTTCAGCTAGCACTCAATGAAGATGAGCTATGGTTAACCATGCACGTGTTAAGAGGAACTCCGGAGAAATTTAAAACATTTTTTTTTAATAATTGTACTGTCCTTGCCCTTTTACACTATGAAGCTAAGATGGCCACTACAGTTTTAGTATCTTTATATTCCTTATAAATCAATAAAATAGTAGCTGTTCCTCAGCACTCATCCCTTTTGTATAAGACCTTTTACGTTACAGAACAGTATACAACTCAGAGAACAAGGGGGGTATGTGGTGGGAGCGTGACGTTCGGGGCCCCATGCTGACACTACATGCCATCCCCTTCATTTACTTTCTTCTATCTAGTGTACAAAAGGGAGTGTGGCATCCAACTCCATGCTCACCATACATGCCAGCCGCCTGATACACTAGTACTCTAGTGTACGAGCAGGGGATGTGGCAAGGAAATGACCACCGGCCCTATGCGCTCCTTACAAGATAAATAAACTAGATAGAAGCCAGTATATCTGGGGGTTAGCATATAGGGTAAGCATGAATCAGGCAGCCATGCCCTCTGTTCGTACACTAGATAGAGGAACTATATTGGGGCTGGCATGGAACCAGAAGACCTTACACTCCTGTTCTCTGCTGTAGTACAGAGCTTGTGATGTGAAGCCCCCTACAGGAGGGGTGAGGGCTAATTGGCAGATACTATTTTATTGATTTATAAGTGATATAAAGATACTAGAGCTGCAGTGACCAGCTCAGCTTCATGGTGTATGAGGGCAGGGACATGAAAAATGTATCTCCCTGGAGTACCCCTTTAATGAAAGATTTCTTCATACATTGTGCATAGGCAGAAAGCTGCCAACTAATGATGAGGGCAAAGGATGACCAGATATCCTGAATATCAATTCACACAGCAGGAGCTCATCATATAAATGACGGTGAGAGCTCCAGCTAAAAAAGAAATGCTTTACTGAATCTACAACAAGAAGCTTAGTAAGTAGCCGTACATTACAATTGGGGTCCCTGTCCCTAAACTGGCATCTAAAACCTTATGACAGATTATCTTCAGAGCGGCTTACCACCTCATTTCCGCTTCAGCTATTATCTGTTGTGTTATAATAATCTTTTTTTTATATAGCACCAACATATTCCGTAGTGCTATACAATTTAAAGGTTCATATACAGACAATCATAAGAAACCGTAATAAATACAGTAAAGCAAAAAATAACGACACTGTTCGTAATAGCTTACAATCTACAGGTGCTCATTTACAATGATGGTTCAGCCATTTTCAGGTGATGTGGAGTAGATAAGAGCAGCATAAGTGGCCACCAGCCGATCTGTGTAGAGCTTTTGAGTCTGGTGGAGTTTGACAGAATTATGTTCAGAGAAATAGTGACTGCCCTATGTCTAAATGACTACGATTAGGGACAATCATAGGCCGCTATGAAAAGATGTGGTTTTAGGGAGCGCCTAATACGAAGTTGTGAATAGTCCTAATTTCTTGGGGTAGAACATTCCAGGGAATTGGTGCAGCTTGGGAGAAGTCTTGGAGCCAGGAGTGGGAGGTTCGGAATAGTGCATATGTTAGTCTAAAGTCACTTCCAGAACAAATAGAATGGGTGGGGGTGATAGAGATGAGGGTAGGGAGGTGCTGCACTTTGAAGAGCTTTGTGGGTGACAACGAACAATTTAAGTTGGATCCTATAGTGTATGGGCAGCCAGTGCAATGACTGATGTAGAGCAGAAGCATCTGAGTAACAGTTAGCTAGATAGGTAACCCTGGCTGCCGCATTAAGGATGGACTGGAGAGGGAAAGCCTAGTGAGGGGGAAGCCATTTAATAGAGAAATACAATAATCAAGGCGGGAATGGATCCAGGGCCATGGTGAGGGTTTTTGTTATTTCCATGGTGCGAAAGAGGCAGATTCCAAAGATGTTTTTCAGGTGCAAGGGGCAAGAGTGAGTGACAGATTGTATACAGGATTTCAAGGAAAGATCAGACATAACACTCAGACAGTGAGCCTGCTGCCTAGGCATTATCGTGGTGCCGCACATCGAGAGGGAGCGGTTTTGGAAAGGTTGAGTTTTAGATAGAGAGTGGACATGATATTGGAAACTGAATTATTAATAGAATAAGTGGCTGACCGCACCTTAGGTCAGTTCTGTCTTTTTCAGACAAAAGCTTGACTAAGATGTTAGGCAGACAGAAGGCAATTTTATTCCCCATTTTACCTTCTATTACTTTGATAGGAAGTGTCATTTAAATGCAAGAACCTTTCATCTGCATAAACTAGATAGATATGAAATTGCAATTGAATGTTTACTATTCTTTTTTTCTCATGTCTTTTAATTGCAGGAAGTAAAGAAGCCAAATAATCCCAGAATGTGTGAGTTTGGAAAGTGGCTGCCAAGAATCTTGTCTCGTCCACATGCTGCTTATCTCGAGAGAGGCCATCTGTTTGTAAAACATGGGGTCTATGCACTATGTCGCTTTATCGCTCTTAGGATGGGGTTGCATCTTGAGTGAAACATCTCCAGGATTCTTCTGCAGGACTTTATTCCCTAATTGCAAAGGGTTTTTATTTTTTTGCAGTATCGGTTTGAAGAAATTTGAATGTGAGATCTACACTGTTTTCTCAATGAAATAATAAAATGGTTTTAGTCCAATGATGTGAGGTGCCACGTGTGCTTTAGTTTGCTTTTTTATTTTCTTCCCTAAAGTTTAAAATTTCTTGGAATTCAATAACAGTAACTTTTCCCAATTAATATTTGATACATTTTATGCAGCTGACAGGCTGAGAACCCTGTTAGATTGAGATAAAACAGATATCTCTAATTCATAGTTACCGTATATACTCGTGTATAAGTCGACCCGTGTATAAGCCGACCCCCTACTTTTGCCCCCAAAACCTGGGAAAACCTATTGACTCGTGTATAAGCCGAGGGTGGACCCCAGCACAGGTATACAGCCCCCAGCAGTGTGGTATACAGGCCTCCCCAGTGGTAGTATACAGCAGCCTCCCCAGTGGTATGCAAGCCCCAGCAGTATATACAGCAGCCCCAGTGGTATACAGCAGCCCTTAGGTAGTACACAGCAGCCCCAGGGGTGTACACATCAGCCCCAGGGGTGTACACAGCAGCCCCAGGGGTATACACAGCAGCCCCAGGGGTAGTACACAGCAGCCCCAGGGGTAGTACACAGCAGCCCCAGGGGTAGTACACAGCAGCCCCAGGGGTAATACACAGCAGCCCCAGGGGTAATACACAGCAGCCCCAGGGGTAATACACAGCAGCCCCAGGGGTAGTACACAGCAGCCCCAGGGGTAATACACAGCAGCCCCAGGGGTAATACACAGCAGCCCCAGGGGTAATACACAGCAGCCCCAGGGGTAATACACAGCAGCCCCAGGGGTAGTACACAGCAGCCCCAGGGGTAATACACAGCAGCCCCAGGGGTAATACACAGCAGCCCCAGGGGTAATACACAGCAGCCCCAGGGGTAGTACACAGCAGCCCCAGGGGTAGTACACAGCAGCCCCAGGGGTAGTACACAGCAGCCCCAGGGGTAGTACACAGCAGCCCCAGGGGTAGTACACAGCAGCCCCAGGGGTAGTACACAGCAGCCCCAGGGGTATATACACAGCAGCCCCAGGGGTATATACACAGCAGCCCCAGGGGTATATACACAGCAGCCCCAGGGGTATATACACAGCAGCCCCAGGGGTATATACACAGCAGCCCCAGGGGTATATACACAGCAGCCCCAGGGGTATATACACAGCAGCCCCAGGGGTATATACACAACAGCCCCAGGGGTATATACACAGCAGCCCCAGGGGTAGTACACAGCAGCCCCAGGGGTAGTACACAGCAGCCCCAGGTCCCCCTCACTGTTTGGCGCCCCCACCGCTGCGCTCATACATTACCGGTCTAGCAGCTGTCATCCTCCGGTGGCTGATCGCGGCTCCCGGCTCCGGCTTCCATCTTCTTCTGTGTCTTCCTGCATTGTGACCGGGGCGCATCGCGATGACGTCATCGCGACGCCGGCCGGTCATGTGACATGCAGGAAGACACAGAAGAAGATGGAAGCCGGAGCCGGGAGCCGCGATCAGCCACCGGAGGATGACAGCTGCTAGACCGGTAATGTATGAGCGCAGCGGTGGGGGCGCCAAACAGTGAGGGGGACCTGGGGCTGCTGTGTACTACGCCTTGAGATTTTTTTTTTTTATATATACTGTATACCGTATATACTCGCGTATAAGCCGAGGGGAGACTTTTCAGCCCAATTTTTGGGCTGAAAAACTCGGCTTATACGCGAGTATATACGGTATATGCTGCAATAGTCTTTTTTTTTTTTTTTTTTTCTCCTCTAAAGGCCAAAAAAACTTGTGAAAAAAAACCTGTAAAACGCATCTGTTGCCTGCTGAACATTTATAGAGCTTGTGTGTACATCTGTTCCCGACTGAGGACTTCTACCATCCAGCACTCCACCCAATGGAGCATTGACTACTTAGAGGACTGGTATATGTTTGTAAAACATTGTAGGAGTTAGGCTGATTCCAAAATATCTGCCGTTCTCCTGGCTCCACCCTAGTGATTAAGGTAAACTATTAAATCATATCTGTCTGGATGACCTTTCAATAGGTGAGTCCGGTGCTTCAGAGATGAGAATCACGTGAAGTTCAAAAACGTTGATCAGAAACCAATTCCTTGCACTCTGATTTTGGACTCCTCAACCATGAAGACTAATATCCATCCTACCAATTTACCATTGGTGTGGCTGGAAGGACCATCCCTAAGAGAGGTAGAATGGAGCTACTACAGAAAAGTGTTAGGATGGCCTTCTGAAGTGTGAAACTGGGCATTTGAAATTCCATGGTTGAAACCAAGAGACCCCTGACTCGCATAAAGTGTGACCAGGCTGTGGACCAGTAGAGATGGGACTTGCAGATAAATGGCAGGGAATTTCTCTGAAGGAAAATCCTAGCCACAGTGCTGCAGAATGTGAATGTTCAGAAAGGTTAGACTCTGTAAAGGTAGAAAGGATTTGGAGTGATTTATTATCCAGTGCTGGCAGTTCAGTGTGTCCCATAGTGATGTGAAGGCTCTTCAATATGTCCAGTCTGGAGGGCACCTCTATCATAATGTCTAACTTAGCAGGAGAGTGCAAAATTCTGCCTCCTCGGATTATGAACATTGTCTGATGGCTGAAGTACGCCAGGTACCTGTCATTAAATTGTGCCTAGGCAGATCAGAGGTCTCCTCACCTCTGTACTAGCTTGGCCTCCTGAGGCCACAGGGTTAAGCTTCCTGTTGTGCATGTACTTCAGAATGCTGACTCCTGTGCCCTCAGGGGGTAACGTTTGTTTACCGAAGTGAGTAAACTGTTTTGCACAGGTGTGCAATTCCTGGTCTGGCGCCTTACTGAATATATATTCCCTTATATAGTGCCATTAATTCCACAGCACTTTACATACATCAGTAATACTATCCCCATTGGGGCTCACAATCTAAAGTCCCTGTCAGTAATGTCTTTAGAGTGTGGATTCCCAGAAATCCCATCCAGTGTGCTTGTATTGTTGATTGCAGCATTTTAGTAGCAGTGGTAATACGCGTGCATGCAGCCTAAAAGTACAAATTAGTTAATCTTTCACTTGGCATTGTATGTACAAATGATTTAACAGGATCAAACTTACTGAAAGTCCCTCTAATAGATTTTCATCCCGAAAATGGACACTCCAAAATGGTCTCTAAAATAATAAGTTTCTCTATCAAGGTTTAAAGTGGTTGTGGTGGATAACTGCTCCTAGCTTTCCTTTGCACAAGTGTTTCCTCTGTACAGATACTCGGGATATATTCAAACACTCTTCAGTCAGTCTCTGAAATGTGGCGTTCGATCTATTCACATGCATAACGAATAGGTTTAGAAGCTAATTTCCATTGAAACTAGAACTGTTTTGTCCACAAAATGGATGAGACTGGTACATTCTGCATTTCTATTCCCCAAACTAACTGAAAACACATTTGAATGAATGTAGGCTTACTCTGACTGCTAGAAAACTTGCAACACAAGTATTTCAAGTTCATACAGAACTCTTTAAAAAAAAAAAATGCTTCATACAGGGATCAATGCAATAGTTAAAATTTTGCATGCACAACCCCAGTCCTCAGGAGCCATCAACAGGTCATGTGTGATGAATAAGCAGTATTTGTAAGGAATATTGCCATATTCCCCAGCTTCCATTTTGTTTTAGAGGTTGCAAGGTCCACTCACAAGCCCCCACCCTTGGTAGCCAGAGGCAATCTATCTCTGAGAAGTGGTAGATTAATTAGCATGAAGATGCCATCCAACAGGCCATACAATAGAGGCAGCCAGGTAAAGGAAGACTCCCTGCTGGGATTTGCAGAGAAGTGACAAATCTAATTTCCCTGTATCACAAGTGGAGGGGAAAATCCTTTCAGATGCCTGACACCGCACTCCATTAGATTTGAAAGTCCTAGGAATGATTGGTAAATCCAACTGAGGAAGACAGCGGGTCGCTGTAGAAACGTGTAATGGTGTTATGAATAAAGGAGGTTTGTGCTCCATTAATCTCTACAATCTTTTCTTCCCACTCTGAGCGCTCCTGCAAACTGACCACAATCTTCTCTCACTAGGAATGATTGTGGCAGCAATGTAGGCGGTCCTGTTTGCCCAACTGCATCTCCGAACCCTACAGTTGGCACTCCTAGCCTCCTGGGATCGGAATCCCTCATCCCTAGACCAGAAGTTTCGACCTGAAATTTCACTTAACCCCTCAGGTCATATGCTCGCTCTCGTGGCAAACCCTTCAGTCCTCACTGCAACAGGGCAGATCCTTTCTCCCTGTACATGGAAAAGTGGTCACCACTGACGCCAGCCTCCTAGACTGGGGAGCGGTGTTCCTCCAGCACACCGCCCAAGGGAGGTGGACTCCCCCCGAGACCCTACTCCCAATCAAAGTCCTCGAGATAAGGGCCATCCTACTGGCACTGTGCAAGTTCCATCACCTCCTAGCAGATCACCCCATTCGGGTGCAATCCGACAATGCCACAGCCGTGCCATACATAACCCACCAGAGAGGAACCCGCAGCAGGGCGACCATGCACAAAGTGCAGAAGATCCTTTGTTGGGCGGAGACCCACCATTTGGTCAACTCGGCAATTCACATTCCCGATGTGGAGAACTGGGCGGCCGACTTCCTCGGCTGCCAAGGTCTCGCATTGTGGGAGTGGTCCCTCCTCCTGGAGGTCTTTCAGCAGATCTGTGAATGGTGGGGGACCCCGGGCGTGGATCTCATGGCGTCTCGGCTGAACACCAAGGTCCCTGCATTCGTAGCACGGTCTCGCGATCCACTAGCCATAGGGTTCGTCTTCCCGTGGCGAGGGTTCAAACTCCCATACATTTTCCCACCCCTTGCATTGATCTCAAAGGTAGTGAGAAAAATAAAAGCATAACAGGTCACGGTCATCCTGATTGCTCCAGACTGGCCTCGCTGTCCGTGATATGTGGAGCTAGTCCAGCTTCTAATCGACACCCCCTGGCATCTGCCTGACTGGCCAGACTTGCTGTCTCAGGGTGCACTCTACCACCAGAACTCGAGGGGCCATGAGTTTGACGGCCTGGATGTTGAGACCTGGATCTTGACCCAGGACGGATTTTTGCCGAAGGTGATCAACACTATGATCAGAGCCCAAAAACTGTCATCCATACGCATCTACCACCGCACTTGGAAGATGTTTTTTTCCTGGTGTCAAAGTCATGGTCACTCCCTTCTGGTTCTCTCCATCCTAGTAGTCCTGGCTTTCCTTCAATCCAGTTTGGACAAAGGCCTAGCCTTGAGTTACTTGAAAGGCCAGATCTCCGCCTTATCAACCCTCTTCCAGAAGCGACTCTCCTCCCGTTCCCAGGTTAAGACTTTCATTCAAGGAGATTCCCATCTAGTATCTCCATTTTGATCCCCCTTCAAACCCTGGGACCTTAGTCTGGTATTGAATGTTCTACAGGGACCCCACTTTGAGCCCTTAAGACAGGGGTGGGGAACTCCAGTCCTCGAGGGCCGCAAACAGTGCATGTTTTCAGGATTTCTTAGTATTGCACAGGTGATAACATAATCACTTGCACTGGTGATAATTCCAATCCCTGTGCAATACTAAAGAAATCGTGAAAACCTGAACTGTTTGCGGCCCTCGAGGACTGGAGTTCCCCACCCCTGCCTTAAGGGATACTCCACTATTACACCTTACCTGGAAAGTAGCCTTCTTATTAGCGAACACCTCCATCAGGAGAATATCTGAGCTGGTGGCACACTCTTGTAGGTCACCTTTCCTCGTATTCCACCATGACAAGGTTGTTCTCCGAACCTCGCCAGATTTTCTCCTGAAGGTGGTGTCCGCTTTCCACTTGAACGAGGAAATCGTGTTGCCTTCATTTTGCCCAGCACCGTCCAACAGTCGAGAGGCCTCCCTGCACTCGTTGGATCTTGTCAGGGCTCTTCATTGGTACGTTTCCCATACCGCTCCGTTCAGGAAGTCAGACATCCTCTTCATCCTTCTTGAAGAGCATAGAAAAGGCATGCCGGCTTGTAAGTCCACAATTGCTCGTTGGATAAGATCAGCGATTCAAGAATCCTAAAAACTGAAGGGAAGAGCAATCCCACAAGACCTCAAGGCACACTCTACAAGGGCAGTGGGCGCCTCCTGGGCCGTCAAGCATCAGGCGACAACCCTTCAAGTGTGTAAGGCGGCAACTTGGTCCAGCCTACACACCTTCTTTAAATTATTGAGTCCATACTCAGGTGTCTGTGGATGCAGTCCTAGGACGAAAGCTCCTGCAGGCAGCAGTCGCTTACCTCTGAAGGAGGTCACAGCGCCACCCTTTTGTCCTTTGTAAATAATGTTTGTATGTTTGCAGTTAGTATTTGTTATTCAGTGTGTGTTGTTTTTTTTCTAGTACCCCACCCAGGGACTGCTTTTGGACATCCCATGGTCTGTATCCCCCAATGAAGGGAGAGAGAGGGAGATTTTTGTGTGCTCACCGAAAAATCCTTTTATCTGTGACTTCATTGGGGGGCACAGCACCCAACCCTACTACAACCTCGGGACCATACATAGAGTTCCTGTCCTTAGTTTTCCTTTTCATTCAGTGGTGCATATATATGAATACTGTAAGATATTGTGTGTTTCCTCCTACTGCTTGGTTACTAAACTGGCTTCAGCTGGAGTCAGCATGAGGGTGTACGCTGCAGAGGAGGGATTAACTTTTTTTGTCTAAAGGCCACTTTACACACACCAACTTATCTGTCCAACTTCTGAACAACTTACTGGTTGCAGTGAAATCATGGACACATTTGTACACAGCCACAAAATGGAGCAATGTGTCCAAGATTTCACTGCAACCAGAGATCTGCGAACAATATCTGCACAAATATCTGTGTGTGTAAAGTGGCCCTAAAGCTCACGTCACACACACAGATATTTGTGCAGATATTGTTCGCAGATCTCTGGTTGCAGTGAAATCATGGACACATTACTCCATTTTGTACACAGCCACAAAATGGAACAATGTATCCATGATTTCACTGCAACCAGAGATCTGTTCAGTAGTTGGTCACAGAAGTTGGTGTGTGTAAAGTGGCCCTTAGTGTTAGTGTCAGCCTCCTAAAGACAGTAACACCATGGTCTGTGTCCCCTAATGAAGTCTCATAGAAAATGGATTTTTCAGTGAGTACACAAAAATCTCCCTTTTACATTGTCATATTCTGAGAATAGTAACTTTATTTTTTTTGCCAAATAAGGTATATTATGGCATGTTTCTTTGAGGGACGATTTGACATTTTCACTTGTTCCATTATTTTTTTTTTTATATATATGGCTTTTTGAGTGCCTGTTTTTTAATTATTTTTGTGTCAGTATAAGCTCCATTTTTGGTGTTTTTAATTCATTTTTCTTGGTGTCCACTGTATGAAATAACGTGTCAATTGTATAGTTCTGAACGCAGCGAAAATTGTGTATGCTTTGTTGTTTTTGACTTAACACAAAGGCTGTTAGTGGTAAATGGGTTTTTCTGATTTGTGTGCTTCTGTTTTTATTTCTTTTTTACACATTTTATTTCACTTGGTTTTTTTTTTACGGCGGTATTTAGGGGGGTTTATTGGCCTCAATAGGTTCAAATCGGTTTTGGAACCGATGTCACAGGTGTCATATACAACTGTTACCTGTGGGCAAACATTTGAGCTATTTACTTATTCCTGATACCCATTTTAATGCATAATGGTGATTAAGAGGTTAATACCTCTTAAATGTCAACGTAGAGAGAAGGTAAAAAATGTTTCTGCTGTGTTACTAATAGGTAGAAAAATATTAGAGTCTGAGAGTACCGTTAAACGGTGCCACCTCGCCGACGATGTCGGCGGGGAATTACAGGAGCGCGCATCCCCGCCGACATCGCCGGTGAGCTGTCACACGTAGCAATTTGCTGGCGAACTCGCCGGCAAGTAGCGGCGGCGACCGCTCGCTGGGTTGCCCAGCAACCCAGTGACCGGTAACCCGCAATGTTAAACATTGCGGGTCACCGCGTTACACAGGGCGGTCAGGCATGATCGCCCTGTTCAGATCGCCAGGTTTCACAACACTGCTGTTGTGGCGATCATTCTGAGGCAATTTTTCGCCATAGAATCGCCCTGTTACACTGGGCGATTCGCCACCGATGGTGCCGCGATTAGGCCACGCCCCTGCATCGCCGGCACAATTGCAGGCGAGGTGGCACCCTGTAACGGGCCCCTGAGAATCCTCAATTGTTGATTTCTTTTAATGGCTAACTGAAAAGATGGTAAGAAATAGCAAAGCAAGCTTTCTAGACACTATGGCCTCTTCATCAGAGTAATAATGACACAAATTCTGAAGACACACACATATATACATATACACTATAGGATGATACAGTAAATACGACTGGTGACATAAAGCAGAAAATAGTAGTCTGTTGTTCGTCTGAGTGGTGAGAACATTACTGTGGTGGAGACTTCTTCCAGCAGTGAGAACAGTGTTGCAACCCTGGAAGTGGTAGTACAATGTCAGACTGACAGATATGCCCACCACCACTGTTAGCACTGCAGTGTTCATAGCATACCAGTGTAATCCTGCTGATGTGGTCTGAACATCGAGCTCTGCTATGTCCGTGCAAACCTCATTTAGATCACTCTGCATCCACAGACATCTGAAGGAAGCTTTATGCTGACATAGCAGACCTACATATCTAATCCTATCATGTGACACAGCCCTCAGATCTGCATATCTAATCTGATCATGTGTGACACTGGCACAAAGCCATTTATCTAACCCCCTGCATGTAATACAGCCCTTGTAGCCATGAATGTAATCTCAGCACTTGATACAGCCTGCAAATCTAATCCCAGTGTGATACAGCCTGTATATCTAATGCCAGCACCTAAGGGTGGGTTCACATTATTTTTTTTGGTATCCGGTTGAGATCAGGCGAAAACAGCATCTGACTGGATATAGTTTCTGCCCTTAAACTGGATTAAAACTGTATTGGTATTATACCGTATCTGTTTGCTGGTTCTGTTATAATACCGGTATGGTTTCATCCAGTATTGCACGGCTTCGTTTGCCTGTTTTGGGTCTGTACCGAACACCCAAGTGTTCAGCATGGACCCTGAACACGGCCTTCACTCAGAAATCTGTGATTAAATAATTATACACACCTGTCTTGGTGCTGCCGTTACTTCCGGGTCGGCTTTGCACTTCCTGCTGAACAGCCAATCACAGACGCCCAGTCTCTGATCTCTGACAGCAACTGTGATTGCTGTTGCGCCCCACCCATTGCATCCGTGATTGGTTGCTGTCTCGCTGTGTGGAGCGCAACAGCCGATTACAGACGCTGTCACAAACAATGTGATTGGTGTCTGATTGGCTGTTCAGCAACCAATGCAGTGAATATTATGTGAGTCTAATGAGCGGGACCCAGAAGTGACCACAGCAGTGAGAGACTTAGGTGTCAGTACGGACCCTGAATTTAACGTGTGACGATACTGCACATGCTCTGTAGGCATGCCGGATATGGTTTTACTGGATCAGGATTGATCTGGTAAAACCAGATCCAGCACCCATTGACATACATTATAAATGATGATGCATTATGCCAGATCCGGTAGGAAACATTTTTTTTTCGTGAGCCCAAAAAAGCAACACGTCGCCTTTTTTGGCTCAGTAAAAAAAACCTCTTTTGGCCGAATTTGACAGCAACCGGATGCAAACGACGTGCCAGAGTACCCATTGACAATCAAGATGGGCATAAACAAGTTCTCGTTTGCATTCAAATTTTTTAAAAAGGCGATGCATCTCCGCCATTTGCTAAAAACACCTATGTGAAGGTGCCCTAATACAGCCTGCTTATCTAATCCCAGCGCGTGTTACCCGTTTAACACAATCTGTGCTGCCATCTGTCCTTGGTGACACTGTCACCACATCTCTTTATCACTTTCCAGTCACCAGTAATATCTCTCTGCTTTGTAATCCTAATCTTCATCCTCTATTATCTTTTTTCCCAGATTGGGAGGGGAGCAGTGACATCACATACGAAACAGATCCTGCCCATTTTCACAGCAATTTTAATGCAAGCTTGCAGTACACTAGGTTTTCATAGTAAATTGCAGCAGCTGCTCCCTTAAGGTACCTTTACACGCTGCAACTATCAATAACGATCGGTAGCAACCGTACGTGCGCGTGCACGTTTTTAACGGTTGCTAACGATCGCCGATTCCGTTACATCCACAATTGCACCCTCAACCTAAGGGAACGTAGTTCCCGGAAGTTGAACATCACTGCGGGAAACATCCGGTTGAATCCCGTCACCGCTTCACAGCCGCAATCAATAGGGAATGTGAGGCTTACATTTGTTCTGCGGCGCAAAACATAGGCTGACAGACTTGTCCAATCACGTGTTAGTGTCACAGAATTTCACAACGCAATAGCGTATGATTTGGCCAGCCTGCGCAGAAGCTGGCTAATACATACGCCATTTCCCCGCGCTGTATAGAATTACCATGAAAAGGTCCAGAAGGGTTCCTCTATTGGTCTCACTGCCCCTGTCTGAATAATTGCCGCTCTTTGAATTCCCATCCCTCCCATGTATGCATTGATTGACAGACTTATACTCACGCTGCGCAGTGGAGCGGTCACCGTGCTTCATTGAAGATACACAGTGCCCAAGTCTCGCGAGATTTTGTGTATACTATGGGGCTGGATAGAAGCCAGATGCAAGCTCTCTGCCAATCCGTTTTCTATCTGCTGGGACAATTTGGAGAATTCAGAATTCTCTCACGGACAAAAAATTTTGCTTGCAGTTATTTTTGTGTCCGAGAGAAAAATATCTCCTCTAATTGTCTACTCCCGTACAGGTCTGTCAGAGGATTCTGGGAATCGACACCCAGCGGCCGCACACCGCTGTTGCTTCAGGAACCGCGTAGCTCCCTCAAGCCCGGTCCTGATTCATCAGAGGCGGTCAGCACACTGGACCGGAGGGTCATATTAGCCCTCCGGTTCTGTGAGCTGATCCCATCCGGGGCTGTCAGGTTCACCCTGACAGCCTCGGATCGGATCTGACCCGCAATGTGAAGCCAGCTTAAGAGTGCCTTCACACTGTGATGTGATCCGGTCTGGTGTAAATCGGAGAGCCCCGGACCGGATTTTGGCCCCATAGCTGCTATCTGGCCCCATAGTATCCTATCTGCCATCTGGTTTCCATCTCTCCGGAAGAATTCGGGAGAATTTGGATTTTTCTCACAGACACAAAAAATGCTGCTTGCAACGTGTTTGTGTTCGGGGAGAAAAATCTCCCCAAATTGCTGTCTCCCGGATCTGGGCCAATCCGGCGCTCTCTAACATGGGAGCCTATGGGGCTGGATTGCCCTGGTCCGGAGGATCCAGGAACCGGACACCTGCGGCTACATGTCGCTGTAATTTCAGAACCGCGGCTAGCTCCCTGCGAGCCGCGGTCCTGAATCATCATCAGCAGCGGCAGCTGCGTCTGGCTGCACACCGGACCGGAGGGCTAATATTCTGTCTGCTGATTCGGTCCGGGGCTGTCAGGTTCATCCCTGACAGCCCGGGAACGGACGCTGCCGTGGTGTGAAGCCGCCTAACATCGCTGACTCTTCCCAGTGGAGCTGGAGGTGATTGACAGGTCTGTGAATATATATAGAGACCGCTGTCAATCACCTGGAGCAGCGGTGACCAGATCCGGACTAGTCTCATCTCCTACCATGATGCCTGGGTGAAGCTTTAAAGTGTATTTCCTCTGAAGCATTACAGAGAATATACCAGTCTGGGCACCATGAATCGCCCACAGGTTCCCTTTATGTACTGTGCCCAGGAATGACCAAGATGGAGACATACTTTGTGTGGGATTTATGTGGTTTGGCACACATCCATGCCATGTCTTGATGTGAGCATATATACACTTCATTTTGTATCTTTTTCATTGCTGTTCTTTAAAGGAAATCTAACAATTGTGGTAATTCCTGGTGACAGGAGCTGTTATTGGTGGTGACTACTGTAAAACTAGGAAGGTTATCTAAGGTGACTTGGGGCAGCTTCTAATGGAGCGCATGCGCACTACGCGGCACTGTGAAAGGAGACGCCGCAATACACGTCTTACGTCATCACGCTAATGACGTGAGGGTAAAGGTAACGCTTCCTTGCAATATGGCGGCCACCAAGCGGGTGTTGTACGTGGGTTAGTACAGAGCTGTAGAGAAGTACGCTCCCTCTGGGCTACCTGACATTACAGCTGCTCTCTGTATTGCAGGCGGCCTGGCTGAGGAGGTGGATGAGAAGATCCTGCACGCTGCCTTCATCCCCTTCGGAGACATCACAGACATTCAGATACCGCTGGACTATGAGACTGGTGGGTGCTGCAGAGGGGGCATGGGCTCACCTGTCACCACACACTATAGGACAGATCATTGTGGGGAAAGCGCGTGCAGGTCCTGACTGGCTTACAATAGGGGCTCGTTGTCTGGTGCGGGGGCAGCCTTGGGGTGTCTCCTTTCCTTCCTGTTTGCTGTGTGTCTCTCTGATGATGGTTCTGGCCAGTGCTGTGACTGAGCCATTAGCCCAGAGTTAGCGCTCTGCTGGAGGAGCGTGGACCATGGCCTGAGCGACACTTACCAGGTGTATAGCAAAGGGTTTGCAATTTCACTCTTCTTACATGTTACATTTTTGTCTAAATATTTTTAATGTGTTATATAGAGCAATCTCAGGATTTCAAAGATGGCAACTGCCATAACTGTGTGCACCTAGACATGTAATAAATGTGCTCCAGACTGAGAATGAACATCCCTGTCAGCCTTGTGACCTGTGCCCATGCTGCACATTTTGCCAGAAATCCGCAAACCAGAAAAGTCTATGGGAATTCTGACGTTTGAGCCTTGGTTGTTTTTTTTTTTTTATTGCAGAAAAAGTGCAGATTTTGCAGTAGAAAAACTGCAGCATGTCAATTCTTTCAGTGGATTTTCCAAGCCATTGACTTGATGTTGAAAATCACAGGGCATAAATCTGCACCATTTCCTCACCACACTCATTTTTGCTGTGTGTTTCTGTCACAAGTTGAAGATTTTGTGCAGACATTTCTACAATACATATATTCCTTGTCGGCACATACCCTTTGTTTTACTGCAGTGAAGGGAGAATATCTGTCTTGCTCTTCACACAGCCCATCCAGGACAGGTGCACCCTTCTAGATAGAAGCTGCCATCTTTATAATCCTGACATAGTGCACCAGATAAAACATATCTTTTTGCTGAATTCGATAAATGTTTAATATGTAAAAGTGTTTATTTTATTTAATCACATTTTTCAGAGAACCCTTTTGGCTCGGGCAACCCTTCTGAATGTCCAACCCACACAAAGTCTTTACACCAAAGTCATCTCGAAACTTGCAAATTCTTGGTAGTTTCCTAAAGCGATTAGACCTCAATGACAGTGCTTGGATGAGACTAGATGTTTTACTGGTAGTATGGAAAGATGGGGCCAGGAGATCTTTGCTTAATGATTCCCCCATACTTTGTGACATATAAACCTCTCGGACCACCACACCGAATTCACACTTGTGAGTGTTGTACTGATAAATCTGATTTAATTTGAGGTGTGGTTCACAGGAAAATCCTATCAAGATTGAGAGTGTTGGCAAGTAGATTTTAGTTTGTGCTAAATGTATTTGGAGGTCAGAGAGTAAGGGTACCGTCACACTTGGCGACGCACCAGTGATCCTGACAGCGATCCGACCTGCTGGGATTGCTGGTGCGTCGCTACTGATCGCTGGTGAGATGTCAGTCAGATCTCACCAGCGACGCAGCAATGATACAGAGGTCGTTGGGACCCTGTCACTCTAGGGCGTAGTGTTGAGATCGTTGGTCGTTATCACTGTCAAACAGTGATGCACGCTGTCCAGCAGGAGCGCAATTCCTAAAAATGGTCCAGAACAGTTTGTAACGAGCAGCGATCTCACAGCAGGGCCTGGTCGCTGCTACGTGTCACACAAAGAGGCTTAAAAAGCGAGATCACTGTTGAGGTCGCTGTTGCATCACAAAATTTGTGACTCCACAGCGATCTCGCTAGTGATCTCATTTAGTGTGACTGGAGCTTACACCTTAAGCCTCTTTGTGTGACACGTAGCAGCGACCAGCCCCTGCTGGGTTTGACAGGGACAATGACCAACAATCTTAACACTACGCTTAAAGGAACCAACCACCCCAATGACCCCCCGGACTATTAATATCGGTCCCTACACACAGCACATACATGTGCTGCAATGATTTTTGCTAAAAAAAACGGTTTTTAAAACTTAAATAATGCTTTTGAAAGTTTAAAACGAAGGGACGGTTGGGCGTTACTTATCTGTGTGAAAAGCCGGGTGCAGCTGTCAGTCATTCCCCCCCGTGTCACGCAGAAGCAGTAACGGCCAGCCCTTTGCAGCGTCACAGCCCTGTGCACGGGCTCGCATGCCCGTGCACACGTCATCATCTACAGCCGGGTTGGGAGCGCGCGCTCTGACTTCCTGCGCTCGGCTGTGGAAGTCAGAGCGCGCGCTCCCAACCCGGCTGTAGATGATGACGTGTGCACGGGCATGCTAGCCCGTGCACAGGGCTGTGACGCTGCAAAGGGCTGGCCGTTACTGCTTCTGCGGGACACGGGGGGGGATGACTGACAGCTGCAACCCGGCTTTTCACACAGATAAGTAACGCCCAACCGTCCCTTCGTTTTAAACTTTCAAAAGCATTATCTTAAGTTTTAAAAACCGTTTTTTTTAGCAAAAATCATTGCAGCACATGTATGTGCTGTGTGTAGGGACCAATATTAATAGTCCGGGGGGGTCATTGGGGGTGGTTGGTTCCCTTTAAGAGTGACATAGTCCCAACAATCACCGTATTGTTGCTGCGGCGCTGGTGAGATCTGACTGTTTGACATATCACCAGCGACCACGTAGCGACGCACCAGTGATCCCTATCAGGTCGGATCGCTGGAGCGTCGCCAAATGTGCTGGTACACTTAGAATGCTGTGCCTCAGGAATCCAAATGTATAATTTATAAATTTTATATTTATTGGATCTTTCATAGGATAAAAAAACTGGCACTAATATCTTTGCTGCCACATGCCTCTAAAGTCATTCCTTTCATTCAGGAGGATGATGGTGGTTAGCTGCCATAACCTAATTCCACAACCCTGCAAAATTGAATTTTTTGAAAAACACAAGAGAAGTTTTCACTGATTTTATGTAATTTAGTGTGCTGATCACGAAAATGACCTCCATTTTTTTCCATCACGAAGATTTTTTGTAAAACCAAGATCGATATTTTTGCTAAAATGCTATTTAAAAAGGAATTCTGTCGAACAATTGTACATGTAATATCTGGCAACAGTGGTTTTTATCCATTTAAATTTATGTATAAATATACAGAGGCCCCCCTCTGCTGGCACACGGCCCCCCTATCGGTATACAGAGGCCCCCTGCTGGCACACGGCCCCCCATCGGTATACAGAGGCCCCCTGCTGGTACACGGCCCCCCATCGGTATACAGAGGCCCCCTGCTGGTACAGGCCCCCTTCTGTATACAGAGGCCCCCTGCCTCCGCATTGATCTCACCCTCCAATGTCCGCAGGCACCCAGGGTTCTCCGTCCACTCTCCCCGCTGTATGCCGGGTTTGCTGAGAGCGGCGCAGCAGGGATGACGTCATCACTGCGCCTGGCGGTCACATGTAGAACCCGCCGGCATACAGCGAGGAGAGTGGAAGGAGGACCCCGGGTGCCTGCGGACATCGGAGGGTGAGATCAATGCGGAGGCAGGGGGCCTCTGTATACCAAAGGGGGGCCGTGTGCCAGCAGGGGGCCTCTTTATACCGATGGGGGGGCCGTGTGCCAGCAGGGGGAGCCTCTGTATATATACATAAATTTAAATGGATAAACAACCACTGTTGACAGATAATACATGTACAATTGTTCGACAGAATTCCTTTTTAAATAGTATTTTAGCAAAAATATCGGTCTTGGTTTTACAAATAATCCTTACGTGATGGAAAAAAATGGAGGTTATTTTCGTAATCGCACACCAAATTACATTAAAATCAGTGAAAACTTCTCTTGTATTTTTTTCATCGCAGGCCTGTGTTCTTATGTGTGGTGGCGGCGGCCAAGAGCACATGCACCTCCAGTGCAGCATTCCTATTGTGTCTTATACATTATGCCATATAGGGTTTTTCTTCTTTTTTTTCCCCATAATATTTTGTTTATCCTTACAGAAAAACACAGAGGATTTGCATTTGTTGAGTTTGAGCTCCCAGAGGTTAGTTGAGCTGTTCTCCTGTTTCACATCTAAATCACTTTGATAAATGTATGATCTCCTGTACGTAATTCTAACCATAGCTTTTTTTTTTTTTTTCAGGATGCGGCTGCAGCTATTGATAACATGGTATGACATGTATTTCTTATACCGCTTGCAGAAATGTGCTGCACGCTGTGCCAAGCATTTCTTATTCATTCCTAAATACATTTTGGGCTTCATTTACACATCTGTATTTAAACACATGAAAAAAAAGATACTGCAATGTTTTACATCAGTTTTTTTTCATGGATAGATCAAAAAATAAATTACAAAGCTTCTCTTATGAAACATGAATGCTATCCGTGTGCTGTACGTGTTTTTCACAGACTGTACACATGTATTGGCCCTAGTCATCTGTGCTGCCATAAAAAGACATGTCTTCTGTGACTTTTGCACGGACACATGATCTGTTAAAAAAACAAAAACAAAAAACTAACCATTAAAACCTATGGTGCTATTAACGTATGTGCTTTATCTGTGAAAAAAATTGATGCAAAGTGTACGTGCAACATGGACATCTGAATGAGGCCTTGAACAGTGTGTGATCCTGCAGTGCTGACCAAGTGGCTGGTGGTTTAGAGGGAAACGACAACCTACAGACATTTCATTTTTTGTTTTATATATTTCGAGAAATGTAGTAAACAGAACATCTTAGAAATCATACATTTTATCAGATTGTTACCATGAACAGCCTAACCTATGTAAGACGTAGAGTAGAGAACCTTGGTAATCATTGAAATTCCAGTCAATAAATAAGAGTAAGCTCCACCCTCAGAAATAACGGGTCTTTCTCATATGAAGATTTAAACCTGTTGAAAGCCTTTACTATTGACATCCCAACAGCACTAAGCAGGCCATTGATATTCGAAAGAAAGCTGTAATATTTAAATATAAAGCACCACTGCAGTGGTTCTTTAAATGTAAGCCCCCGTCATCCCCTTGTTTTAGGGCCAGGGGTCCACTCACGTATGGCATCCGAAGTGAGAGCTTTGGATGTGATATGCTAATGATTCTCAGCTCATGCTCTGGTGTGTGAGCCGAGTGCCATTATACTGCGATCGAACCACAACTGCGGACGAGAGAATAATCTCCTCTCTCCTCCATTGCCAAAGTCTGCATATATTGCACTGCACTCTGACATCTGAGTGCACTCCCATGTTGGATGTTTCACTTGCACCCATAGACTTGTATGGGTGCATGTGATGCAAGACTTGCTGACAACCGCAGCATGCTGCAATTTTTTTCTCATGCAGATTGGGCTTAAGAAAAACTTGCAGATAGACACTGCCTCATTGGTTAACAATGGTGCGAGTGCAGTCCGATGTTTTATCGGATTGGACTCGTCTTTGTAAATGCAAGTGAAACAGACCTCATATTCACCCTTTGGTGTTTTCCTACTTTGCGTATCTCACTCCTGTCCCTTGGCGTCATCTTGTGCCCGTAGCTCCTGATTGGATGGAAGTCAGAAGTGATGTCACAGGCACTCGATACATCTCTGTCAGAGCCAGAAAAAGGCTCCAATAAGTATTGAAAAATGACCTCCAGTGCACTTCATGAAACACTGGAGCTGCCAGCAGGTCACTTTTCACTGCCGACTGACTGGAGCATCAGTGGAAAAGGATGAAAGCGATGGGAGGTGAGTATCAGACAGGGGTTAGGGGACTTGCATCACCAAAGTGGTGCTATAGGAAAAAAGAAAAAAAACTTGCTGTAGTGATGCTTTACCGCTTCGTAATTCTATGCCCTTGGCCATGTTCCCTCATTTTGATGCGAGCTCACGCTGAGCTCACATCATCCCGCACACATCAGCCGATCTAATCAGCTCAACTGTGTAGCTAACAGCACCGATCGTATCTGTGATCTGATCGGCATTGAATCGCACTGTCAATCATTGACAGCGCAATCCAAAACACCGCAGCGGGGATCGCGCTTTTCTCCGCTGGCATCGTCAGCATCATGATGCGATCATGGGGCCTCGATGTATTACAATGACCACTTGCGGTGAGCTCCAGAAGCTGTCATGAATCACTTCCTGCTGGCTATGCATGAGCTCTGTCTTTGGCAAAAAGTGATTTGTGCTGTGCAGTGGGATGCTAAAGCATCTCTTTTCATAAGGGTGGAAACACTATGCGGGATGCATGTCACCTACTCACATGAGTCATCCGGAACCACCTCTGAACAGGAGCGCATCAGCTGCTTGTGTTTCTGTGGAGCTGATGCGTTCCCGTTCAGTGAGGCAGGGGCCGTTCCGTTTGTCATGTGAGTAGTTCACATGCATCTCGCATAATGTGTTTCCACCCTAGCACAACCAATCGCACTATGTAGTGCTGAGGTGCCGTAAGGGACAGTGTTAAGATAAAGGAAAGGCTAAAGAAAGAAAAAAAGATAAATAATATATACCGTATTTTTCACTTTGTAAGACGCACTTTTAGTCCCCCAACTTTTGGGGGAAAGTGGGGGATGCGTCTTACAAAGCGAAAGTAAAAGCTGTGCTTTGGGGGGTGGGAAAAGCGGCTCAGGAGCGGTGTCCGGGGGCTGGATGGGGCCAGGAGCAGGCTGCAGCTGCGGGCTCTGGTCACGTGGGGCCACTCATTATCTCCTGTAATATGCACTGCATCCCGCTGTCAATCACCAGCGGGAGCAGCCCATATTACAGGAGCCGGGTCCGCAGCTGCAGCCTGTATGTATAGTCAGTGATTTCCACGCTTGCATTGCGTGGAAAGCACTGACTATACCATGGATGTGATATCACCTAGCTTCACCGCTGCCTGCTGATCGCGCTATCCCCGCTGTCTGTGTTCTGCCGGCATCTGGGTGCTGTGAGTGTCGCTGCGAGTGACGTCATCACCGAGCGGCGCTCTCAGGACCCGGATGCCGGCAGAGCACAGATGGCGGGGATATCGTGGTCAGCAGGCAGCGGTGAAGCTAGGTGAGTATCATGTGCGCAAAGATGGGGGGCTACAGTGGGGGCTGCACAGTGGGGGCTACTGTGCCTGCAGTGGGGGGGCTACTGTGCCTGCAGTGGGGGGGGCTACTGTGCCTGCAGTGGGGGGGGCTACTGTGCCTGCAGTGGGGGGGCTACTGTGCCTGCAGTGGGGGGGCTACTGTACCAGCATGGGGGATATATTATTATATATACCAGTATTGACATATGTATGATTTGTAAGACGGACACTGGCATTATAAGATGGACCCCATTTAACATAAATTATTTTTTTCTCTTTTCCTTCACCAAATTTGGGGTGCGTCTTATAATCAGGTGCGTCTTATAAAGCGAAAAATACGGTATATATTACAAACCCCCCTTAAAGTTCAAATTATCCCCCTTTTATCTCATTGACAATAAAACCATCAAATAACAAAACTACACACATTTGTTTTTGCCATGTTCACAAATGCCAAATCTGTGAAAATCTAAAAATCCGTTAATCAGATCTGTAAACTGCGTAAAGAGAAAAAAAAGGCCAAACACCAAAATTAATTTTTTTTGGTCGCTGCAACATTGAAATAAAATACAATAATGGGCGATCAAAACAGCGCATCCACCCAAAAATGGTATCATAAGAAACGTCAGCTCAAGACACAAACAATAAGCCATCAAACAGCCTAGATCCCGAAAAATGAGGACGCTACGGGTCATAGAAAATGGTGCAAAAGTGCGATTCTTTTTTTTAAACTTTAATTTTTTTTTTTACCACTTAGATAACAGTAAAGGTATACGTTTGGTATGTACGAACTTCTACCGACACGAGGCATCACACCGTCATCTCAGTTTTACCATATAGTGATCATGGCAACTAAAACCCCCCAAAAAAACAATCGTGTAATTGTGTTTTTCTGCAATTTCACCACATTTGAAATTGCTTCCCATTTTCCTGTACACTATAAGGCAAAATGAATGATTTCATTCAAAAATACGACTTGTCCCACAAAAAACCATCATGTCTAAAAAAACAAAACAAAAAAAAACCTAAGTCTTTTTCTTACTCTTTATAGGGCACTCTTGGGTGAAACAGGGATGGTTAGGGAGCAGCTAGGAAGGTGCAGGGACAGGTAGTGGGTAGGATAGGGGGGGTAGAACGAGTTGACAGGTTCCCCTTAAATATGTATATTTGGCACCTGCTCTGTGTCATTCTAAATTAAGGCATTAGACTTCTCTAGTTGCAAAACAATCCCGATATGCTTGAACCAAAGATATAAAATCTAGAATCTGAAAAGTTGGAAAGAGTATTCAGTGCATTTTACAATAATTTTCATATCTATTGTAATAAATATGGGAAGCAAAATTTCACAGCAGGAATAATCGATTCCCAGTTTGGCAATAATCCAAATGAAACCTTTAAAGGGAACCAACCACCTCAGATCACCCTAATACACAGTTAGTACATGTCCCTGCACCCTAAGGATACCTTTCCAGCACTGTTTTTGTGTAAAATCTTGCATTAGTATAACTGATATAAAGAGTTTATAAACTTACAAGCCTGGTGACTTCTGGGCGTATCCCTCCTTCTGTTATACTTCAGGGCTGTGCATTGCATGTCTGTGCTCCCCCTCCCTCTGTGCCTGCTGCCCTGCCCTGATGGGTGTGATCGTTATCTCCTCTGCACAGAGGGAGGGGGAGCACAGCCATGCAATGCACAGCCCTGAAGTATAACAGAAGGAGGGAAACGCCCAGAAGTCACCAGGCTAGTAAGTTTATAAACTCTTTATATCAGTTATACTAATGCAAGATTTTACACAAAAACAGTGCTGGAAAGGTATCCTTAGGGTGCAGGGACATGTACTAACTGTGTATTAGGGTGATCTGAGGTGGTTGGTTCCCTTTAAAGCTTACTTTCCCACGATGAGCTTTTGAGGAGCATTTGATACTGCAGAATTTCTGAACCTATGGTGTTAATTACGTTACTTTGGTTTTATCATTGTGCTTGTGTTTTTTGTTTTGTTTTTTCCTTGCATTTTTTACACTGCAGTTTTTCTCTTTTTGTTGTGCCATGCATTCAATAAAGCATCTTCTGTTTCTGATACTTCCTGGTGTTTGGCTTAGACAGATCTTTATTGATACACCTAGCTGCTGATTACATGTGTTTTTTTTATGTGATCTCAGTGACTAATGGCCACTTTACACGTCCCAACATCGTTTCGATATTGTATACAACGGCACGGGAGTGCGCACATTTTTGGGCAGAATTCCAAGATCGCATAGGAGCTGTCACACAGGGTGATATCGGCAGGCAACACAACTGCGATGTATACACCCCCTCGTACGAGCAACCCAGGGAACGACCATTTAACATGGGAGCGAATAGGGGAAGTTGTGCTTCAAGTCGGTGTTGGGCTGTCACACACCACGATCCTGCCAGATCGTCCATCCAATATCGGGCAGTTGGAGAGCCTGCACAATTCTTCCCCGATATCGTTTTGGCATCGTTCTTGCATCGCATTGCTCATTTACACCATACAACGCAAGAACGATATCGGGCCAACGCACGAACCACGTGACTTTTTATCGAAGTTGGACGACGATATCGGGACATGTAAAGTGGCCATAAGGGTTTTGCTTGAAACATGTTGAGACAATAATCCAAACACTATGATATTTTAATCTTATTTAATAAAGATGAAGATTTTAATCAGTATGGGACTCACCACTATATCCTTTGTGTTTTTTGATGTGTTTCCCATCTACTTTGTTGGCCCTATTAGATGTGTTTTTGACAGTGTGAAAATACTCACCATCAAACTGTTATCATGGGAACATAGCACAAGGGTTGTATTTAACAGGGAAAATAGAAGTGCAAAAAATTCCAGTATGTTTTTGGGTGTTGTGATGGCATAGTGGGAAGGCAAAATACCCTTGTTTAAATTATCATTAGGTAAACCAAATCTAATGACTTCCCTATTACAATGGTCATGTCCTACTTCTTAGTGATGTTATGAGCACTTTTACACATTAGGACAAGTTGCAACTTTTTGCACAACAGATTGTTGCACAATAACCTTGCAACATTCGCTGTTTTTATGCTCACCATCAACTCTAACAATTGGGTATGCTTAGTGATAGGCTGTGCCAAGACATGACCCTAATATGTTTATAGTATTTACGTGATAAAGTAAATATCACATACGTACTAAGTCAACGACTAGAGAACATTTGATGAATTGCGCCTCTCAAGGAATTAGTAGAATCTCACACCAGCAGACCAGAGAACAAGAGTGGTGTGTAAAACGTCAGGCTTTGTGAATATCCCTATAGTACTGAAATCAATTATGGTGACATATTTCCCTACAGCCACTAGATGGTGCTATGTACCTGAAAGACTGCTGAGTTCCTTTACATAGTAGTAATAATATATAGCGCCAACATATTTTGCATCGCTTTACAATTCAGAGGGGACATGTACAGTCATAAGTAACAGTTATAGAAAATGATTAAAGCAAAAAAAAGTTGACCACCCTCATAAGAGCTTACAATCTACAATGATGTGGAGGTTACAATGAGGATCCAGTCATCTTGGAGAAATGGGTTGGTAAGGGCTGCATGAGTGTCCACCAGCCAATCTGTGTAGAGCTTTTGTGTTTAGTGGAGCTTCATGGAGAATTATGTTCAAAGAAATTGTGAATGGGCTATATATAAAGGACTTTGATCAGGGGCATAATAGGCTGCCTTAAAAAGATGTGTTTTTAGGGAGTGCCTAAAACTGTATAGTTGTGGATGGTCCTAATTTCTTGGGGTAAAACGTTCCAGGAAATTGGTGCAGCTTGGGAGTAGTCTTGGAGCCAGGAGTGGGAGGAGGATTAGTGCACATATTAATAGAAGGTCACTTGTAGAACGCAGAGAACAGAGCAGATTGACGCCCACAGATGTGCTCACAACTACAATATTTTCTAAGCCATATAAAAGGTGTTCAGTGGACAAACAAGCAAGAGGCTGATCATGGTCATGTTTCACGGGACAGTAAACAAGTCTTTTATACAAACTTGTTTGTTGACTAGCCAAAGTAAAGTGCACTCTAGCCTTTGCCGGACCTTCTTGTGGTTCAACCTTTTTTTTTATTTTGAGTAATCAAAATAGAACAAGTAATCTTTCAAATTACTGTATGGAAGAAAAAAGTTGCTGTTGTCTTTCAGAATCTCTCTTGAAATATTCAAAACTCAATGTATTCCTATTGTAGGGATTAATGCTCTCAGGTAGGCATTAGGTAAGTTCACACAGGCAATGCAGTTTGCTCCAAAAGTGCAGTTTTATTTTTCAAAAAACTTAAAAGGGATTCAAAACAGCCTTTTCTAGGCATAAAATGTATACAGGAAAATAAACAGTTTGTGTACCAGTAGACAGGTAATATCAGGGCAGGCTCAGATCACATCCTTTTCCCTCTTCACTCTGTTTGAGGCTGTCACGGTGCAGCAATCCGGCACTTCTCTATGCCCAGTTCAATCAGCTAAGCCCAGCAGGATCCACATATTTTTCTGGTCCCCAGCACACTGAACACCCACTGAATCCTAGTTCCAGTAAAAAGGTAGGCAGGTGATCTAATCAAACCCTAAAGAGCTAGGATTTAACCCTGTCCTTCCCAGTCTTCCTACAATATACAAGTGCTTTTTGAGAGCTGAATGGGAAGGTCAAAACATTTCAGTGCAACTCTAATCTAAAACTGCATGCAATAAGAACACTACTTGTGTAAATTAAATATATATAATATATATTCATTTTTTTTATCTTTGCAATATTTTTGTTTGCTTCACCTTCAAACTAAGTTGAAGTCTTCTGATTATTATATCTAGAATGAATCTGAACTCTTTGGTCGAACCATACGTGTAAATCTTGCAAAACCTATGAGACTAAGGAAGGATCTTCGAAGGCAGGTGAGTTAGTCAAATTTATGTAGTTTACAAATGTGTTTGACACTTTTTAGCAAAATCCAAATATTTTGTATGTATTAATTTTTTCTCATCATAGTATGGTCTGATGACGACTGGCTTAAAAAATTTTCTGGTAAAACTCTGGAAGAGACTGAACAGGCTGAAGGGACAGATGCTCCTAAACCTGCAGCCCAAGAGGTAACGATAATGTAGTAATCATAGGTCAATGGTATACTTTGGTATAGATATCAGTTACATTAACCCCTTCCCAACATTTGATGTACTGGTACATCATGGAGATCATACAGGCACAGTTCCTATCGCTGCTAGGTTATCATGATAGCCGAGTTCTGGCTGTCTCAGCCAGGGACAAGTCCCCCACCGCCCAAGGCTGTTTTAACCCCTGAGTGCTGTAATGAATAGTCATCATAGCATTTAGGAGTCTGGGAGAGGTAGTGCACACAGGATATATGTGATCCAAACTTTATGTAAAATTTTTCCTAATAAAATATAGTGAGCATAAATATCTCTGGTAGCACACAGGCTCTGCAAAGGTGCTATGGCAGCAATGCCACTTCACAGGCGCGAGACCAGACACTGTGGCTAATGCGAGACTGAAGTCTCGTGCCTGCGCAGTGGAATCGCTGTCTCTTCAATAGGGCACAATGAGGCACACCAAAGTGCAGGCGCGAGACTTGTGAATTGTGTGGATGATGTCACTATGTCATTCATTTGCACACACTCAGGAGGGTGGCGGCTTCCATGGAGCGGGGCGGTGCTGACTGCAGTGTGCAGACCCCTATGTGACCCATAAAAGAGAGTAGCATATGGTGTGGGACAAAATCAAACTTTTTCTGAGGTATGCAGGGGGGTGTCTAGGGATATAAGGGGTTTCAGGAACCCCAATTACATCATGTTAAAGGTGGTGGGCAGGGTTTATAACCCCTAAAATTGGTGACAGGTGCTACATTTGGGGTGTATATGGCAGTCCGGGAGTGTCATGACATATGGACAGTGTGTGTTTTAGTAGTGTAATGTTCTCCAGAAAGAGACTCCAGTCATCAACTGTAGTGCCCTTCTGGCAGTGGCACACACAAGTTAATGGATGCACCCAATTCATTGTGTGCTCCACATCCTAATGGACAAGGCACACTGTACTGCAGCCATTACCTTTATTACGAGAGACATGCAACACCCAAGTCTTAGAATGAAATGTAGTGCGTGCGTTATACCTTCTATACAGTCCATCTTATCTTTGTGTTATCTTATGTCTTGATGCACACAGGGAGAGCCACCTGCTAAAAAAATTAGAGCTAATCCCCAGGTGTACATGGATATTAAGATTGGGAACAAGCCGGCCGGACGTATTCGCTTTTTGTTACGAGCAGATGTTGTTCCCATGACAATAGGTATGACCATAAATAATTAGTTTCATATACGATGACAAATATGTGTGTGAGGGGGAATATTGCTGAGTAAAAATGCTTTTGAAAATGTAAACGTCATTCATTAACTTTTGGAGATTAAAAAAAAAAAAAAAAAGTGAGATAAATCAAAGAAATAACTGTCATTGAAATCCTGCCTCTGGTGATGAAACATGTGAAATGATTGAATGAAACAAAGTATTAGTCTGAAGTTGACAGTGTGAAATTTACTGAGTTTTAACACTTTTTATTAAAAATAAATAAAAATTGTGATAAAGAAAAATGACAATTTTTGGGGAAAAAAAAAGAGAAAAATCATGATTTATACAATAGGTAATATTCCTTTACATCTGTTCCATCATTGAAAGGGAATGCATGAAAAGATTTGCTATCAATTTTTCATTATGTAATGATCAAACAAGAAGAGGAGAGAGAACGTTTTAGTACTATCCCTGCCCTCCTACATGATGAAGCTAAGCTGTACACTGCAGTTCTAGGATCTATAGATCGCTTAGGCTGGCTTCACACCACGCTTTTTTGTCTGCCGGGTGGATCCAGTTTTTTGCAGGACCACCTGGACAGAACCTGAGAGGACAGGATGAGCAGAAAGTGTGGCCAAATATTGTCCCCGATCCTGTTTTTTGCAGGATTTGTTTCCTGCTGCTGTCCATGGTCTGACGTCTTCCTGTGTCTTCTCTGCCGCTGTCCAAGGTGCTAAATTCACAGCCTGTGCATGAAATACTGCTGTTTATGGTGCTGAAGTTAGAACGCCAGGATTTCTGAGTATGCTCTGTGCAAAAAATCGGATCCGGGAAACAATCAGATTTTTTTTTCATGGATCCGGTGCCCATAGACTCCCATATTAGGGGTGCCGTATCTTCCCGGATCCATTTCTGTCCGATTTATTTATTTTATTTTTCACCAGAGCCCAAAAATGCTGCAGGCTCTGATTTTGGGTGAAAAAACAGACAAAAACGAATCTGGCTTAGAATACACAAAACTGATGGCCAAACAGGACAAATCCGGCACCATAGGGTTACATTGGAGGAAAAACCGGATCAGGTTCTGTGTGGTTCAAACTGGACAGAACCTGATGCACAAAACCATGGTGTGAAGCCAGCTTTATAAATCTGTAAAATTATACCTGCTCTTCAGCTCTCAACCCTCCCTCAGGTGTCCAAGAAAATCAGCTTCATGCTGCTGGTGAGAGCAGGAGGTGTGTCGGGGCGTGGAGCCTGGGAGCTCCAAGATCCATTTACATTCCCGCCCCTCACACTTCTGTATGAACAGGGGGCGTGACCACCGACTTCATGGTCACAGTATCTATCTTCTTGTGTTGTGATTTTTTTTTTTTTTTTTTTTTTTCCTGTTGAGGCCCAAAACATCTGAGGAAAAACACACTGATCAGTTCTAACTCATTCAATAACATCAGTCATAAGCATTTCTGTATTAAATTCAAGAATTCCACTTTAGTTTGTCAAAAATTTGATTCAGACAAATCTCATGCATAAATACATTGGGTGGATGGATGAATACATAGGATGGGTGGGTTGATGGATGGATGAATACATAAGATATGATAGACCGATTTATAGATAGTTGATGATAAATACACAGACATAAGAGATAATAGAAAGATACATATATTTTTAAGTCCATTCATGTTTGCTGTAGAGTATAAGGAACAGAGCATAATAATGGAACTTTTGAGTTTATACCATGTGTAACAGATGATGACCTGACTCTGGATGCTTTACTGTGACTGAGGAAAATAGTGATCCATAGTGCCACAGTTTCAGGAATGGACCAATTTGCTATGGGGGAGAGACCATGGTAGGGCTGAATAAACCAATGAAGTGCTTTGCCTGTGCTCCTAGCCTGATACTTTGCAATACACATTATGCACCATCATACAGCAAAAGATTACAGCTTGTATTTATATCTGTTGGTGACGTGATAGCTATTTCAAACGAAAACCGCCCTGTTACATTACATAGGATGGTATGATGGTATATCAAGGGCTGGATTGTAGTATGAACATGGAGCTGGCGGCCACGCCCCCTCCCTACACAGAAGTGTAAGGGGGCAGAAATGTAAGATGATCTTGGAGCTCCCCAGGGTCCACGCCCCTGACACCTTTTGTCACTGCTGTTGTATGAGCTGATTTTCTTGGACCCTGAGGGAGGGGTGAGTGCTGAGGAGCAGTATGATTTTATTGATTTATAAGCGATTTATAGATCCTAGAAAAAAATGTAGTGCCCAGCTCAGCTTCACATGTAGGAGGGCAAGGACAGTACTAAAAGTTTTCTCTTCCCCCGGATTTCCCCTTCAAGATTTAGTAGCCTTAGGCTAGAAACCCCCTTTGATTTTAAAATTTAGGCCATGTGATTCTTCAGCAGATTTAAATTGTGTAAAGTCCAAAGCTTGGCTTGCTATTAATAATAATAAATAAACTTGTGCTATTGTATCTTTATTTGTACCATTCAGAAAACTTGTGGGTTGATGGATGGATTGAATACCATAAGATATGATAGCCGCCCCATCATTTATAGATAGTTGATAAATACACAGAAATAAAGAGATAATAGAAAGATACATAGCTATTTTAAGTCCAATTCATGTTTGCTGTAGAGTATAAGGAACAGAAGCATAATAATGGAACTTTGAAGTTTATACATGTGTAACAGATGATGACCTGAAGTCTGGATGCTTTACGGTG